>CM044112.1:11940238-11986311 GCA_024174645.1 Lemna minuta
GTCAAGATATCAAGATACAGTTGGCATCGTCGATTTACATTCTCCGTAATATTTTATTATAGTATGTTACCGTTACAACGGTAACTTTCTGTAGTCCTATTTAAGGACTTTTTGCTCATACTGAATTATTGCTTAAGCTCTAATCTTATCCCGCAGGCAGTCCTTTCGCCGTCCATCCTATCTCACTCCAATCTCTCTATCTCGTCAAGTCCTTTCCATTCATCATTTCTGTCCTCTAATCTAGTAGGTTCTCTCTATACCAGTCTGTTTGCTATCCGCTGCCAAGTTTTTGTCAGCGGTATCAGAGCAGGTTCGGTGAAGAAGAAGAAAGATTGAATCCGCTATTTTTCCGCAACAGACGAAGTTGAGCTGTGGAAGAAGAAGCCGAAAGGAAAAGTGATTCGACGAAGACACAAGAAGAGAGGATTTCAATAAATAGGATCTCCAGTTTGCGAGAAAAACAATTTCACGGCGGAGCAACTGCTGATCGGCAACAGATCGTCTCCAGCGTCTTCGATTCAGGGTGCTGAAGAGGAGATGTGGAAGGAGCATGTGCACATCTAGCCATCTTGGCAGTGCCAGGGCTTCGCAGATCTCCGAGCTCCAAGGGAAACCCTAACCGCGGGCTCTCTCTGTGAGCAAAGGCATCATAAAGAAGATTGAATAGCCTACTTTTTGACCAGTTGAAGCCACTGACACATGCAACAGATGATGATGACGAGGCACGTGCTACCGACTGGTCTCGTCAAGGGAAACTGTCTACGTCAAAACCCTCTCCTCTCTCCCCGCGAGGAAGAAGAAGAGTCAGCCACGTGCCCCTCGTAGGGTTGGATCCGCGTATCTTTCGGAACGATACTGAGAAAAACTTACCCACAGCAGCTGATTCCTCTGTTTTTAGTGTGAGAAAGATGGGCGTTTTTCCACCTTAACCCTCTTCTTCCTTACTCTTAACAGTGTCCTCACTCGTCACCCTTTCTGGTGGGTGTGCGGAGCTCTCAGGAAGACAGCGGGTTGTTCAGCAATTTGCCGAAAAAGGTTTTTCTTTTGAGCTGACCAATGACCGGAGGAGGAACAGTGCCATTGTTGCTCTTGGTGAGTCCACTGGCCCATTTATCGCTGTGTCAAGATATTCCTAGTGCAACGCCATTGCCGCGTTCTGTTCTCAGCCGCGGAGTTGGCTGGCAGGGCATTGGTATTTTGCTCGGCAGGACTATTTGGAACAGCCAGTGGCTCTTCAGTATCTATTGAGAATGCAGGGCTACTTGCCTTGACACGTGTTGGCAGCTGCAGAGTTGTTTGCTTCCATCCCGGCTCCCATTGTTGCAGCTATTTACTGTCTCCTATTTGCTTACGTTGGAGTGGCTGGCTTGAGCTTCCTCCAGTTCTGCAACCTCAACAGCTTCCAGACCAAATTCATCCTGGAGTTCTCTGTCTTCTTGAGGCTTTTCTGTTCCTCAATACTTCAACGAATACACCGCCATAGCTGGCTATGGACCAGTGGCATACCAGTGGCAGATGGTTCACTGATATCGTGAACATGATATTCTCGTCAAAAGGTGCTTGTGGCGGGTCTGGTGGCTTTCTTCCTGGATAATACGCTGCAAGGCAAGCTTTTATTTGAAGAAGACATATTTCAACATGGCATCTACACCTTCATTGATTATTGGAAGTGCTTTCTGATTCTTGGCTACTGGTTAATCAGGGCCATCTGGCCATTTAAATATTATGATACCTGAAGTGTAAACCCACCATCATCACCAATAGAATGACTGATAGGTGGTACTCACTGAAGGCAGTCTCCTCTACAGCCGTCGGTCCAATAGCACTCTTGAAGTGACTATTGGGATCATTTGGTGGAAGAAGGACCAAGCACTACTTGAGAGTGAACAAGGCATCTTCCGAGGAGAAACTCTATTATGTTCAGTATCCCATATTTGAAGCCTTCCAGATAATTCAGGCCTGCAGCCAAAGAAGACATCTTATCGGCAGAAGGATTGGTTCCATAATAGAAGACTGCTGAAAAGAATTTCTTGGTTAATTAGAGAAACTGTGAAGGAAAATTGATTGCAGGGGAAGTGATTTTTTACCCATGCAACAATCCCAACATAGCATCTCCTCAACATGGCATCAAACTATGAACAAAAGAGGAATGTCTCAAGAACGGTGAGCCTGAAGAAAGACTAGAGGAGAATTTTCTGAGATGGATGGTATGGGAAACCAGGCCAATCTGTCTCTATTTCATGGGCAAAGTTTTGCCCCTTTTTTTTCCTCCAGCAGCATCAGAAACCATGGTGAGCCTGAAATGTGAGACTGTTTGGTTTATTTATCCTCCAGCATCGTCAGAAGCCTTCTTGAAGACAATCCATCTCCCTATAATATGCCGAAGATTTAGATACAATTCATCTCAGAAGCCTTCTATCAGCAAGTCTAAAACTGCAATCTGAAAGTGAAGAAATCTTCACTATTCAGCTTGAGGGGGAGTGTCAAGATATCAAGATACAGTTGGCATCGTCGATTTACATTCGTAATATTTTATTATTTTTAGTATGTTACCGTTACAACGGTAACTTTCTGTAGTCCTATTTAAGGGGACTTTTGCTCATAATGAATTATTGCTTAAGCTCTAATCTTATCCCGTAGGCGGGGGTCCTTCCCCCGCCGTCCATCCTATTTCTCACTCCAATCTCTCTATCTCGTCAAGTCCTTTCCATTCATCATTTCTGTCCTCTAATCTAGTAGGTTCTCTCTATACCGTCTGTTTGCTATCCGCTGCCAAGTTTTGTCAATTTAGAACATGCTGATTGTCACTAATGACAGATTGGGGGGAAAGGCAGTCATTTATTCCGTCTAGAATGGTCTGATCCTCTGATATGAGCAGAGAGTCTTATCAAATTCTTTCTCAAAGGTTCAGTTCTTGGATATAGCAGCCATTAATGAAAAAGCATACTGAAAAAATGGCTAAATGATAAATAGAAAGGACTACATAATCAGTTGGTTTTTGACATGCATAAAAATAATATGGCTTGCAGCATCAACAAGACATGCATTTTGATGCCATAAATATAAAGAATAACTAGTATAGTTCACCAACTTTAATATCTCCAAGCAGCTTCCATAAAGATGAATAATTGCCTGCTAAACGAGTACTGGCTTCTGCAACACATGATGCCTCCTGAAAAGTCAATGGGATCAACATTTTATCAATATAAGTATGTGGAAATAAACTGGCATAATTGGCAGAAATATAACCTTCAGTAACGAAGCTGCCCAGCTGAATGCCCCTGAACTGATACACTCCTTTGATAGCCCTAGCAGAGCAGATGAAAGGCCAAACTGCCCAGAGATATTGGCCGGACTTATCTCCAGGGATCGACGAAACAATTCAACCCCCTGCTATAAAGTTAATTTCATCATTATTAATTGCCAATAATGGTAAAATTGTGATGAAAGGAAGTTTTCATCACAGCGCGCAAATTTGACATGGAGAAAGATGGAAAGGAATGAAATAAATCCAAGATCATTAGGAATAAATGAGTAATAGAAGATCAAATGTCATTATGAATAAACTTTTCCTATTCTAGTTTCCTCATATTTTACTCTTATAAATATATCCTGCACTGTTGTATTTTATCATCACCATTACATGCAGTATTTATACAGGAATCCTAATGTAAATAATGTGTTTCTATGTTCTTGCTAAAACATATTTTACTCTTCTCAAGACCCAATGTGACAGGTATATCATGCGCCAAGAAAAGCATCACTCTGAGATTCTTCATATATTAGTGACGTGCGGGCAAGAAGCTCCCTTATTAAGAATGATTTCTAAATGGACGTAGAAGGAGACAACTAAATAGCATATATATCTTTTTAAAAAAAACTAAATCGCATATATAGATAAATGCAAAATGTACAAAAATAATATAGTTTGCCACTACAAGAATTTGCTTGATGTGAATGATTTATGGCTAAGCATTAAGAAATATGATTCCATTTTGCAGTCTGTTGCTTTCATTCGCCAGTATCACATATGAGAATGTGATGGAATCAGGGAGTCAGAGACTTTCCTCTCTGAAGGAACCAAGCATGAGATGAATATTTCCAGTCTCAATCAGAGCAAATATTTTTGAGTCTTCTAGATCAATAGCCCGCCCATATGACTGCAAAGAAAAACGAATAACACCAAATGATACACTATGCAGTCATTAAGAAAGAGACTTATGACAGACATAAAAAGCTGCAAGTGTTTTATCAGAATTCTCCAGCAACAAGTGAAAGGAAAATATGTATTCACAAGTGTTTATGTGATCTTACGGAAGGAAAACCAATTTCATTCTCTTCGTAGACATTCAATATAGTTAGGGCCGGCAGAGAATCTTTCACAATTTTATCAAGTTTCTTACCAACCCTGTGAGAACCAAACATCTTCCTAGATATAAAAAGTTAGTTAATGATGAAATCATAAAGAGGACGATTACCTTTATGGCTGCAGTTAACATACCCAGCCGCTGGTATGCTAAACCTAGACACTGCAAAAAGGCAAACATATATCGTCACAACACAACCATCATAACGGCAAACATCTCTAAATAAACAGTTAAATGAGGAACTCCGGCATACCTCCCAAAGATCAGCACATGTCGGGTATCCTCTGATAGCTTTCTGAAGACTCTGCACTGCCTCAGCCCATTTCTTCTGCTGGACCTTCAATCGTAATGCAACTTAAAGGTAATGTAAGCACAAGAAAATGCATGTTCCCCTCAATAGACAGGTATTTATCTTCAATATTTGACGAGGATGAATATGCAATTAGAGGTGAATGACAGAATCAACCAGCAAATATCCGAATCTTCTGAGTGCCCAGAAGGCTTTTGGCGATCTGTCCGAAGCTTCCCTGCAAATCGAAATCTCCAAACTTTCTTTCCCTTCTCTGTCAAGCAAGTCACATAGATTTTCCTGCATTGAATGTAGCAGATGACTTAACCGGGGCAGCAACAAAAAAAGAATTGACAGTCAAGGCACTGACCCCTGATTCAAAGTCTTCGGGACAAAGATTGACGGCCCTTAAATAACACTTGGACGCCCTCTGCAAGTCCACCGACACTTGGCTGTAATAATGCCCCAAATACCGGAATGCAACACCATTGTTCGGATTCAACCTCGCCGATACAACAAAAGAGTCCGCCGCTTTTTCCTTCATCTCCTTTGAATTATCCTTTTGCCCTTTATTCCACAGAAAAAGACCCTGAAGAGCATTTCCTCGTTCTGAATTGGAAGAAAACGTCTGATATAACAAGGGAAAGAAATAGAAAGAGAGGCATACTATTTCAATGTGATGATCTGCGTTCTGAGGTTCGGCTTCTAAGCGTTCTCGCAGCCTTTGTAGCTCGTCCTCTTCCTTCTCCTGGACGATTTCCGCAGAGTGAGTACGGCAAACAAAAAGCCAAGGATCGAGCTCCGCGCACAAGGAAAATAATAGGTAAAGCGCGAGAGTCAGTAAGAGAGAAACCTCTGACATCTTGACGACGATGAATTCGCCGGACAGTGATGTTGCGGAAGAATTCACGAACTCGGCCGGGAAGAGGGTGAGAGTATTCGTTCTTTGAATAAGTTTTTCCGTCCCGCCCTCAATGGGCCCATTATAGAAAATGGGCCTGAAGTGTGCCTTGAGGCCCATACCAATTGGAACGACTTGCGGATACTATTTTTACCGTCTTTTTAACATAAACTCCTAATTCCTAAATCCTAAAAACCTTAGTCGAAGTCAACCCATGTCTCATTTTTTGTTTCCTGCCTCCCAAATTCTTTTGCAACTTTCGATAGGGTGGCCGATTTTGATCGATCGACATTGAGTTGACGCATCGATCGATCAAATTATGTTGCATGCCGACAAATTGTCTAGCAATCTAAGTTGAGGATCTTACAGAGAGAGAGAGAGAGAGAGAGAGAGAGGTGCTACCTCTTCGGAATCCTAGAATTGTAGAGAGATCTTTCCTTTCGTTGCAAGGAAGAGATGGAGAAGGTGATGTTGGGTTCTGAGGTCGATAAGACAAAGTCTTCTGCCACTGCTAGAGAGAAGACTAAGTCTACATCCCAAAAGGTCACTGAACTAAAGTTTGTTGTGAAAACCAACCTTTATAAGAGACTAGGTGACATGAAAGCCTCTTAAAATGAAACCTAGTAGCTCTATAAGTGTTATATATTATTAATAAGCAAATATGTCATGATATATTTCTATGGTCTATAAGAATACTTAAAAATTTGAAGGGAAAATTTAAAATTCTAATGAATAATAATATAAAGACTATTCTTGGAGATTTTCAGGTATAAATATCAACACGAGTCAAGCACTCGATCCATCGGTACCTACAGCTATGAAAATATATGTTCCTCAACAAATTGTGACTAAAAAAAATGTTTTATAACAGTGATATAAATCATTCACATAAATTACCAAATTCACATTTATCTAATGAGTGCCACCGTCCTCCTTTAATTAGGATATATTCTTGATTAAGATGAGCCCCAAGAAAAAAATGCTTCGCCCTCTTTAAATCAAGATTAGATCCTACTTAAAACGGATCAATCAAGGGTTGACCCAACTTTCCTAAAAATAGTAAATTTGACAAGTGTTTTCCAAAACCAAAGCAAGATTGGTTTACCGAACCAAATTGACGCCGATGGTGCTAAAATTTTTGAAAAATTAAAGGACATATATTTTTTTAGGTCAGGTTTAGATATCACCGAATCATGATGGGTCTATCGAAAGTCCATTGGGTCATGAGAAGGTTGCTTTATAAATCACCAAATATATAAATATCTATGGAGTAGCATATACCTTGTTTCACTATTTTAGAAGTGTGTGACTATTTGGTCCACATGAGTTAAAAAAGATAAATAGATTTATGGATATGAATAGGATTTTAGATAATGATTCACACTTTTGAAGAATTTATTCATACATCCATACTTTCTTATATGGGTACATGCATTCATCCATACCTATATGAATGCATACATACATGAAATACACACAGGCACACATGCAATGCATGCTAATTACTTATATGACATATCAATGGTATCATTTTACATTTGACCTATGTCTTGAGTGAATAAATGATGTAGGATATTTTGAAATTAATATATGTAAGAATATGGTGATATAAATGTGAAGATAAGGAAGAAAGATATGTGAAATATGAGAGGAGTAATTACTAGTATTAATTAATAAATATCCTACAGATTTGTGAGGACCTATGAAGTGATATCAGTGAGGAATAGGTAATTAAATCAGAGAGGATATGGTAGTGATAATAGGGGAATAAGAGGATGATATTGATGACAAAATTAAATATGAATAGAAAATAATTAGAATAGATGAATGCCTGGATAATGATTGTGAGTGTGGGTATAATAGGGAGGCAGTGAGGATAAAATATTAAAGGATTTAAATGAGGGAATTTAATAGTAATGTGGAGAATATTTAGGGTGGAGAGAACTAAGATTGGGACTATCTAATATAGTGGGGATTTTGGATGACAAATATATGAAAGGAGAATAGATATGATAGTAATAAGAGACTGTTGGAGATGATAGAAGAGATGATAAGAATATCGATTATAGAAGAGATAAAATACGGTAGAGGATAGAATAGAGAAGACGGGAAAAGACGGTGATGTAGATGTAAGGAATAAGAAGAATAATATAAATAATACTCGATTATTATAATGATAATATAAGGAAAATAGTTTAAGGGGTTTCGGATAACAGTCACGCGACGAAGAAGGAATAAACTTCAGGAGAGTCAACGTTGGACTTATGACGTTGGATAAGAACTATTTTCACGAGAAGAGAGAAGAGAGTATGATACCTGAGATGATGTGAAGCGGATGCTCTTGAAGATCACAACACGATCAAGGTAAGTTCCTCTGATGATTCTTTCTTTGAAAGGAATGAAAGAGGATAGAAATGGGGGAGAAAAGAAAGGAGGAAAGAATTCTCAGAGAGGGTTTGCGGAAGGGGAATAGAGGAGACACGAGGAGGAACGATGAACACAAAGGTAAAACGTAACCAAGAACCAATTTTTTCATCAATAAAATTGTTGTTTTCGTTTACACTTTTGCGTT
Source organism: Lemna minuta (assembly GCA_024174645.1). NCBI lineage: Eukaryota > Viridiplantae > Streptophyta > Magnoliopsida > Alismatales > Araceae > Lemna > Lemna minuta. The sequence goes on from CM044112.1 coordinate 11,948,368, forward strand.
TTGTAGAAATAGAGAAAACGGTAGTTATTGGCGGCGTCGAATCACGGTACTTTCCTTTCACGATTGACGGTTGCGTAAGTCGTGGATGTCGGGGTTGACCCGGTCATGTGTCTCCAAGACTACATCGATTGAGGAGACGGGAAGGTAGATAGCATGCGATAGTAAGCTTCCGTGGTGGACGAGACACGTAACGACGTAAATAACTCCATACTTGGCTTGATCGGTTGGTGATTTGGCAGAAATATGGTTCGCTATGAAGATAGGGAGGTCTAGACTTTGCACTGGCGAAAAAAATTAACACAACTCGCGATGCTCGTATGGGCTTTCATTAATTTAATCCAGTGCTGGTGGAAATGGCCCTGCTCGGAATCTTTGCATGGAAAATCCACGGGTCTGCACGCGTTGAGCTTTCATGGTGGGATTGGATTTGCAGGGAAAGAAGGAGGTGGTATATGAATTCATAGAATCCCTCCCTGTAGTGCTAATCCGACGGGAATTCTTCATCTTATGCTCATCATCGGTTACTGATGGATATTATGTGGCCTATAAGCCAATCACACTTCCATATATCTTGTTTGTGTTCATTGAAATGAAATTTATTCATTGTTATTCTTGTGTGATGTTTGCAATGAAGTCCATGAGCATGTGCAATGACTAAGTGAATTATGATAAGATCATAATATAGTGATCGCTAGTCTTTAAACATATGTTCTAAACATTCCTATTCGTGGGATATTCGAGAAGGACATCGAATTATCCAAAAAGAATAGCACTATCTGATCCATCGCATATGATGAGTATGACCGATCCTATAGCCATCGGTGTGGAGACACTAAGGATAGATAGTGGGTGCTCTTTGGAGAAAGAGTTCACTGAATTGATCCATATGAATCCTTGAATGGTAATATATCTAATTGTCAATCAGGTTGATTCATGTCACGGTTGTGTACATGGTCCTTTGACCTGAGACACCAAAGACATCTTGTGGATGGATGATCGTGTTTTGACTATGACTTACGGCTCCCTAGCCACGGGATCTCCAAAACGTCATAGATTGGATACGACATGAAGTCCGCGAAGGTGATTGAGTGGTCAAGATGGGATCATCCACCCTTGGTATATGAGGATATTGACTCAAGGAATGAGATACGGTTAAATCCTTGGCCAAGGTAGTGGAAATATCAGAGAAGTTGTTCTCAATGATTTGCTACTCGCATCAGTACTAAATTGAGTGACGGATTAGGGTTTGACAATTAACCATACCCTAAGTCATTCATGAGTCTCGTGTGGATGAAAGATTATACGTACATGGTAACCAATGACGGCAAGGTTCCATGAAAGAGTTCTAATATACTCCATATCTCCTAGAGCACGTGGTGTAGCTTGGCACCCACCGGGCTGGCGACTCAACATGTCGATTGGGTTAAATCAATCCTTAGTCAATTAATCTATATGTTGATATAGTTAATTAATAAGGAGGATCAATAAGTGTTATTGGGTTGATAGAGTCATTAACTGGCAAGATATATGGACCTAGAGGGTCACACACATAAGGTCAATGGACGTCGGTGGATATAGACATAATAATAAGGGTTTTTGTGAAAAGTTCACATTCCCAAAGTCTATAAATAGAGGGAGAACGACCATAATAGAGGTGCCCATGCAAGCCTAGTGGAACTTCTCCTCCCTCTTCTCTTCCTCTCGTGGTGACGAGTGTTCAAGAGGAGATCCGATCGTCTGGAGACTCTGTGGATACCGCTAGAGGCCGGACGCTTGAACGGTTGAAGAACTCTTTCAAATGATCCAAGTAAGTATGAATTTTATTTTATACTAGATGATAGGATCACCTAGAACGGATGATGAGATCATCCATTCTTGGTGCTTCCACGATGTTGAATGTTTTGATTCAACACCTTTCGCTGCAATCATTATTTTGGAAAAATATTTGGAGAGCTTTTCGAGCCTCAGATCCCAGCAGTTACTCCCAGGTGTTTTCCATTTGTCCTTCTCATCAAGCAACCCCTGCGCAAAGTCAACAGGTCTTTGAGTCGCTCTAGGTTAGTAATCCGGTTGCCGTCCTTTTCTCGTGGATATGAGACGTCCTGACGTCTCGAATAGTGCTCCTGGACGGGTGATGAGGAGGCCGAGGCGGCCGTTGGGATGCTTCATTTCCTTCAAATCTTCACGTGATGGAGATACTTGGGAAGAATTCATGAATATGTAAATTCTTCCTTGATTTCGTGAAGCCTCGTGGTGGTTGCTCGATTAGTTAAAGCATCTTCTCATGGAATCCTTAACATCATGAAAGGTTTTGATAATGAAGGGGATTATCCGTTGGGAGATATAAGACTGAACTTCTTCCTTGTCTTATCCGTGAGGGCTTCGTGTGAAGGGGAGGTAGTCCTCATGGACTGAGCTTCTTTTAGTCTCTTCATAACTTGGCTTCATATGTCTCCACTGTTCTCTTGATGTCCGAGGGAGAAGATGTGTAATTCATTGACTTTGAGAAGACCTTGGGGTCTTCTTGTCTCTCCTTCAGTCACATATCAGCAGGGAGAGAGGATGTGAGATAAACTGTGCTCTCTCGATGGCTTCTCTTTGACTTGGTCTTGTTCAGAAGGTTAACTACTTCATTAATTTGCTTCTCGTGGAAGTCTCATTTAAGCTAGGAGGTACTGCATGATTTTCTTCAAGCGTAGAAGCCTTGTTTCATTGGGAGATAGTTCTCCTCGTTGACATCTTCTTTTGTGGTAGTGACGTGTTGTTTTCGTGCGTCGTTAAATCACAAAGACGATGGTCAAACAAAATTTATAAAACCGAACTCACAAAGATAAGATATAATAATCAAGTATTGCGTAAGTATCTGGTCGATCCACAGCGAGCAGGGTTGACTTTAATCGCAGAGTTGACTTGGCCAAACTTAGGTTTAAAAGGAATTTTTAAATAAGAGAAAATAACATGTAAGGAATGGAAATGATGTAAATAAGCTAAATAACAAGTTTTAAGAATTGAAATCTCGGATTTGATAGAGAAAAGTCAAAAGTCAAAGTCAAAGCATTGACTTTGACCAACAGTAGGTGTTCTGCAAAATCAGATAATCAAACAGAGTCAGAAGATTACGAAAATTAAATATTTAGAAACTAGAGAAAAAATAGAATTTATTAATATATATTTCGTAATTTTTGGATGAGAAATGGATTTATTATGAATTATTGAAAATCAACTATCCGAAAATCCCCGAAATTAACACCTCGGAGGAAATCTTCAAATTGAATGACCAAATGAAATCCAAATCTTGCATATGTCAATAGAAAGCTAAGAACCAGAGGAATCCAACAAGACCGATATCAAATTCTGATTTGTAAATCAAAAGTAATTGACCCCGAAAGTCAACGTTTGACTTCTGATGAAAGATAAACAGTCCTTGGTCAAACGTCAAATTGGACGGTCAACTGAACTCGGAATTTGATGAATTTGCTATCCACGGAAAGCTGATGAAAAGAGGAATCCAATAAAACCAAAATCAAGTGATTTGGAATTATAATCAAAGATATATCCTATTTTCAAAATCAGAAACTTTTCAGACCTAAAATTAGGGAAAATGAAGAACACTATGAACTAATTTTCAAATTAAACTTCTATATCTAATAAAAACTCAAATTACCTCCTGATAATCAATCGAATCTCACTACTAACCCGATTGCCGCAAGAATGGGGCTTCAAATCTCGTGGATTGAAGCGAATTTGCTCGGATTCTTCATCGCGGACGTTCGGAATTCAAGGGGAAAATTCGATGAAATCAAAGAGGAATTCGCGATTAATCCCGCTCCAATTGCGTCGCAATCGAGTCTAAACGCGGGGGGATCACGATGAACTAGAGATCTTCCTCGAAATTCGCTTAATTCCCTTCACTAATCGATCAAAAGTTGAAGAACAAAAGGGAAATACATCGATTTTTAAAGAGAAAATTAGCCCGATTTCGTGGGCAATTGAAGCGGTCGTGGGAGCGGATTTGCAGCGTCGTGGGGGCGGTTTCACTTGGCGAGGACGTAGCTTCCGTATTGGCTTTGACTAAGCCACAATTTCACTTCAAATTTGCTTCAAAATGGCCACGATTTTCGCCACGATCGGGCCACAATCATGGTCCTGGTCACTCGGCGATCACCGTTCGATCGACTGGAGACGATTCCACCACGTACGCTCCTCGATCGCGCCGCGATCGTGGAGTTCTTCCACGAAACCTCTGAACCGTCCGATGAAGCGTCAGGAGAATGGACGGTCCGATCGCGATCAAGCGGTATCCGTTTTTTATGACGATCCGACGCTTCTCGTGTCGCCACGTGGCATCAGGTAAGCGCTCCGATCGCGTCCACTTAAAGTGAGATTAACGCACGTGCTGATTTGCTGATCGCGTGGACTCGGGTCCACGCAATCTTAGCCATCCTGATCGCATCCGACGTCCGGTAGGCTGCCACGCGTCCTGCACAGGTAAGACCGTGTGGGAACATAGTCCCACACGGAGAAAATAACCGCGTTTGTTGCTGTTAAATAGGGGGGTGCGGTAACGCATTTGCAATACCGCCCCAATTAACTAACCAGGGCCCACTAACCCCGTGGGCCCTCCACTTACCAGCCTTACCTGCCACGTGGCACCCCTCACAAGCGTCCGCGTGGGCTCGTCTGCGTGGCCTCCTGCCAAGCGTCAGCGCCACCTGCGCCTCGCGCGGGCCACTCGAGCTCTGCCACGTGGCCTCAGTGCTGCGTCGCACCTCGAGGCGGTCTCGTGCGCCACGTCAGCTGCCGCTCGCCACGTCACCATGCAGGCAAAACCCCCTTTTTCGTGATTTTAAATAGGAAAAATTCATTAAAAAATCAATTTAAATATCAAATAAAAATCAGAAAAAGGCATAAACTTCAAAAAATCATATCTTAAAATATTCAACTCCTTTTTAATCTAAATTTTCTCCATTGGATTACAAATTCTTTTCTTTTTAATATCATGTCATTTAAAATATATTTAGAAAGAAGAAATAAAGATGACTTATAATTTACTTAAATCATTTCTCATTAAACATTCTAAATCATAAATTCATCCTGAAATTATCCTTCTAAACATTTACTAAGTCAAAAATCATTCAATAACAGAGATTAACTTCTATTAAATTTAAACAAAAGATTAATCATCTATTAAGCATGAAACTATCCCTAATTTATGCATAAATATCAACTTTAGTGAAATGACATGCCAATGGAGAAAATTCCTAAAAAAACATGATAACATGCATCATATTCACATAAAATAAGCATGAATATGAGTTAATTATGATAAGAATTCAAGTTATAAATGCATGTTATCAGGTAGCTTCCTTCAAACTTTTATCACATTTAAATGCTCTTCATATAAATTGTCTTCAGTGTTTCTTGTGATGTTTGTAGTAGTTGTGAACGTGGGGGAGGTAGTCTTCACTCCTTAATCATAGTCTTCTTTGTTGAGAGATTCTTCATATTGATAAATGCATGATTTTACTCATGCAAAGGCTTTGCCTTGAGGTGAAATAAGAAGATAGATTCTTCTATTAGATCTCTCCTAAAATTCTAACTATAGGTGGTCTTCAAAAAAAGAAGGGGATATAATTCAAAGAGGTTTCCTACTGATTTTCTTTTGAGATCATTAGTTAAAATTATATAAGGTACCTATGATATGGTGGAGAAGGTTTGGAAATTAAGGAACCTATATCAAGGTAAGGGTGGTTGACTTGGTCCATTCAAGGGATTCTAATTATCTAAGGATAAGGGTTAAATATCTTTTGACCAAATCAATCTTTAGATCAGTGTAAAATAGGAGGAGGAGGGAAGATTATTCCCTTAAGATCTACACTCTCTTTCAATTATTTAGATAGGCTTTCTTCATTCATCTAATGAATGGTTAATTTCTCAAATTGGTGAATAAGGAGGAGTATAGTGTTTTGTTGCAATTGAGGATGATTTCTCTTCCTTAGTGCATATGTAGGTTCGCTTGGAACCCTTGTGTTCATGTTTTGGGATAGTTCTCCATCAATAAACCTCTTAATATACATCACCAAAATTATTGGTATGACCATACCTTTCATGAACATACCTAAAGTTTAGGTATAGGTGTAGGTCATCACTAAAAATTATTCCTGACACCAGAACTAGAGAACCCTAAAGTTGACCACCCTTTGACTTCCAAAAAAATATAGATTTTTTTATGACCCATCTAATGACTCTAAAATTAGGTTTTACCACCTTTTACCCTTCAAAAAATCCCTTTGACCTCCTTTGACTTCATAGAAACATAGTTGATAGGCCTCTTAAAAAGGTAGGGAGTTCTTTTTCCTCTCTCTCATTATAATTTGCATCCATATTCTTCCATATGGTTACCTATGTCCTTGCATTCACATAACTCATATAAATTTAAGAATTCAACTACTTTAAGTCATATAAGTTAAGTTGTGTTAGTTTCATAACATAAACAAAATGTAGACAATGATGCATGTTCAGACATGTCCATATTTATAGCATGTTTAACAATTAAAAAGTAGATATTCTCATTGATAGAGTCCTAATTAGCACATAAATATGACATATGATGCACGGATTTAGCAATCGCTTTGATGTTATCACTGTGTAGTGGCTTTAATTGTCCTACAATATTGCATGAAATCCAATGGGAATAGGCACCCACACGCAACACCCATGAGTAAGGTTCTCCGGTTCCGGTGTCGGTACCGGTTTTTTGTGAAAACCTAAACCTATACCTAACTTCAGTTCGGTGTCGGTGACGATATTGTCCGGTGTCAGTTCGGTGAAACCTATACTTTCGGTAATTTGTCCTTTGAAATGAAAATAAATTGTATAAAATTTTTATGACTCCATAATATTAAATATAAAAATATATGTTTCACAAACAAATGATAATAGATTAACACTTCTCAACAACAAATATACAATATAAAAATAATTAAAATAAAAATCATAAATTTATAAATTTCAAGTTTTAAAAATATTTAAAAAAATAATAGAAACAATATAGTTTTAAATAATCATCTCTCAAAAGTTTAAATGTCAAAATTATCTATCTATCTTTATCTTTCTCTCTCCACCCTCTCTCTATCTTTCTCTCTCCCTCCCTCCATCTGTCACTCTCTTTTCCTCCCTCCCTTGCTCTCTCTCTCCCTCACACTCTCTCTCTCCCTCCCTCTCTCTTGCTCACCCTCCCTCCCTCTCTCTCCTGCCCTCCCACCCTCCCTCACTCTCGTCTCCCTCCCCCCTCTCTATCTCTCCCTCTCTTGCGCTCCCTCCCTCTCTCTCTCCCGCCCTCCCTCCCTCCCTCACTCTCGTCTCCCTCTCTCCCTCTCCCGCGCTCCCTCCCTCACTCTCGTCTCCCTCTCTCCCTCTCTCCCTCTCCCTCTCCCGCGCTCCCTCCCTCCCTCCCTCACTCTCTCCTTGTTTCTCTCCCGCCCTCCCTCTCTCTCCCTCACCCTCCCTCACTCTCGTCTCCCTCCCTCTCTCTCTCCTGTGCTCCCTCTCTCCCTCTCTCTCTCTCTCCCTCCCTCCCTCCCTCCCTCCCTCCCTCTCTCCCGCCCTCCCTCGATCTCTCTCTCCCTCCCTCCCTCCCTCCCTCCCTCTCTCCCGCCCTCCCTCTCTCTCCCTCACCCTACCTCCCTCTCGTCTCCCTCCCGCCCTCCCTACCTCTCTCTCTCCCGCCCTCCCTCCCTCCCTCCCTCTCTCTCCCGCCCTCCCGCTGACGAGACTAAATCGTATGGTTGTTGAATGCACACGAATTAGTGTCAAAATAAAGTCCTAATCTTACCAATTTATGATTAATCAAAGTAATTAATTAGTATAATGGTAATTAAGGGTCAAATCCATGGAGAATTATGGATTTTTGAGAGATACTCTTGAAATTCGGTCAAATCGGACGATGAATTGAGGTTAGAAATTGGGCGTTTTAGTATATGAAGAAAGATAACTCAAAATCGAATCCACGGAATCAAAAATCAAGTGATTTGGTGGAGAATTCGAAGAGAAATCAAGAATTTAAGAAAGGAGAAAAATTCGTTTCGAAAAACGATTAAAAACCAAAATTAAATCTAAATTAAACTAAATCTATGATTCTAAAACTAAAATTAACACTAAATGATGAAAGATTATGAAGAATTCACCCAACCTAACCCAAAGTTGCCTTCGAAATGATCCAATTAATCGCCGGATGCAAGGCTATTCATTCCGAAATTTTCGAAGACGAAGATGGAGTTCAAGATGTAAATTCTCCCTTCTCTTTCAATCAAATCTTGATCTTAAGCATTCAATCGACGCGGAAATGAGTCTAGAGTGCTCTCGAACAAACGAGACGTGATTTCATGGAGTATACATGGAGAATTTGGAGATTAATCGCGAACACGTCCTTTCGCCGCGAAGAACCAGTTTTATAAAAATGAATTTTCATGTGGGCCGTCCGATGAGGAGGTTGATCGCGATCGATGGCTCTGATCGCGCGTGATCTCACGAAACGACGTCTTCACTTACGATCGTCCGATCGCGATCGTTTGGCTGAGATTTGATCGATGATAGGATAGATCAACGGTCGCGATTTTTTCACTTATTCCTTTTATTGAGCACGTGTTTGATTTATCATCTCGTGGACCACGTGCCCACGCGATCGACGGGCAATGCTTTACGCGACGTAGATCCAACGCTCGAGATCGCGCTACGTGTCCTGCACATAGAAAATTAGATGGGATTTTAATCCCACATGGGTAAAATCAAAGAAAAAATCCAATATAAAACGTACGCGACTTTCAAGGACTTAATAATTTGTCCCCTTATACACGGGGGACCCATGAACTTTATATTAAATCTAAATATGATCCACGTGTCACATCAGGGCCACGTGTTACCCCTTCGCGCCACGTAGGTGCTCGCGCCGATACACGTGGCGCTGCCACGTGTACACGCGCGATTAAACCCAAAATTTTTGCATTTTTTTATTAATTTAAATGATTAAAAATTGAAATAAAAATCAAATAAATTCAGAAAAATTCCAGAAAAATTCCTAAAAATTGTAAAATTCATAACTTTCAAAATATAACTCCAAATTAATTCAAATTTGTTTTGTTGGATTCAGAATTGAATAATCTATCATTTTAAAAGGTTAAATTATTAAAATACAAAGAGAATTAATTTATAATAATTTTATACATTTATGTATTATATAGAATAAATTCATATAAACACATAAATGTTAATAAATATATTTTCTCTTATATTTTCAACTTTAAAACATGATTATGATCGTAAATATAATGAGGATTAAAGATTGAAATGTTTAATTATGCATAATAATCCATAAATTGATGTATTTTAAGATCATAACATGAATTTACACAAAATGATAGAAATATGCTTAAAAGATGATAACATGCATATATTTGTGATGATTAATGCATTAATTTGCATTAATAAATATGTAATTACATGCATAGATAGCATGTTATCACCCGCCCTCCCTCCCTCTCTCTCTCCCGCCCTCCCTCCCTCTCTCCCTCTCTCTCCCGCCCTCCCTCCCTCTCTCCCTCTCTCTCCCGCCCTCCCTCCCTCCCTCTCTCTCCCGCCCTCCCTCGATCTCTCCCACCCTCCCTCCCTCTCTCCCGCCTCACTCCCTCTCTCTCTCGCCTCCCTCTCTCCCGCCTCACTCCCTCTCTCTCTCGCCTCCCTCCCTCTGTCTCTCTCCTGCCCTCCCTACCTCCCTCTGTCTCTCTCCTGCCCTCCCTCCCCTCTCTCCCTCCCTCTCCCTCCCTCTCTCCCCACTGCGTTAAATTACTTTCCTGCATTAAATTCTATCTCGCGCGTGAAACCGAAAGCTTCCGGTGACACCGGAAGCGAAAACCGAACCGAAGCATTCGGTTTGACTTTTTTTTTGCCACCGCCGGTGTCGGTTCGGTTTGGTTTTCGGTAATCCGGTACGGTTTTGGAGAACCTTACCCATGAGTCAGATTCTTGAAAGGTAAGGGAAAAGAGATGGACTATAATAAAGTTTAGCTCTCAACCATCATAATATAGCTTTTCTTGAATCCAATGCATTCCCCTCTTAAGATGAGAATGATGATAGTGTTCAAGCCATATCAAAATTGAGAAGTCAAAAACAATTAGTAGATCCTTACGAGGAAAAGCATGAATAAGAAAAATCAACTAAGATGGTAGAAAATGTAGATGAGGATAGTAAGAAGTAGGTATAGAGAGTATAGGGAGCAAGACCAAACTAAATGAGTATCAACCTCCCATTCCCTTTCTAACAGCCCTTACATCCTCAAAACCTCTAGTACAAACCAATAAATTGATAGAAGCTTTGAAAGAAATCACAAAAAAATATCTTAGAAGAAGCAATTAGATACCTCCGGTCATTTTCTAAGTATATTAAGGAGCTACTAAGCTATAAGAGAGTGTTAGTTCTATACTTTTAAATGAAATTCCTGAAAGAAATTAAATATTGATGTACTTATGATTACATGTGATATGGGTGATATGAATTTTTTTCAAGATCTTTGTTAGCATCAGTTGCAAGTGTGAATATTTAACTTGAGATTCTATATGATAAATTTAAGTTTAAATAGTCAGAAGCAATTTCTTTAGAGTTATAGCTAGCTGATGGGTCCATTAAATAATTATTAGGTATACTTGAGGATGCCATGGTGAGAGTAAAACAATGTATCTATCTCATTGATTTTATTGTACATGAAATGAGCATACAAAATAGCTTAAGTAGAGCGCCCATGATCTAGTTATCACTTGAACGATAATTGATTGAGAGAAGGGTTTGGTGATTATAAGAACGGGAGAAGAAAGTGTAGAACTTAACGTCTCTAGGACAATGAAATACCAAAGTTCTATTCGTGAGATGTAGGTATATTAGATCTTTGATAACATGCAATTTATACATAAATTTACATGATTATTAATACAAATTAAGGCATTAAATATTCCATTTTTATGTAGGTTATTATATTTTGAGTGCATATCTATCATTTCCTGTAATTTTAAGTTATGATCTAAAACTATGTCATTTTAGGGATAATTGTGTATAATTTAATAAGATAGTTTTATTCTCATCCATATTTGAGATCATAATTGTATTTTCATGATTTACTGATAAAATAAAATATTTTTATTTACACTCTTATATTTTTCTAGTTTTATTTTCTAAGAGGAATGAGTGTATTTTTTAAATGAAAATTTATTCTCTTATTATTTAAATATTTTGACTTTTCAGAATGATAGATAATTTAATTTCTGATCAAAAAATAAATTAGGATTAATTTAGAGTTGTATTTTGAAATTTATGAATTTTCTAATATTTGGGATTTTTTCAAAATTATCTGAATTTATTTAAACCTATTTTCGATTTGTAAAAGAATAAAAAAATGTTTGTATATATCATGAGCTAACGTGGTGGAACATTGCCACGTGGCGACGTGTGTACACGGCACATGATGGTGTATGTGTGCGTATATGCATTCGCACGTCTGTGCGCGCGTGTGTGCGTGTGCATGTGCGTGCGCGTGTGAACGCATGTGTGTAATTTGTGGGTTAAGCATCCATTATGGATTTTCGCTAACCCATTATACACACATTTGTTAGATACTCGTCAAATCATTAGAATTTATGTCATGTGGGACTATTTATCTTTGTTTTTATTTGCAGGTGACATGTCGCAACAAGAAGCGTATGATCGCGCGATTTAATCACGACTGTCGATTTTTACTTACTCAAAGGGGGTACAGGGATGCATCTGATTAGGCGACAATTCATTTTAAGATGATTAGATCTTAACCGCTCATCTGGGAAGTGATGACGATTGAGATTAAATGCACCCGATGGACACGTGGACTCACCTCAATCGCTCAATGACGATCAAACGGTAGACATTAAGCAACGCTTCTTCTTCAAGTGCGACGTGGCAAAATATGAGCGTTATATCATTGATCGAATGGAAGCGACTTAATTATGATGATTTGTGAACCGACGTTCAATCGAAGTCATTGATCAAAGATGAAGAGACGCATCCAATGGTCGCGCCTAAATTCCTCTATAAATTAGCATGTTCTTTGACAGAAAAACTCATTATTGGATGTTTCGAGAAAACCAAACTATTTAGACAACTCAGTCCTTGAATCTCTTGATTTTTTTTCTCTTTTGGACTCATTTTCGCGTTTGATGAGTGTTTGAAATCAAGATTTGGAGGAGAGAATTGGAAGAAATCACTTCTTGAACACCGAAATTTGTTTTCAAGATCTCGGAATGAAAATCCTTGAATTTGACGATTAATTGGATCATTTCGAGCACAATTTTGGGTTAGATTATGTCTTTTTCTCCTAATCTTTCTTCCTGTACCATTAGACTTTAATTTTGAATGGTAGATTAATCAAATTAAAGATAACTTTATATTTTCTTTCTCTTCACAAAAAAAATTCTTCTTCGATTTCTCCTCGAATTCTGATTCAAATTCCATGATTTTTTATTTCGCGGATTTGTCTTGGAGTCTTCTTTCTTAATATACTAAAATCCTTAATATCTCACCTCAATGATCATCCTATTTGATCAAATTTCAAAGACACCTAAAAAATTCCCTTATTTCTCTGTGGATTCGACCCTTATTCACCACTATATTTATGATTTTAAATTTAAATTTTTGAGTTTAGAACTTGTTTTGATGCAAGTTTGTGTGTAATCAATGATCGCACGAAATCATCTTGTCAACCTTATAGAAAACAATTATGATCTCAAGGAAAGTTTCTTTGAAATTTGTGGAGTAGGCCAAAGAGAAAGCTAGAAGAACCACTTTTATCCTCTTTTTTAGAACAAAAAAAATTATCATCCTTCTTGAAATATGATTTCTTAGGCCCCCAAGGAAACCTTATGAGTTATTATATCATCAATTTTAGCCATTAGTCAAGAAGAAATTTTAATGAATGTGCTAAGGGATAGGATTATCCTTTTGATGATGTAAAAGGGGCACCAAAGGCACCTAGGGTATGTGCACATAGAATTTTCATCTTGGGATACGATAGAAGTACTTAAGAATGAAATCCTTAAATGGTATATGATTTCTAATTATTCTTGGGTGACTCCAATCCATATGGTGTACTATCTAATTATTCTTGGGTGACTCCAGTCCATATGGTACTCAAGAAAATCAGAATTATACTAAAAAGGAATGAAAAAAGGTGAATAAGTACAAAATAGATTGGCTACTCTTTAGTGAGTATACATAAAGTATATAAAGCTAAATGTAGTCACTAAAAAAACCACTATTCCTTACCATTCATTGATCAAATATTTGTTTTATTTATTTTTATTTAGGTTATTATCAAATTAATATTCATCAAAATGATCGAGAAAAAATAACCTCTTCAAATATTTGTAGTAGGTACATTTGCTTTTCAGATAATACCTTTTGAATTTTGTAATTCTATGGCTAATTTTTAAAGATTTATGAATGCTTCATTTTTTATATTTTATGGAGGATAGGTTAGAAATTGTAATGGATGATCTTTCCATTTATGGTTCTAATTTTGTGGCTTTTTAGGAAGATTTAAAAATATTTTACAATTTTGTATTATAAACAATTTGGTGCTAAGTTAGGAAAATCTCATTCCGTGGAGCAAGAATGATTAGTGTTGGGACATTGGGTGAGTAAGTATGGGTTAGAGGTAGACAAGGCTAAAATAGAAGTGATCAAGCATCTACCTCTACCTAACATAATAAAGCAACTTAGAGGGTTCCTCGACCATGTAGGCTTCTATGGGAGATTTCATCAAAGACTTTGCGAAAATTTCTAAACCCTTGACTAATGACCCATCTAAAGATGTAGATTTTCTTATAAATGATGATTATTGTATAGATAGATAGTGGGTGCTCTCTGGAGAAAGAGTTCACTGAATTGATCCGTATAAATCCCTGAATGGTAATTATACCTAACTATCAATCAGGTTGATTCATGTCATGATTGTGTTGTGGTCCTTTGACTTGAGACACCAAATATATCTTTTGGATGGATGATCATGTTTTGATTATGACTTACAAATCCCGAGTGATGAAGGAGCAAATTTGACCCATTTTGGTCAAAGTCAACCCTTGATCAAAAGTCAAAGCTTCGACGGTCAAACCAGAATTTCAAAGTCAACATTTCAAGGTCAGCAAAGTTGCCATGTCATCATCCAGAGGTGCCACATCATCGCACCTTTTCAAAGCACTACTTCGATCAAAGAAGTTATAGAAGTCAATCACGGGGTGTGTCCCTTCATCTTGGTGGTTGACAATAACTACCCTTCGTGTACCCTATAAATTAACGCTTGTACGGTGAAAAAAAGACAGAATGTATTTTGAAATGGAATTTTTGGAAGGTAATTGACATCGGTCAATGGTTCTCTTCGTCTTCTTCGTTCTTCTTCGTTTTTCTCTTCCCTCCTTCTGGGTTATTCCGCGGCGTCTCCTCGCATGGCGTCGTAAACCTATTCATCCTCTTGTTCCAATTCTGCATTCAGTCAAACCTCATTGACCCAAGCAGCCCTGACGATCCGTCATCTTCCGACGCTGACGACAAATCATCGCCGCCGTCTTCAAGCAACGGATCGAACACTCCAGTCCCGACTCTGCACATCCGTCGGATCTTCATCGCCGACACCTGCAGATCAAAAGAAGAAACCTTCAAAATCGAGCATCAGAAACTGGGCCTCTTGTCATCGAAATTTAAGAAGAGGAAGATCGGAAATATCGGCTTCGGTATCAGTCAATCCGGCAAGTCTCTTCACAGAGAATGAAGCCCTTATCTTGCTCTTCAAGCGTCCAAAATCCGATGCCATTCTGAGCAAATCGCCGCCACGACTCCGTCGCCGAAACCCTCAATTTCTACCGAAAATTGTTGTCGATCTAGCTCCAGAATTTTTCCTCCTTCAGTCGATTCTTCCCGGCTATTTCCCGCGCCTAAAGCTCACGCTATCGCCGGAAATCCATCCTTACCATTGTCTCTGGAAGGAGCAGAAAATCATAAATGTTCGTCGAGGAAGAAGAGTCTCAAAAAGGTGGTGGCGTACGACCCCCGTCGCCACCAAGACACGACACCACGGCGCCGGAGGAGCCTTTTGCGCGCGCGGATCTATCCGCTTATCTTTACTTCTTTATTTCTTTATTATGAACTTTTGACCCGCACGTGTTTAAGCGGGTCCTCGTTTATTTCTCTCTCTCTTTAGGCCTTTGGGTGGGTTTCCCTTTGTTTCGGGACCCTAGCCTAAGGCCCTTTCCCTTTTTGTGAACCTTATTTCTATTTCTATGAGTATGGGTGTGGGTTGTGGGCCTCAAGTGGGCCCTTTCCTCTCTTGGCCCACCAAGGGCTCTATAAGAGGGGAAGGGACCCCCCCACAAACCCTAGCCGTCATTTGAGAAAAAGAAAGGAGTCTCCTCCATCTCGAGTGGCTGCTCACGGAAGGCCGGGGAAGGAGTCCAACCGCCGTCGCCGCCGCCGCCGCCGCGACGACCGCCGCCACTCCTTGCCCCGGCCACGCCGGTACCCCCTATCGCTGCTCCAGCCGCCGCCGCGACCTAGCGCCGCCGCCGCCGCCGCCGCCGACCTAGCGCCGCCGCCGCCGCCCTTGCTCCGCCGCCGCCGCTGTTGTTCAGCACCGCCTCCACCTCCACCTCCACCTCCATCTCCAGCTCCATCTCCGGCGAACCGCCCTGCCGCCGTCTCCGACCATCTCCCTCCCTCCCGATTTCGCCTCCCTTCCCCCCCTCCACGGACCAGCATCCCCAATTTCCTCCTCCTCCTCCATCTCCGGCGAACCCCCAAACCGCCGACTCCCTTCCTCCTCCCCATCGATTACCCCTCCCAGCGATCGCCCAGGCCCCGATCACCGCCGCCACCGCCTTCACATCCCGTCGCCGTCGACGCCACGCCCGGCCGCCGACGCCACCGTCTTCTCGCTCGTCTCCGGCAACCTCCTCCGCGACCTTCCGCGCCGCCGTCCGCTCGCCTCCCGCCTCCCCGCAAAGTTCCGAGCCCGCTCCGACTCGAGGACCGCCGCCCCTGCCCTCGTCCTCCGATCCGCCGCCCGGTGAACCGACCTTCACGCCGGAATCGTCGCCTCGCCCTCCATCGCCGCGCGCCGCCACGACCGACACAGGGGAAACCCTAGGAGAAGTGGACGATTCCCGCTGAGTCAACTTAGCGGGAACCGTCCTCACCCAACCCGGACCGGCCGAGTCAACCCGAACCGGCCCGGACCGGCCGTGACCAGGACTGACCGCGCCGGCCGATCCCAGCTAGCCCGGTCCGGTCCCTTCCCCAGGCCGAGCCCGGACCCAGCCGGTCCAGACCGGCCCGCCCGACCGGTCCAGACCGGCCCGCCCGACCGGTCCAGACCTCCTGGACCGTCCAGCCAAAACGGAACCGGTCCGGATCGCCCGAACCGGCCCACCTCGGTCCAGACCGGCCCAGGACAACCCCAGACCGGTCCAGACCGGCCCAGACCGTCCTGAACCGGCCCGGGCCGCCCCGAACCGGCCCCGGACACCGTCTTCCGCCTTCCGACATCGCCCCGCCCCGCGCCGATCGCTCCTCCGCGCTCCCTCGCCGACTCGCCCCGACGCCCCACATCGCTGCCGCGCTCGACGACCTCCCTCGCCCCGACCGACCGGGCTCGCGCCCCGCAGGTTAGCTTCAACCCCTCTTTCGAGTTAATTACTTTTCGAAGCATTTCCTTTACTCGTCTCCTACGCCGTCGGACGACGTAGATAGGGTAGTACGATTATAGGTTCGAGATCTTTGACGCGTACGTCAGGTCCGGTACCGAGCGTGGGCTGCAGCCTCCTGGCTACTCCACGACGAGCGACTTCCACGCCTCCGGACGTGGATCGAGAGGATCTCACCCTACCCATCATCGCGAGTTTCCCCGGGTCACTCGGAGTCGACCCCGCTGATCGGCACGTCTGCCTGCACTTATGTTTAGGTTAGGTCTCATACTTAGGGTCTAGGATTTGACTACCCATAGGTTAGGTTTTGATAGGCTACCCTTAGTCATCCTCAGGTTCATTGATCAGGCGCGAGGGTTTTCACCACCGCGTCCTGCATCAAATTGGTATCAGAGCGGTCGTTGGGTTCTCGCCCAACCCAGTCCTTGAGGACGATCACTTGAGCCTCCGTAGCGTAGTTAGGACATCATCTAGGTCATTGCATCATATAGGCACCCCTAGGTTATCATCATGGCATTCGAGACACGCTCCGCCAGAGCTAGAGGAGGATCCCCTTCTTCACGGCATTTGTGTGATGCCTCGGAGCCACCTCCCCTGCGGTTTCACGAGCCCCGACGGCCCGTGAGCCCATATGGTGATCATTACGATCACCACTATCCCGACTACTATGATTGTCGAGATGATCCTAGTCGTCGAGGCGACCCACGTCACGACGATGGTCGCGATCGAGTGTACCATCGCTGGCCCTCGGATGTTTATGGTCGCCACAGACAGGCCTACCCAGCTCATTTGGATGATCGAGCCTGTTCGCCGCTGCCACCACTATCCGCACGACTCACCACACCGCCTCGTTAGTCAGGCCCCTCTAGAGTTTCACGAGCCCCGCGGCCCGTGAATCCCGGTAGTGATCGTTACGATCACCGCTACCCTCGACTAACACTATTATCGAGATGAGCCTAGTCGTCGAGGTGCCCCACGCCACGACGATGGACGCGACCGAGTGGACAGTCGCCGGTCCCTCGGATACATTTGACCGCCGTGGACGAGCCTATCGAGCTCATTTGGACGACCCACCCCTATCCGCCACCGCCACGACCGCGTTATGATGACCATCGACGCCACGATCGTGATCGTGGTCAGATCAGCGACACTACTCTAGATATAGAGGTGACCCTCCCCGACGAGACGATCTCGATCGGCGAGTTGCCCGTCAGTCGCCAGATCGCGATGCTTCTCATCGCGACTATCCGCGTGCACGAGACTACACTCGCGCACCTGAGGACGCACGTTATGATCGTTATCACGATCATGAGCGTTATCCCGATCATAGGCGTTACCGGAGTCCTCCCCACCACGACATTGGTGATGACTACCACGCAGACCGATACGACGATTGGGATAGGCGACACGAGGATCATAGTGCCTGCATACTGAAAGGTATGCGCGCCGTTGATCTAGTCTTTTATGGCTCTCGAGGGCCTAAAGACTATATCGATTGGGAGTCCGCTATGAACTCCTACTTTCGATACTATCGCATGGATGATGACCTCTGCGTTGAGTACGCCGAGACGAGACTTGGCGGACACGCCAAGATCTTTTGGGAGGATGAGCGACATGCAGCTTATCGACGAGGACAGCCCATCGCTTCATGGATAGATATGGCTCAACGTTTGAGGAACAAGTATGTTCCTCGAGAGTATGAGTCTACGTCATTCCCCAGACAGGGCACGATGCCTACCCGGGAGCACATGGAGCATGTGGTGCGACCCACCGATGACTTCGATTTTTCTCCATCTCAGCCTCTTACGAGGGTCGCTCCTACGCGATCTAGTCCGACCACCTCGGCTTCACCGATACGTTCTAGTATCGGGAAGGGACGGACTACACCCGAGATGTCAGTAGCGTCAGCACCATCCCGGCGACCCCCACCTGTAGACGCACCTCATGATACGACAGATTTGTCCCAAGTCCACACCACTTGTTTCAAGTGTCTGGGCGAGGGACATTGGACGAGCCAGTGTCCTTTGTGGAACCTCCTTCTCGAGGTCAAGGGACTCGACCGTGGCTCCCATGAGGATGACCTTCCCTCAGGCGACGATGTTTATCTCGCCGATGAGGCTCCCGCGACGAGTGCGATGACACTCCTGAGCTGATTGATCACACCCCGATCTTGCCAGCCGCTCCCGCAGCCGCCGAGGCCCCCCGCTCCAGCCAGCACTCCCCGACGAGCACACCGATGAGGGACATGACCAGCATTGCCATTCCGAGATCACTAGTGGATGTGATCCTACCACGGCTGCTCGTCGGCCCATCCTTTGCCCGACGACGCATCTTCGGTAGGCGCGCCATCACCTATGCGCCTACATGGACTATCCACGTCCATTATCTCGGATCGCGACCTGCGGTCCACTAGTCACTTCGGGAGGACCTTTATGAGCTTACTTGGGGACCGAGACCACATTTTTCGGCAGTTATCATCCTCAGAGTGACGGTCAGATCGACGACGTCAATCGTAGCATGAGGAAACGACTTTGGTCATCGGCCAGCGTGAGCTTGATCATTTGGGACATGATCCTACTACGCGCCGAGGGCGCCCACCACCCCTCTCCCGACCATACCTCTGGCGTGAGCCCCGTCGAGATTGCACATGGCTTAGCACCCCGCAAGCCCTTAGACATAGTTCCCCTCGACCCTCATGTTAGAGTTTATAGGGTCAGAGTCGCATTTGCCCAGCATGTTAGTCAGTTGCATCAGGACATTCATGATTGAGTATTGAGTTAGTATGCATCGTACAAGCAGGCGACCGATTTGCACTGTCGACCCCGGGTCTTCCAGGTGGGAGACCAGGTTATGGTTAGGCTGAGGCCCAAGCGTTATGCTCCTGCTCTTAGCACCAGCCCGTCTCGAGTCCTTTCCCGGATATGCGGAATCGCCTATGTCGTCGACATCCCTCCTTCGTGGGGGAATAGCTCCACGTTCCATGTGATGGATCTGACGTCGCACCCAGCTCTACCTCTTTCATGTGACGTTAAGCCTTCACCTACCGGCCCATTCTTTGAGAGAGAGTTTGCCTGGAAGTCCACTTTCCCCGCGTTACCACCCGATCGGCACGAGCGAGTTGAGGAGATTTTTCGGGAGGTAATTGACTTCTCAGGGGACGGAGTTTCGTGGAGATTCTTTGTGCACTGGCCAGGCCGACCACCGGAGGACGACGTATACATCTCGGAGGTGGACCTAGAGCGACTACGATCAGATCTTTGGAGCCCCTGCCGTCTTCTCTTGCTAACTCGACGAGTCCAAGTTCTTCCGACCCGGGAGGATTGGTGGCGTACGACCCCGTCGCCACCAAGACACGACACCACGGCGCCGGAGGAGCCTTTTGCGCGCGCGGATCTATCCGCTTATCTTTACTTCTTTTATTTCTTTATTATGAACTTTTGACCCGCACGTGTTTTAAGCGGGGTCCTCGTTTATTTCTCTCTCTTTAGGCCTTTGGGTGGGTTTCCCTTTGTTTCGGGACCCTAGCCTAAGGCCCTTTCCTCCCTGTGAACCTTATTTCTATTTCTATGAGTATGGGTGTGGGTTGTGGGCCTCAAGTGGGCCCTTTCCTCTCTTGGCCCACCAAGGGCTCTATAAGAGGGGAAGGGACCCCCACAAACCCTAGCCGTCATTTGAGAAAAAGAAAGGAGTCTCCTCCATCTCGAGTGGCTCGCTCACGGAAGGCCGGGAAGGAGTCCAACCGCCGTCGCCGCCGCCGCCGCCGCCGCACGCTCATCGTGCCGCCGCTGCCGCCACGCGAGCCGACCGCCGCCACTCCTTGCCCCGGCCACGCTGGGTACTCCCTACGCTGCTCCAGCCGCCGCCGCCGACCTAGCGCCGCGCGCCGCCGCCGACCTAGCGCGGCTCGCACGCCCTTGCTCCGCCGCCGTCGTTGTTCGAGCACCGCCTCCACCTCCACCTCCACCTCCATCTCCAGCTCCATCTCCGGCGAACCGCCTGCGCCGTCTCAGACCATCTCCCTCCCTCCCGGTTCGCCTCCCTTCCCCCTCCACGGACCCAGCATCCCCAATTTCCTCCTCCTCCTCCATCTCAGGCGAACCCCCAAACCGCCGACTCCCTTCCTCCTCCCCATCGATTACCTCCCAGCCGATCGCCCGAGCCCCGATCACCGCGCCACCGCCTTCACATCCGTCTGCCAGTCGACGCCACGCCCGACCGCGGAGCGCCACGTCTTCTCGCTGCGTCTCGGCAGCCTCCTCCGCGACCTTCCGCGCCGCCGTCCGCTCGCCTCCCGCCTCCCGCAAAGTTCCGAGCCCGCTCCCGACTCGAGACCGCCGCCCCTGCCCTCGTCCTCCGATCCGCCGCCGAGTGAGCCGACCTTCACGCCGAATCGTCGCCTGCGCCTCCATCGCGCGCGCCCTGCCACACGACACTGGGAAACTCCTAGGAGAAGTGGACGATTCCCGCTGAGTCAACTTAGCGGGAACCGTCTCTACCCAACCCGGGACCGTGGCCAGAGCAACCGACTGCCCGGACCGGCCAGTGATCAGGATTGACACGCGCCTGCTGATCCGATTTAGCCCGTCGGTCCCTTCCCTAGCGCGAGCTCGGACCCAGTCCGGTCCCAGACCGGGCCGCGCCTGACCGGTCCGACCCAAGCCCCACCCGAGCAGGTCCCGGACCTCTCGGACGTCGGGCCCAAAGCAGAACCGTACCGGTCGCGAGCGCCCACCCTACCTCAACTCGGCCAGACGGCCCAGACAACCCTGCACCGGTCTGGACCGCCCGCGGCCGTCTGAGCCGGCCCGAGCCGCCCAGCCCGGCCCCGACACCGTCTTCCGCCTTCCGACATCGCCCGCCTTGCGCCGATCGCTCCTCCGCGCTCCCCCGCGAGCTCGCCCCGACGCCCCACATCTGCCGCGCTCGACGACCTCCCGCTCGCCCGCAGGCCACTGGGCTCGCCTCGCGAGAGTTAGCTTCAACCCCTCTTTCGAGTTAATTACTTTTTCGAAGCATTTCCTTTACTCGTCTCCCTACGTCAGTCGGACGACGTAGATAGGGTAGTACGATTATAGGTTCGAGATCTTTGACGCGTACGCCGGTCCGGCATCGAGCGTGGCTGCGGCCTCCCGGCTACTCCACGACGAGCGAGTTTCACGCCTCCGGACGTGGATCGAGAGGATCTCACCCTACCCATCATCGCGAGTTTCCGGGTCACTGGGAGTCGACTCCCGCTGATCGGCACGCTGCACTTTCGCACTTATGTTTAGGTTAGGTCTCATACTTAGGGTCTAGGATTTGACTACCCATAGGTTAGGTTTTGATAGGCTACCCTTAGTCATCCTCAGGTTCATTGATCAGGCGCGAGGGTTTTCACCACCGCGTCCTGCATCAAAAGGGTTATTTAATATCTTTCGGATTCCCTTGTTGGTTTCCATCAGACCCACACGTAGATCCGCAAACAGAAAGGGTATCTCCTCCTTAACAGCAGACCTCCCGTTAATGGTTCTACTTGGACCCGTTACGCTCAACAGAGGATCCGCGAACCTATTGAAGCTTATACAGAAGCTTAACGGGCCCTGCCTGAAGCCCAGTAAAGCCCTAAATGAAATAAGGAGAGAAATGGGCCCCTGCCCATTGTTTAAAAATCCAGAAGTGTCCGGAAGCCCACTAAGGCCCAAGCCCCGGACAAGATCCTGACTTGTAGCGATTCTGTGCTACATCACCGAGCCACCTGATATCTAAAACGTCATATATTGGATGCAACATGAAGTTTACAAAGATGATTGTGTGATCAAGATGAAATCATCCACCCTCGGTATTTGACGAGATTGACTCAAGGAACGAGGTGTGATGAAATCTTTGGCCAATGTAGTGGAAATATCAGAAGAGTTCCCGATGATTTTCTACATACATAAGTACTAACTTGAGTCACAGATTATGGTTTGACAGTTGACCATATCTTAAGTCATTCATGAGTCTCATGTGGATAAAATATTGTACATGCATGGTAATCGATGACAAAAAGGTTCTCTAAGAGAGTTCTTACATACTCCATATCTCCTAGAGTACGTGGTGTAGCTTGGCACCCAACGGGCTGGCAACTTAACCTATCGATTGGGTTGAATCAATCATTGATTAATTAGTCTATATGTTGATGTGGATAATTAATTAAGGTTGACTAATAAGATGTTATTTGGCCTATAGAGTTATTAACTAGTGAGATATATAGACATAGAGGGTCACACACATAATTATGATGGTTTTTATGAAAAAGCCATATACCAAATGTCTATAAATAGGGTGAGAACAATCACAACTCAAGGTGCCCATGCAAGCCTTGTAGGGAATTCTCTCATTTCTTCTTTTTCTCTCTTAGTGAAGAGATTTGAGGAGGAGATCTAACCATCCAGAGACTGTGTGGATACCTATTAACATGAGTGATATCCTTTTGCCAATTCTTAATCTTTAGGATTTAGTAGAAGCATGAATGTGTCTAAATCCATTAAAATCAAGGATATTTAAGGCCTAAGCATAAAGAAGGTTTGTACAATTTTTTCCAAGAATAATGGGCATCGAAGAGAGAGATAGAGGGTGCTATTTATGGGAAATTTTGGCATGATGAAATTGTGGTTGTTTGATCATTTTAAGTGATGATCAATACTCACAATTTAATAGTGATTCTGAAGAAGATTTTGTTAATAATGGCAACTGACAAGATAAATCTATGAGGTCATTGAACACACTTGAATAAGTGTCAACAAAATTCCAAACTCATAAATTTTGATAAAAAATCACGAATTAGATAGTATAGTGATGAATAAGGGTCGAATCCATAAATAATTAATATATTTTTGAGGTATTTCTTCAAATTTGATCAAATCAGACAACAAATTGAGGTGAGAAGATAGAGATTTTTATATTTTTAGAAAGATAACTCAAAGAAGAATCCATGGAATAAAAAACATAGACTTTGGATCAATATTCATGGAGAAATTAAGGAGCAAGAATTAGATGGAAAATCCGAACGTGATGAGAGAGAAAATTGAAATAATTTTTAAAATTAACCTAATATATGACTTGA
The DNA here is from genome assembly GCA_024174645.1 of Lemna minuta. NCBI lineage: Eukaryota > Viridiplantae > Streptophyta > Magnoliopsida > Alismatales > Araceae > Lemna > Lemna minuta. The sequence goes on from CM044112.1 coordinate 11,972,219, forward strand.
AATTAAAATCTAATGTTATAAGAAGAAATATTAAGAGGAAAATATGAATGCTAACCTGATATAGCACTCGAAATGATCCAATTGATTGCCAGATCAAAGGCTTTTCATTCTGTAATTTTGAAGACGATCTTCTTTATTCAAGAAGTGAATTCCCCCTATTCTCTCCACAAAATCTTATTTTTAAACACTCCTTGGATGCGGAAATTGATATAGAAGACAAAGAAAGCAAGAGATTCAAGGATTGAGATGTCTAAACAGTTTTATTGCTCGAAACACCCTTGAATGGTTTACATCGTCGAAGAACATGTGTATTTATAGGCATATTTGGGCGTGGCCGTTGGATTTGTCTCTTCATCTTAAATCAATGGCTCAAATGAAACACTTGTATGTGAATCATTACCATTAAGTCGCTCCTATTCGATTGAAGATGAATAGTTGAGATTTTTCCACGTCACACGCGTAGAAGAAGCATCATGCAATCGTGTCTGTCCAATCGGGAATCGACGTTTGAGATGTCGCCACGCGTCGATTATAGTTTGTTAGACGTATTTAATCTCAGCCATTATAACTCTTCACATCAACAACAAAGATTAAAATATTTTAAAATGAATCATCGCCCAATCAGAATGCGTTGCGTAACCCTAACTTGAGTGAAGCGTGACAATTTCGATTCAATACGTGAATCAAAATCTCCACATTCCGCCACGTTATATGCTCATAAAAACATAAAAAAATAATCCCGCATGACAAAAATTTAAGTTAACCGATGGGTATATAAGTAAAAAGAGATTAGTGAGTTAGTGAAAATCTTAAAAAGGGTGCTCAATCTCACTAATCATACGCGTGCACACGTATGCACACACGCATACATACGTGCGTGCATGCGCACACATGCATATACGTGTGCCACATGGTGTGTACATACACTGCCACGTGGTGATGCATTTTTACCCCCGCGATATCGGATGTCATGTCAGCATGCGATAAAATATCATTTTTAGTCATTTAATTCAAAATAAATTGAATTAAATTCAAAAAAAAGTCATAAATTTTTTTGAAATATCCCTTAAAATTATAAAATTCATATCTTTCAAAATGTAACTCCAAATTAATCCTTATTTGTCTTGTTTGATCATAAATTAAATAATCTATCATCTTAAAAAAGTTAAATTTGAGACATAACAAGAGAATACTTTTTTTATTAAAAAATACACTCATTTGTTTTTAAAAAATAAATTTAGAAAAATAAATGAGTGTATAAAAAGTAATTTTTCTTATTATTTAATATCAAAACCTAATTATAATCTCAAATATTGATGAGAATAATCTAATCTTTCAATATTTCTCTTAATTATCCATGATAATCCCTAAAATAACGCATTTTGAGATTATAACTTAAATTTTCATAGAATGATAGATATACACTCAAAACATAATAACATGCATTAGAATGGAATGTTTTATGCCTTAATTTTCATTAATAATCATAGAATTTTATGTATAAATTGCATGTTATCAGCGATCGACACTCCAAGTTTAATCTTATGATTTGGTGCTCCATAAGAGGCATGTCACATGTGACAAAATGATCTAACATTAGTCCTAAATATATAATATTTAAACTCTTACATCTATATAAAGAACTAGAAATCATTATATGAGGCTATCATTACATGCATATTACAAAGATGTATTCTTCACTTATGAAGCTTGGATTCCATCTGCCTGCCCCATGATCAAATGAAATGATGGCCAATGCTTCTCTTCATCACAAGTAGTATGTAGAGGTGAATTCTCATCATGTTCACAAAAAAAATGTCCCAAGGGGTTTACATCTACTCCACAAATTTATTCCTTGCAATAACAAGTGCGTGTGAGATTTGCTAGAGGCCATAGATGTGAATTCTCATCATGTTAACACAAAAATGTCCCAAGGGGTTTTATAACATGCATTTATAACTTAAATTCTTACCTTATTTCACTCATATTCATGCTTATTTTATGTAATTATGATGCATGTTATCTTAATTTTATGAATTTTCTCCATTGGAATTCCATTCTACTAAAGTTCATATTTATGGATAAATTAGGGATAATTATGTGCTTTCTTGATGATTAATATCTTTGCAAGATTAAATTAATAGGAATTAAGTACTTTCCTTGACTTATTTTGACTTTAGTAAATGATTTAAAGGATTAATTCTAACAAGGAAATTATTGGATGATTAAAAGAAAGAGATTTTAATGAATGTGTTTATGTTATTTTTAATTCATCCAATATTCTTCTTTTAAAATTATTAATGGCATGATATTAAAAAGAAAAGAAATTGAGATCCAATGGAGAAAATTTGAGATTAAAACGAGTTGTATTTTAAGAGTTATGAATTTCTGAACATTTTAGATTTTTCTGGATTTTAATTTGAATTATTATTGAATTTATATCGAATTTATTCCTTAATTAAAATCGCACAAAGGGGTTGTTTTTTCACTGTACTCGCGGATGACGTGGCGCGCAAGACCAGTGCGCGGATGCGATGCGACACTGAGGCCACGTGACAGGGCAGTGCATGGCCCACGCGAGGCGCAAGTGGCGCGGGTGGCGCGGACACGTGGCAGGAGGCCACACGGGTCCACGTGGGCGCCACGCGGCGAGTGGAGAGGTCGGCATTTTGGAGGGCCCACGGGTTAGTAGGCCCAAGTTAGAAGTTTGGGGTGGTAACGCAAATGCGTTACTGCGCCCAAGCTTTTATACTCACGACTCCTTGTTTTTTATTCCGTGTGGGACTATGTCCCCGCGAAATCTTTCATGTCCAGGACAAGTGGCAAAATTGTGGGCGTCAGAGGCAATCTCGGGGCGTCGATCGCGTGGACCCGAGTCCACGCGATCTTCATTATAGCACGTGCGTCAAAGAAGGTTTAAGTGAGCTAGATGAACGGCTTACCTTACGACACAAGGCGTCACGAAGAGCTCCCGATCTTTATTAGATCAAATGCATTAAACGAAGCGCTTGATCGCGATCAGACAACCAAGATTGAACCCGATTGAAGATCATCAGGGGACGACACGTGGATACGTCTTGATGCATCTCGACGTGGCGATCTTCATCGAACGGCGGAATCAACATCAAAGGAGAAGTGATCCACGATCAAGGTCCGTGATCACTGCGTGATCGTGGCCCAATCGATGTGCAATCATGGCCACGATCGCCTTGGATTGATAGCCCACGATCAGCGTGCGATCGTGGTCGTCAGATCCACCTCTCACCAGATCATACAGTTTGAGAATTTCGGGAGAAATCCCCTTTAAAAACCGATGTATTCCCTCTTGTTTTTCTTAACTCTTGATTGAATCGTGAAGGAATTAAGTGATTTGAAAGAAAGATCTTGAGTTCTTCATGATCCCCCCGCGTTTAGACTCGATTTAGATCAAATCGGAGCAGGATTGATCACGAATTTCTATCGAATTTCATCAAATTTTCCCCTTGAACGCCGAATGTCTCCGAGGAAGAAATCAAGCAAAATCTGCTTCAATCCGAGTGAATTGAAGCCCCATCTTTGTGGAAATTGGGTTAGTAGTGAAATTCGATCGATTATCAGGTGATAATTTGAGTTTTAATTAGATTTAGATCATTAATTCTGAGTTTTAGTTCTTAGTGTTCTTTAATTTTGCCTAATTTTAGTCTGAAATTTTTTTGATTTTGAAAATAGGATATCTCTCTGATTATAATTCCGAATCACCTAATTTTGGTTTCATTGGACTACTTATTTCATTAAATTTTGGTGGATAACAAATTCGTCAACTTCCGAGATCATTTGACCCCTCAATTTAACGTTTGATCAAGCACTGTTCATTTTCAATTCGAATTTGAGCATTAAATTTCGGGGTCAATGATAACATGCTATATTTACATCATAAAACATGATTTTTGATGCATATTTAAGTATAAATGATTTCATTTCCATGCATGTTATCGTACTTATATGTATTTTTCTATTATTCTCTTAAAAAGTCATTATAATCTCAAAATACTTTAATTTAGGGTTAATTTTGATAAATTAGAGTTTAATAATTTGATAACCCATATTTTTCTTGAGATTATAACTGTTTTTAAAGTTAAAATAATAAGAGAAACAATTTTTATAAACATTCATTTTATTTTCTAAAGTTTAAAATCTTAGTAAATGAATGTATTTTTGAAATAATAATTTTAACTCTTATTATTTATTAAATCTGACTTTTTAGAATAATAGATAATTAAATTTTAGATCAAATGAAAGAAATTTAGATTAATTTGGAGTTGTATTTTAAAAGATATGAATTTTACAATTTTTAGGGATTTTTCTGGATTTTTCCTGATTTTTCCGATTTAATTTCTATTTAAAAAATGTTTAAAATAAATAAATAAAAAGCAAAAAGCGTGCGGGTCCCACGCGGGTGCGACGTGGCACGCAAGGCCACGTGGCAGAGCCACGCGGACCCGCGCAGCGCGCCTACGTGGCGCGTTTTTATATTTATAGTATATTTATTTAATATATATATAATGGGTCTTCAGCCTTCCCTAGATGGGAACGGTTATTAACCCTTTAATCCGTCGGGCCTTATAAACCCGACGGACTCCACTAATTTTCTCCGTGTGGGACTAAAGTCCCACACACTGTTTTAACTGCTGGTGACGTGGACGCATGTTGAACGTCGGATTGAAGGCGCGATGAAAAGACGTGCGTCGATCGCGTGGACACCGGACCACGGAGTGATCATCAAGCACGTGTGCGATTTCAGGAATTATAACGGCCAGATCACGTGGTGCGTGGACCACCACACGCGGCGATCACATGGTGCGTGGACCACCAGATCAAGATCAACGCACGTATTGATTAAAGGTGGATTATAACGGTCCAAATTAAATCGTGCGTTATTCATCTGGACCGTTGGATCGCGATCCAAGGGGCACAAATCAAAGCGTTTTTAAACGCATATCAAGCGGAGTGATTTGGAGCGTTCATCTGAGATCTGACGGCCACGATTTAAGCTTACCGTTTCGAATTGATGCATTTAATCTCGGCCGTTGATGCAGATTAAACGCATCAATCGGACGGTTTTCCCCAATTCGCCCTATAAATAGACGAGTTCTTCGTCGATGTATGCATCCGAGTCAGTTTCAATCAAACTGACTTGTCTAGACACCGATTCACTCATTTCTCTCGAGTTCTTCCTCTTCCTCTTTCATTTCCGCATCCACGGAGGGGTAGAAGTCGAGATTTGGTGGAGAATTGAGGGAGAAATCGAAAATTTCTCTCCACTTCAATTCTTGATTTCTCCGTGAAATCAAATCCAAATTTGACGATTTTTGGTTCCGTGGAATCCTTTTGAAGTCTTCTTTCTAAAAATACCATTTTCCACAATTTTTACCATCAATTTCTTGTCCGATTTGATCAAATTTGAAGATTACGTCAAGAAATTCCTTAATTCCCTGTGGATTCGACTCGTATTTACCATTATGCCACTCAATTTGTTATAAATTCCCAAAATTGGTAAGTTCGGTATTATTTTTGACGCGATACCGCGTGAAATCGACGACCTCGCGGTTTTGTCTCATCAGTCAATTACTTTTAAAGTAGAAATCAGAATTCAATCATTTTGGTCTCTTTAGAAACCTCTGGTTCTTAGGTTTCTATTGATATATAAATTGCAAGATTTGGATATCATTTGATTAGTCAATTTGTAGATTTTCTCCGAAGTGTTCATAGCGGGAGTTTTCTAATATTTGATTTTCAATAATTCATAGTAAATCCATTTCTTATCGAAAAATCACAAATCTTATATCAATAAATTCCATTTTCTCTCTAGTTTCTAAATATATAATTTTCGTAATCTTCTGACATATTTTGATTCTCTAATTTTACAGAACTTTGATTGTTGGTCAAAGTCAATGCTTTGACTTTGACTTTTCACTTTTCACTATCAAATCCGAGATCTTAAAACTTAAAATTCTCTATTTAGTATATTTATATCATTTCCATTCATAACATATCATTTCTACTTCTTTAGAACTTCTTTTAAATATAAGTTTGACCAAGTCAACTCTACAATAAAAGTCAACCTTGTTCTCTGTGGATTGACCCGATACTTACACTTTACTTGATTTTATATATTTGTCATTGTGAGTTCGGATTTATAAATTTTTTTTGACCGACGTTTGTGTGTTTTAACGACCGCACAAAACGCTTTGTCAGGGTTTACATCTACTCCACATATTTATTTCTTGGAATAACAAGTGCGTGTGAGATGCACATTCAAACCCACCAATGGTCATGTAATTGTACACAAAAATGGTGGATGGACCCAAGAAATGAACGAGACTTAGTTTGTCACTTGTGGATGAGAATGGCCTACTTATTCTTCATGGGCACATTGATTTTTTTTTCTCACATGCTTCAAAGCATTAAGACCTATGTTTTAAAACTTCTTGCCTGTGTCAAAATGGATTGTTGACGAAGCGAATCCACATGATCATTGAAAACACGTGGATAAGCGTCAAAACATTTATCAAACTCACAAATTTTAAAGATTAGTCACATAATAAATAGCGTAGTGGAGAATTAAGGTATTTTTGAGTTATTCATTGAAATTTGATAAAATCAAACGATGAATTGAAGTGAGAAATTAGGGGTTTTGATAAATTTGGAAAGTTAAGTCAAAGGCAAATACATGGACTAAAAAATTACTTGATTTGGATCAAGATTTGTATAGAAATTGATGAGCCAATCAGAGAGAATATTTTAAAATAAGAATATCACAAAAAATCGAAATTAAAATTGGAATTGACTAAATCTATTATTCGAAATTGAAATCTAATGTTATAGAAAGAAAGATTAGGATGAAAACATGATGTCTAACCCAAGATTGGGCTTGAATTGATCTAATTTATCGCTTGATCAAAGGCTATTCATTCCGTGAATTCGAAGATGATCATTGGCATTCAAGAATCGATTTCTCCCTACTCTCAACGAAATCTCACTTTAAATTACTCCATGGGCGGGGAAATTGATCTAGAAGAGATTGGAAGTAAGAAATTCAAGGATTGTGATGTCTAGATAGTTCAATTACTCAAAAAATTCAAGAATGATTTACATCGTCGAAGAACATCTCAATTTATAGGGTAAATTGGGCGTAACCGTTGGATCGTGCTTCAATTATTTGGTCAACAGTTGAGATGAAATGACAGGCCTTGAATCGTTACGGTTAAGTCACTATCGTCCGATCCATAATGGAACGCTGAGATCTCGCCACATCGCACATGAAGAAGTAACACTAGAAGACGCCCCCCGTTTGATCTTTATTTGATGCTGTCAAATGCGTTTTGTCGGTTTTAATCTTAGAAATTATAACTCCTCAGATCGATGGCTGAGATTAAATCATTTTTAAAACGATTCGCTGACGAATCCGATTGTGCCGCGTACCCCCCGACATAAGTGACGATCGACAGTTTTAATTTTAAGCGTGAATGAGACATTCCACGTAATGGCACATCTCTTGCGCATGTTCAAACAAAAACATAGTCTCACAAGGCAAAAATTTAGGTGAATGCGTGCGTATATAAGTCATACGCGAATAAGGAGATAGATAAAATCTTTAATAGGGTGCTTTCTTCTTAATGACACGCACACGTGCACACACATGCGCACACGCGCACACACGCGCAATCGCACATGCACGCACATACACATTGTGTGACACATGGCAGTCTCATATGTTATCACGTGGCGCCCCATTTTTGTCCGTGCCATGTCAGCTGCCACATCAACATGCGATAAAAAAAATATTTTTATTCATTTTAATTCAAAAAAAAGAATTAAATTCATACAAAATTTAGAAAAATTCTTAAAAAATCTCTAAAAACTAGAAAATTCATATATTCTAAAATAAAACTCCAAATTAATCCAATTTTTTTATTAGATTAGAAATTAAATTATCTATCATTCTAAAAAGTTAAATTCAATTAATACAAGAGAATAAATTTTATTTACAAAATATACTCATTTATTTTATAATTTAAAACTTAGAAAAAAAAATTAGTGTATAAAAAGAATTTTCTCTTATTATTTAACATTAAAACCTAATTATAATATCAAATAAAGTTGAGAATAATATAATCTTAAAAATATTTCTCTTAATTTATCAAAATTAACCGTCAATTAATGCATTTTGAGATTATAACTTCTTTTTAATAGAATGATAGATAAAATCTAAAAAAAATGATAACATGCATTAGAATGGAATGTTTTATGCCTTAATTTGCATTAATAATCATATATTTTCATCTATAATTTGCATATTATCACTTGTGAACAATGGCTCATTGTGGAGAACTTGTATGCAAACAAGACCATTATTATGCTCTTCTTGCTTCCAAGTTGTATAGATCATCAGTCGGGGATATGCCTCTAGGGCCTTATTTATGCTTTTCTATCTCGTCTCTAGCACCTCCAACCTCTTGTCATGATAGTTGATGGTCTCTCTTATCTCGTCATAGGACATAGCTCAATCAAACCTACCCATTCTTTCCAATACATGATGTCCTAAGTGGAAACTTATAAATCAAAACATTGAAAAAGATGAGCAAATGAAGAGAATGACTAGAACAAAGATAAGAGAGCGAGAGAGAGACCATCTTTCAATTTTTTTTCGTGGAGATGGTTACAATTTGTTGCACACATGGCATTGAAATGTAAATTTAGAGAATGAGGTGGAAATAAGATAGGTATATAAAAATACAGATTTAAGTAAAAAAAAGAAAGAAAGACTAAAATAGTTATAGAGGAGAAACAAATCAAGGAAATAGAGGAGAGGGATATTTATATATAAATTAATACTAAAGATAATAACATAGAAAAAATAATTATGTAGATAATATAAAGACAGAAATCGAAAGGCATAGGGAAATTTTTTAATAAGAAAAATATTGACATATCATACGATATATATAAATTTAGAAGAAGCGGGCTTGATATAAAATTAGAAGATAAGAAAGGAATAATAAAGAAGGAAAGTAGCAGTAATAAATAGTTCTTCATGGAATAAGTACGATAACATGATTTATTATCATAAAAATTACGCAATAAATCAGCAAATAATCATTTGACAATTAATAAAGTAGAATTTTTCACACACAATATTCATTTGTACATTATTTTTATATTTATTTCGGTAATTTAAAAGATAGTGAAAATTTGATCAGGGCCAATTTACAGTAGAATTGTAACACCAGTAAACTAAATTATCCCGTCCCCCGCAGCTTTTTCCATGGATTTTATATGAACATGGGAACGTTGACCAGGCGAATCTGAGTGCCGAAGCCAGTTTCAAAAGGCCGCGCAAACGAGGACTTCCCGACGAAAATCACAGAGATTTTCAAAGATTTGACTCATCCAAATTCAAATCTGGTATTTAAATAGTCGTCGCATATCGCTCGGTAGATTTCTTTAAAAAAATCAGCGGATTCGGAATCTCAGAGACAAAGTTCAAGCGATAAAGGGAAGGTCCATGTGTTTCAAAATTAGTGGCCCCCACAGGGAACTTGTCTCCCACAATTTATATGCGATCGACAAAAGTCAAACGCGAACTGAAATTCTCTCCGAGTCGGTAGTTGGAAACTTCAATGGCGTCGACGCACCCCAGACTCGTGAGGAGCATTCACTCTTGAATCTCAAAGAACAAGCAGCGCCGCCGGTGATCTACCTTCCTGGCCGACGGCGGGTTCGGCCAAGCAGACGAACGAGTTCATTAATCGCTCACGGGGGCCACGCGGCGGCCGGCGACCTGTCGGGTACCCCAGGCGCGACCCATGGGGCTTTACGACAATTTGTTTTCTTTGATGTAGTAAAAAGCAAGAGGTTAATTATGGTTGGAGCCGAATAGACTAATTGCGTCTGACTGGCACGTGGGAGTTCGATGACGTTGTCTTTCTGGTGAAGATGCGTCCAAAAGGAACCGTGCTTCACTTCTAGGGTACGTCAAGCTCGCGGGCCCCACTGCGAAGATTTATTATATATTTGACCGCCCAAAAGTTGTCAATAGTAAAAATACCACCGTTTGAAGCAGAGGCGGTACCCACTTTTGAGCGTATAAATGCAAAACCTGGGCTTATCGAGGTTCGGAATGAAACTAGTTTTGTTAATTAATGCATTCGAAACAAAACGGGAGGGAGCTCGTCTTCTTCCCCTCGGCCTCCAATCTTGTAGGCTCTCGTGATTTCCCTTGCTCGCTCTTGCCCGGCGTCCTCTATGCGACTTCCCATTGATCCTCGACTCGAAAGGAGGTCTTCAGTGTAATGTGACTCTGTTGAGGCTGCATTGTCCTTGGCATCGTATTGTATCCGTTGACAAGCGTTCTTCGCCTTCGCTTCTTAGATCCGTATTGCTCACCCATGGTAGTTTCCGTCGTTCTTTTCCTAAATGCAAGATTAAGTTTCATTTTTATTTCTCATGTGGTGAAGTGTGCTTCCTCTTATTTGTTTTAATCGCCGTGCATTTTTTTTTGAATTCTGTAGAGTGTGGATCACGTATCTTTACTGTTCTATCTGTTATTTCTCACATAGGCTAGATTATTCGATAAGTTTATGTTCGTTGTGATATTTTTCTGTTTTTTGAAGGATGAGCTGGCTGAGTCACATTCCATTTTTTGCTTATTTTTATTAGTCAGATTGATCCTAGGGTCCATTGATTCTGGAATTTTTCTGTTCAGATATCCAAAATAATCGAAATTTCATCTTTCTTCTGTTTGACTATGCGGTTTCACTGAATTCAGAGTCTGGAAGATAATCCAATCATCATGCATTGCCCTCTCTCCAGATTTATTCTCTTGCCTCTTGAGAGTATGATCTGGTTTGGTTCCGTGAATCTATCGTTGCTTTCATCCCCTCTCTGTTTATCGTTGAAAATGGTAAAGCTAATCTGATGAATGAACCTTTTGGTTACGCTAAAATTGGAATTTTCACGTGTTCAGCATTCTGATGCTGTAGAAGAAGTGGAAGTCTGAGGTTAACGGGAGTCCACAACGTCATGGGACTGCAGTGACTCCACATACCGTTTTGGATCACACTGACAATAAGATGAGTCGTTTTTCTCTAGGTTCTAATAATGGCAATGGCATCTCACTGCTTACACCGTCGGCCATTCCAAAAGGGGATGAATATGACAGTGATAGTGCCAACTTTGCCCCTATGTAAGTTTTTTCTCCAGTCTGCATCAAGAGTCAGTAGAACGTGTACACATCAAACTGCACTTCACTTTTTGTTTCACACTTTTTACGATATCCTTGACCAACTTGTCCACATCATCTTCTCGTTAATAATTTTAGTCTCTTGTGAGTCATTGTTAATTAAGATTATTGTAACGTCCTCAATTTTTTTTTCTCGAAATTATAACGTCCTCAAGTTTGAGCTAATCCTTTGCTGTAGCCCTTATTTTTTTATTTGACCTATTTTCAGGACTCCAATGACTCTATCGATCTCTATTCCACCTGATCTTTCTGGTGTTATACCAGTGATTGATCGTTTCCAGGTAAAAGACTGAAAATCTTGTAGTTTTTTCTCTGGTTAAATTCGTGGTACTTATCATTGTGATCTCTAGTATCACAACCCAGTAATTGGCTCCTGGCACGTCGGAATTGCAACCGGAGGTTGATGGTTCACTCAGCTCCCAGCAGTAGCTCCAAGGAGCCAATTTACTGTCTGTAATATACAGCTTTGGGTGTGTCTTATCCAATCTATACTTTGGTCAAGAAAACTCCTTGACCACCTGACTAAGAATACCCCTCCAGAAACAGATCCACAGTATAAAAAATGGTCATGGAAAAAGAGGCATTATTTACATGGATACTCAATCCTATGTCCTCTGAGCTAGCAAAACAATGCATTGAATATAAAACAATAAAAGAGATTCGGGAAGCAGCTCATAAAAATCATTCAAAACAGAATGATAGGTTGAAGAATGCTCAGCTGGTAAATTGTGCCAGAGTTCTATGGCAAGGAGACAAATCTGTACTTATATATGCCACTGAACTGAGCTCCATCTACAGTGAGCTTGATCATTGTAGACCACCAGTACATTACTCGTTGGATAGAGATATATACTCATGGATGGAGTCAATAGACGACTGTGAGGTTTAAATCTAGTGTTCAAAGGTCTTCGAAGTCAACTGTACAATTGAGAAAATCACTTATCCTTTGGTGATGCAGTGGCTTCATTACTTTTTTTTTTTTTGATAAAGAAAGCAGATCACCCAAAACGGCGACCCGGCATACAAGAAGGGACAAGAGTGACAAGACCAACAATGGCCCCTCATGTTCCCTCCCCCCTCCAGCTCACACATGAGCAAACCACGCCCCAACAAACCTCTCCACTTTTTGAATTAGCCCCTCACTTGAAACCGTTTTCCCCTCAAAAGCTACCTCATTACGGTGTAGCCAGATGGCCCATATCACCGCAAATCTTCTTCCCAGTTCGGCTTTCAGCAACCTCTTCGCCGCTTCGGCATTGTAGCCCAAAAATACGGAACTTGACTTAATCTCTGAAAGCCCTTGGCTGGCCCAAATTCTGATCGAAATGGGACATTGGAAGAATAGATGCTCAAGTTCTTCCTCCTGTTCTCCACATAACATGCACAATGTCGACCCAGCTGAGACTAACAACCTATGTCTCACCCGTGTCAATACCCGCTGTCTAGCGAATATCCATGCAAAAATCGCCACCTTAAGAGGTAGCCTCTGTTTCCACACCTCGCGACATGCTTCCAACCTTATAGGATCTTCAGAATGGGCCTATGCATATGCAGTGGCTTCATTACTACATGAAGAATGTCTCCTTCAAGAGTCAAAATTCGGAAGAGAAAGCTTAGCCTATGCATATTATTCAATAAGGTGGAAAATACATCTCACGTGAGTCAGACAAATCCAGAAAATTTTGGGACCCATAAATTAACCCGCACTTCAAAGAAAGCACCAGGGAAGAACAAATATCAGATGTAGGGTAAATATTTTTAAAGAAGGGCCACACGAAGGAAATCTGCTGGAAACCAAATGGAAGACCCTCATTCAGTCAAGTTCATGTGGTTAGTCAACCACATATATCTCAAGGGGAAGCCCTAGAGGCACATCAATGGATGACGAATCCAACTTCATTGAATCAGAATGCAATGGCTTCAATGACTGCATTCCTCACACTTACAGTCCTTCAATTCAAAAACACCTCAAGAAGTGCAAAAATTTCAAGGAGGAGATGCAACAGATGAACAACTTATAGAAGCTTCTCATAAAAAACAACGTATAGAACCAAATGCAGAATCTCTTATCTTCATTGGCTCAGTAGTGTTCACCATCGCTGGGCCAATCTAGTTAGATCCAATGTTTTATCAGCTCTATCTTTATTATCCTCATCTTAGCCCCATTATGACTCTGGATATTGGATTCAGAGCAACTGATCATATGACACTGATATCAAATTTCCTTATGTCATATGAACTATGTTCTAGTAGTAAGAAGTTTTTAACTGCTGATGGAACCCTTATTATAGCTGGTATAGGTAGCTCGAAAGCAGAGTCAATTAGTTTTTAACTCATGTACTACATGTACCAAATTTTTGTGAGTCTCATCTCAGTACAGAGACTTGCGAAATCAGACAAATTCAAAATCATCTTCGACGGAATTGATGCTTTTGCTAAGAAGGTGCACAGATGGAGGACTGGACTTGCTAGAGTCCAACATGGACTCTACTACCTACTTTTTGTACAACAAGTCAGCTATCAGTATAGCACATGACCCAGATAATCATTAGACAAATCCGCATAAAGGATTAACTAGATAACAAGATGATTTGTACCTAGTATGTGAGTACAGTGAATCAATATGCAGATCTGTTTACAGAGGAGTACCAATCATGAAGTTCACCCGACTATTGTCCAAGATTGGAATGAGGAGTATCCATTCTTCACTTCAGGGATAGCAATGAAAAGAGGGCTATTTACAAATTTACTCCAGTTTAGTTAATATTGTATTTTATGGCATCCCAAGAATGTGTTGTTATGATACAGTTTA
>CM044112.1:12693665-12719597 GCA_024174645.1 Lemna minuta
GTGACAACAAATCTCCGATCTGTATTGCTCAAAAACCCAATGTATCACGATCAGATCAAGCATGTGGATATTGATTAGTTATACATCAAAGAAAAAGTTAAACAAAAGATTTTTGTGAGATGAACATATCAATTCAATTTTTGTGATCACCGACACAGAAAACAAAAGAGAATCCAGATAAAATTTCGTCTACTGGGCGAAATTGTGAATAAACTTGCTAATGAAGCAAGCGAAAAACGATAAGCAGACAAGAAAAAAAAACTATCCCCCAACCGTCTAAGATAAGCCCATCCACGATCATTCCAGACGAAAATTTCGCCAAATACTCGCATTCAAAGAGGTCATGAAGAGAAAAAACCACGAAAAAAAAACCAAGAAACGCAAACTGTGCGGTGTCTCACATCTTGTTGACGATCCGAGTACGGGCATCAGACTGAAGTTGCGTCCTCCAGTCTGCAGTAGAGGCGGCATCCATGTTCATCGCGGAGGCGTCGCTATGAGCCGGCCGCCAGCTCCCCCCGCTCCCTTCCATCGGAAGAGTACGACTAAGAAGAGAGAAGGCGTTGATTTAAATCGACGACGATCTCGATCGATGAAATCTTGGACTCTATTAAATAGGTTTGACAATCATGGACGTCGACGCGTCGACACGGATCGACCGAAGGTAGTTCACTGTCGCCTGTCCTCTTCGCCTGCGAGCGCCGGCGCGAGAGACGGTCGGTGAGAATAAATTGATAAAATAATATATCAAACTTAATTTCGCTACAGCTATGTTATTTTATTGCTAATTTGACCGACGCGCACGCATTGTTTTAGGAATATTTAAATAAGATAATCTCCAATATCAAAGTATTTTGGTAAACCGACGTCTCGAATCGTCGCGGCATCTGAGAGCCGCCGGCCCACCACTCGGAGGCTCAGCCATGACGCTGAGCAGCGTGCTCTCTCTTACATGCATTCATTCATGAGGACAACCGTAGCGCCCCTTCAAATAAGGAATCAAATGCTTATACAAGGCACGCATGAATCGTTAGAAAAGCTCGAATAAGCTTCTTTTCTAGAGATTTTCGTACATAAAATCCTTCTATCACCCTTGGGTGGAAGATCAGGATCCTCCACCGTGAAAAGGAGAGAGTAAGAGGTCAAGTCTTTTTGAGTATTTAATGCTAGTCCTAAGCGAGAGATTCCAGTTTAGAGAACCTTTCTTTTCTCCTAAACTAGAGACTTGCTCTCTCTATTTATTTTTTGAGAGCCACCCATCATAAAGTGACCGGCCAAAATCGTATGTTCATTTATAACAAGCAATCACTAGTAAATAAGGATGGAATTTTGTGAAAATTGAAGTTGATTTTGAGAGATCTTAGATTTAGATCAAATTAGACAATAAAATGAGGTGATGATTTAAATTGAACAAGAAGGAGAGAACAAATATCAATAAACTGTAAGGGTTTCTAAAATATATCTCAGAAGAAAATAAAATCACACTTAATTTCTATTCACGCGACTTTTAGATATAGTCACTGTGTGGGGACCACCCACTTACAAAAGATAAAGAGTTGCATTTTGCCACTTTTAACTAGTGACTATTGAACAAACCCAAGAGCATTATCAGTTCAGAGCAACATAGTAGTGACAAAGTAATGGGTGATGATTTCGAAGGTGAACTGACGAACCACATTCAAGATGTGGACACGATCGCCTGAGATATAAGTCCAGCATACTCGAGTGTAATCATCGATAAACACAATGTATTATCATCTGCCATTCAGCGCAGAAATAGGAGCTGGCCGCCAAATGTCACAGTGAACTAAGTCAAAGGGGTGGGACGATGGTGTGCCATCATGGGGGAATATGTGGCGCAATGATGTTTCTTTAGTTCGCATGACTCGCATTTAAAATCACACAACTATAACCAAGGTAAAGCAGCCTTTAATTTGGCCAAACTACAGTGTCCAAGTCTACAATACCATAACAGAGTAGAAATAGGATAACATGATCAAGCAAAAAGTGTGAACAAGGCACTGACGAAATGAGACCGCGAGGTCGTTAAAAACACACGGTCAAGAGTCAAAATAAATACCAAACTCACATATTTTAAGAAATTAATACGAATTGACGAGTATAGTGGTGAATAAGGGTCGAATTCATAGGGAATTAGGGTAATTTTTTATGATCTTTTCAAATTTGATCAAATCGGATGATGAAATGTGGATAGAAATCAGGCAATTTGATACTTTTGGAAAGAGGACTCGAAGACGAATACATGGAATCAAAAATCACTGAATTTGGATCTGATTTCACTGAGAAATCATCAAATGAACAAGAGAAAAATTTATGAAAAATAAAATCACGAAAAACAAAAATTAAAATTGAAATTGACTCAAATTACGATTCAAAAATAAAATCTAAAGCTATACAAAGCTAGATCAGGATGAAACACGATCCTTAACCCAAGATTGCGCTCAAATTGATCCAATTACTCGTCGGATTCAAGGCTCTTCATCAAAATTCAGAAAACACGATCGTTGATGTTCAAGCATCGATTTCTTCCTCTTATTTCAACAAAATCTCACTCTCAAGCACTCCTTAGACGTGGAAATGAGTCTAGAAGCAATTGGAAGCAAGAGATTCAAGGGATTTGATGTCTAAATAGTTTGATTTACTCGAATTGCCCTAGAATGCTTTATAATGTTAAAGAACATCTCAATTTATAGGACAAATTAGGCGTAACTGTTTGATCAGCATTTAATCTTCGATCTACAGTTCTGATGAAACGCTTGGATGCAAATCATTATTATTAAGCCGTTAAGATTTTTTCTAATTAAAAACTAATTTTTCGAATTTTTATAAGTGTATAGGTGACGTGGGGTAATCTAGACCGTCCAATCAAATCAACTATTGCGATTTAATCGCGTCATCGAACAGTCCACGTGCTCTCACATCACCCCCCGCCTTGATTGTCGATCGTGATTTGATCGGACGCTCCAGATTGCGCCACATCATTTGCGCACTTATAAAAATCCAAAAATTTGATTTGTAATTCTGAAAAATCCTGAAAAATTTATTAAAAATTCAGAAAAAATCCTAAAAAATCCCTAAAAATTAGAAAATTCATAACTTTTAAAATATAACTCTAAATTAATCTGAATTTCTTTCATTTGATCAGAAATTAAATTATCTATCATTCTAAAAAGTCAAATTAATAAATAACAAGAGATTAAATTTCTATTTCAAAAATACATTCATTTCTTTAAGATTTGAAAACTTAGAAAATTATATGAGTGTATATAAAATAATTTTTCTCATTATTTAACATTAAAAACTAATTATAATCTCAAGTAAAGATAGGTTATGAAATTATTTATCTTTAATTCGTCATAATTAATCCTAAATTAATATATTTTGAGATAATAATGACCTTTTCAAAGAAGGATAGATAAACACTCATAAATATGATAACATGCTTAGGAATGAAATCTTTTATTCCTTAATATGCATAAATAATCATGTATTCTCATGTCTAATTAGCAGGTTATCAAGCACGCAGTCTAGCAGATGGAGAATCGAATACTAGTTCATAAATCCCCTTCCCATTTTCACGACCCAAGCCAATCCGTTGCTTCGTACGGAGATCCTACAACTCAAAATGATATGGATCGAATAAGATAACGCGGTTAAAGCCTTTGGTAATCGCACTGATACATAAGAGGTTAGTGGGAAATTCGGGGACATAGGTGACGTGTCGTATTCGTGCGTCGTTAAAACACAGAGACGATGGTCAAAAAAAATTTATAAAACCGAACTCACAAAGACAAGATATAATAATCAAGTATTGGGTAAGTATCGGGTCGATCCATAGAGAGCAGGGTTGACTTTAATCGCAGAGTTGACTTGGTCAAACTTAGGTTCAAAAGGAGTTTTAGATAAGAGAAAATAAGACTTAAGGAATAGAAATGATATAAATAAGCTAGATAAGAAGTTTTAAGAATTGAAATCTCGGATTTGACTGAGAAAAATCAAAAGTCAAAGTCAAAGCATTGACTTTGACCAATAGTAGGTCTTCTGCAATATCAGAGAATCAAACAGAGTCAGAAGATTACGAAAATTAGATATTTGAAAACTAGAGAGAAAATGGAATTTATTGACATATATTTCGTAATTTTTAGATAAGAAATGGATTAATTATGAATTATCTAAAATCAACTATCAGAAAATCCCCGAAATTAACACCTCGGAGGAAATCTTCAAATTGAATGACCAAATCAAATCCAAATCTTGCAATTTCTATGTCAATGGAAATTAAGAACCAGAGGAATCTAACAAGACTAAAATTATAAAATTCTGATTTGTAAATCAAAAGTAATTGACCCCGAAAGTCAACGTTTGACTTCTGATAAAAGATGAACAGTCCTTCGTCAAACGTCAAGTTGGAGGGTCAAATGAACTCAGAATTTGATGAATTTGCTATCCACGGAAAGTTGATGAAAAGGGAAATCCAATAAAACCAAAATCAAGTGATTTGGAATTATAATAAAAGAGATATACTATTTTCAATATCAGCATCTTTTCGGACCTAAAATTGGGGAAAATGAAGAACACTATGAACTAATTTGCAAAATTAAACTTCTAAATCTAATAAAAACTCAAATTACCTCCTGATAATCGATCAAATCTCACTACTAACCCGATTGCCGCAAGAATGGGGCTTCAATTCTCGTCGATTGAAGCAAATTTGCTTTGATTCTTCCTCGCGGAAGTTCGGAATTCAAGGGGAAAATTCTATGAAATCAAGGAGAAATTCGCGATCAATCCCGCTCCAATTGCTTCGCAATCGAGTCTAAATGCGGGGGGATCACAATCAACTAGAGATCTTCCTCGAAATTCGCTTAATTCCTTCAGGAATAGATCAAAAGTTATTGAACAAAGAAGGGAAATACATGCTTTTAAAGAGGGAAATTGGCCCGAAGATCGTGGGCAATTGATGCGGTCGTGGGGGCGGAATTCATGCATCGTGGAGGCGGTTTCACTAGGCGAGGACGTAGCTTCCAGATTGGCTTGGTGACGTGTCATTTTCGTGCGTCGTTAAACACAAAGACGATGGTCAAACAAAATTTATAAAACCGAACTCACAAATACAAGATATAATAATCAAGTACTGGGTAAGTATCGGGTCGATCCACAGAGAGCAGTGTTGACTTTAATCGCAGAGTTGACTTGGTCAAACTTAGGTTTAAAAGGAGTTTTAAATAAGAGAATATAAGATGTAAGATATGGAAATGATATAAATAAGGTAAATAAGAAGTTTTAACATTTGAAATCTCGGATTTGATACAGAAAAGTCAAAAGTCAAAGTCAAAGCATTGACTTTGACCAGCAGTAGGTGTTCTGCAAAATCAGAGAAGCAAACAGAGTCAGAAGATTACGAAAAGTAGATATTTGGACACTAGAGAGAAAATGGAATTTATTGACATATATTTCGTAATTTTTAGATAAGAAATGGATTTATTATGAATTATCTAAAATCAACTATCAGAAAATCCCCGAAATTAACACCTCGGAGGAAATCTTGAAATTGAATGACCAAATCAAATCCAAATCTTGCAATTTCTATGTCAATGGAAATTAAGAACCAGAAGAATCTAACAAGACCAAAATTATCAAATTCTGATTTGTCAATAAAAAGTAATTGAGCCCGAAAGTCAACGTTTGACTTCTGATGAAAGATGAAAAGTCCGTGGTCAAACGTTAAATTGAAGGATCAAATGAACTCGGAATTTGATGAAATTGCTATCCACGAAAAGCTGATGAAAAGAGGAATCCAATGAAACCAAAATCAAGTGATTTGGAATTATAATCAGAGAGATATCTTATTTTCAAAATCAGTAAAATTTCACACCAAAATTTGGGAAAAATGAAGAACATTATGAACTAATTTGCAAAATTAAACTTCTAAATCTAATAAAAACTCAAATTACCTCTTGATAATCGATCGAATCTCACTACTAACCCGATTGCCACGAGAATTAAGCTCCAATTTGTGCGAATTGGAGTGAATATGCTCGGATCCTTTCTCACGGACTTTCGGAATTCAAGGGGAAAATTCGATGAAATCAAGGAGGAATTCGCGATCAATCCCGGTCCAATCCCTTTGGAATCGAGTATAAACGCGGGGGGAACATGATGAACTAGAGATATTCCTCGAAACTCGCTTAATTTCTTCACGAGTCGATCAAAAGTTGAAGAACAAAAGAGGGGAATACATGCTTTTAAAGAGGGAAATTGATCCGAAGATCGTGGCCAATTGAAGCGGTCGTGGGCGTCGTTTGAGGGCGTCGTGGGAGCGGTTGCACTTGGCGAAGACAAGGCTTCAATTCCGCGCTGATTTTGACCGGATTTCGCGGTCAAAAAGCCTCCAATGTTTGCCACGATCGGACCACGATCGCGCCGCGATCGGGCCACGATCGTGCGTCGATCGTGATCCTGGAGCTCCATCGATCATCGTCGGCTCAAGTGGGATCGATTCCGCGGCAGAATGCGTGCGATCGCGGCTCGATCGCGAGGTTCTTCCACGTCGTCTCTGCACTGTCCGATGGCGATCCGCCGATCGTGATTGCGAATAATCGCGGCCGTCTGATGCATCTCAAGCCCTTCGATTTGATGACGATCGACCGCTTCTCGGAATGCCACGTGGCGTGAGGTAAGTCGTTCGATTGAGGCGTGGTATCTCCTCGCCATGCCACGTGTCACCCATCCGCCGCTTCACTTAAACCGGGATTAGCGCACTTGTTGGATTGATGATCGCGTGGACTCGGGTCCACGCGATCGTAGCCGTCCGTGAGAAGATCGGACGCTCGCCGCGTGTCCACGTCACCTGCAGAGTAAAACTGTGTGGGAACATAGTCCCACACGGAAGAAATAAAGGAAACGGGCGCGGTTAAATAGTGTAGCGCATTAGTATAATCAGCCAGTTCTAATGAATAGGCTTATATTTACGATAACTATGCTAAATATACTATATGATATATATGCACACGTGTCAGCCACGCGTCACGCGCGGGCCACACGCGTCCTGCCACGTGGCCTCAGCGCCACGTCGTAACGGCGCGGTGGACCCGCGCGCCACATGGGCTCGCTCGCCACGTCAGCCCCGCCTAGGCCCGCTCGCCACGTCAGCTCCGCAGATACGTTTTCTTTTTTCGCGATTTTTCTAACTAAAAAATACTTAAAAATTCAATTAAAAATCAAATAAAAATCGAAAAAAATCGTATAAAACTTTAGAAATTCATATTTCTCAAAATACAACTCCTTTTTAATCCAAATTTTCTCCATTGGATCACAAATTCTTTTCTTTTTAATATCCTGTCATTTAAAATATGTTTTCAAGAAGGAAATAAGGATGAATTAAAAATTTCATTAAATAAGTTCTAATTAAACATTCTAAATCATAAATTCATCCTAAAATCATCCTTCCAAACATTTACTAAAGTCAAAACTCATTTAATAACTGAGATTAACTTCTATTAATTTAAACAAAAGATTAATCATCTATTAAACATGAAATTATCCCTAATTTATGCATAAATATCAACTTTAGTGAAATCACATGCCAATGGAGAAAATTCCTAAAAAGTATGATAGCATGCATCATATTCACATAAAATAAGCATGAATATGAGTTAATTAGGGTAAGAATCCAGGTTATAAATGCATATTATCACTTGGAATCAGCCAAAATTTTGCTTCGATTTCGCTTCGAAATGGCCACGATTTTCGCCTCAGATCGGGCCACGATCGGGCCACGATTGAGGTCCTGGTCAGTCGTCGATCGTTCTCCGATCAACTGTAGGCGATTGCATCACGTAAACTCCCTGATCGCGGCTCAATCGCACCGCGATCGCGGTTCGATCGGACCGCGATCGTGGAGTTCTTCCACGAAGCCTCTAAACCGTCCGATGGGCTCCTGTTGGATGAACGATCGTGATTCACCGATCCCGTGCGCCGCGATCACGATGTGAGTCCTCCGCTAGCCGTCCGATCGTGATCGTCTCTCGATGAAGATCAGCCGTCCGATCACGATCAACTCAAGGCCTTTGATTGATGTCGATCGGGGGATTCTCAGGATGCCACGTGGCGCAAGGTAAGTCGTCCGATTGTCATCACTTAAGTCCCCCTTTTGCGCATGTGCTGGATTTGACGATCGTGTGGACTCGGTTCCACGCGATCGTAATCGTCTTGATCGCATCCGACGTCAGGTAAGTTGCCACGCGTCCTGCACAGGTAAGACCGTGTGGGAACATAGTCCATCACGGAGAAAATGGGGAGAAAATCGCGGTTAAATTGTGGAGGGGCGGTACGCATTTGCGTTACCGCCCCAATGAACTCACCAAGGCCCACTAACACGTGGGCCCTTCACCTGCCGACCTTATCTACCACGTGGCGCCCTCACGGGCGTCCGCGTGGACCCCGTGGCCTCCTGCCACGTGTCCGGTGCCCAATGCGCCCCTGCGCCCCGCGCTGGCCATTCGTGGCTCTGCCACGTGACCTCAGCGCCACGTCGCACCCACGCGGTGGTCCCGCGTGCCACATCAGCCCGTCGTGCACGCCACGTCAGCTTGTGCCACGTTATCACCTGTAGGTTAGTAAACCCCTTTTTTTGTGATTTTAAAAATCAAATAAAATTCGAAAAAAAGGACATAAAACTTCAGAAATTCATAATTTAAAATATACAACTCCTTTTTAATCCAAATTTTCTCCATTAGATCACAAATTCTTTTCTTTTTAATATCATGTCATTTAAAATATATTTAGAAAGAAGAAATCAAGATGACTTATAATTTACTTAAATCATTTCTCATAAAATATTTTAAATCATAAATTCATCTTAAAATTATCTTTCCAAACATTTACTAATAGAGATTATTAGTAATAATAGAGATTAACTTCTATTAATTTAAAAAAATTAATCATCTATTAATCATGAAATTATCCCTAATTTATGCATAAATATCAACTTTAGTGAAATGACATGCCAATGGAGAAAATTCCTAAAAATTATGGTAACATGCATCATATTCATATACAATAAGCATGAATATGAGTTAATTAGGGTAAGAATTCAAGTTATAAATGCATGTTATCAATAGGATATTAGACAAGGACATGGACGAGGTAGGACAAGTGATTCCATGGCCTTTGACAAGACATGCTCTGCCGTCGGCAATATTTATTCCAAGAAGATTAGTGGTATGATAACATGGGCAAAGGATGGATGGGGACCCCGTTTATAAGTCAAGGCTCTTGAATCTATAACCCAAGTCATAGTGAAAGCAGAGAAGGCAGCTATACCTGAAGTGGAGGGCTCATGACCAGTGACGAGACTAAATCGTATGGTCGTTGAATGCACACGATTGAGTGTCAAAACAAAGTCCTAAACTTACAAATTTATGATTAATCAATTTAATTGATTAGTACAATGGTAATTAAGGGTTGAATCCACATAGAATTAGGAAAATTTGAGATATATCTTTGAAATTCGGTCAAATCGGACGACGAATTAAGATTAAAAATTGGGTGTTAAAGTATATTGAGAAAGATAACAATTGTGATTTCACTGAATCAAAAATCAGGTGATTTGGATGAGAATTCGCTAAGTAATCAAAGTTTGAAGTTAGGAGAATATTCGTATCGCGAGTTTGATTAAAACCAAAAATTAAAATGAAATTAAACTTAATCTACAATTCAAAATGTAAAATTAACACTAAATGATGAAAGATTAATATGAAAACAAGCAATCTAACCCAAATTAGCCCTTTGAAATGATCTAATTAATCGCCGGATGCATGGCTTTTCATTCCGAGTTTCCGAAGACGAAAATTGAAGTTCAAGATGTGATTTCTTCCTTCTCCCTCGATCAAACTTTGATTTCAAGCATTCATTGGATGCAGAAATGCATTAAGAACACTAGGAATCAAACGGCACATGAAAT
Source organism: Lemna minuta (assembly GCA_024174645.1). NCBI lineage: Eukaryota > Viridiplantae > Streptophyta > Magnoliopsida > Alismatales > Araceae > Lemna > Lemna minuta. The sequence continues at coordinate 12,703,651 of CM044112.1, forward strand.
GGGTGTCTAGACAGTTCGAATTTCTTGAAATTCCACGGGCAGTTCTTTCTGTCATGAAGAATTGTATTTAAAGAGGTAAAAAGAGGCGTGACCGTCCGATGAAGAGACTCATCGTGATCAACGGTCGCGATGAGACGTCGTTTCACGAAACGGTGCCTTAATTTAGTGATCGTCCGATCGGAGATGGAGGGTCAAGATGCGATCTCATCACATGAAGGAGGAGGTGCTTCGATTTTGATCGCCCGTTGGATCCTAATCCAACAATCGCGATGTCTTGAGGGATCCACTGATCGCGATATAACTCCGTCGTTATAACTCGCGGGATCGACGGCTCAGATGATTTCACTTAAGTGATATTTGAGGCACTGCTTGATTGAAGATCGAGTGGACCTCGAGTCCACTGCATCGACGCGCGTTATTCCACGTGATCTCGATCCAACGCTCCTTGCTGCGCCACACATCCTGCAATCAAAGAAAACAAAGCGAATAGTCCCACGCGGAAGAATTTAAGAGAGAATTTCAGGTACATAAACTATAAGAGATATAGCGGTTAGCTTAAATTCCTCTATGGAATACTTATAAGTATTATAACCTTAATAATATAAGTAAATATAAATATGACGTCACCCGTGCCACGCAGGCACTCGCGCGGTTCGCGTGGCGCTGCTGACGGATCGTTTTCGCGCATCGATGCTCAAACAAAATTTATAAAACCGAACTCACAAAGATAAGATATAAAAAATCAAGTATCGTGTAAGTATCGAGTCGATCCACATAGAGTAGGGTTGACTTTAATTGCAGAGTTGACTTGGTCAAACTTAGGTTTAAAAGGGGTTTTAAAGAATTAAAAACAAGATGTAAGGAGTGGAAATAATATAAATCGATCTAATAAGAATTTTTAAGAATTGAAATCTCGGATTTGACAGAGAAAAGTCAAAAGTCAAAGTCAAAGTGTTGACTTTGACCAATAGTAGGTGTACTGTAAAATCAGAGAATCAAAAAGAGTTATAAGATTACAAAAAATTATATATTTGGAAACTAGAGAGAAAATGGAATTTATTGGTATATAATTTGTGATTTTTGGATAAGAATTGGATTTACTATGAATTATTCAAAATCAAGTATCAGAAAATCCCCGAAATGAACACCTCAGAGGAAATCTTCAAATTGACCAGACAAATGAAATCCAAATCTTGAAATTTATATGTCAATGGAAAGCTAAGAACCAGAGGAATCTAAAGATACTAAAATGGTCGAATTCTGATTTGTAAATTGAAAGTAATTGACCCCGAAAGTCAACATTTGACTTCTGATGAAAGATGAACAGTCCTCGGTCAAACGTCAAATTTAAGGGTCAAATGAAATCAGAATTCGATCAATTTTCTATCCACGGAAAGCTGATGAAAATAGTAATCCAAAGAAACTAAAATCAAGTGCTTTGGAATTATAATCAGAGAGATATCCTATTTTCAAAATCAGCAATTTTTTGGACTAAAAATTGGAAAAAAAAATGAAGAACTCTATGAACTAATTTTCAAAATTAAAGATGATATTTTTATAGTTGGTTTGATTAATAGATTGATATAAGAGGAAGGAAATGTCCTAAGATTAACACATAAACCCTATGTGTTGGTCAATCCGTCTAATTGTGATGCAGTCAACATTATTCTACCGGAGCTTGAATTAGCGCCCATGCTTGGCGTCTATCACGGTAGAATAATAAGCTGAATAAGTAACTAGAACTCGCATAGTATCAACCTTGCCCCCTATCCTCAGTCCTCACATGGCTAAGACTCTCGCCCTATCCTTGACCGGGATCTCAGTAACAAGGCCCTCTAACTTTCTCGAGATCGATTCAACCGATGGTGATTAATTCTAAACACGATAAGAAGATAAAACCTGATCCACAGGTGCTCCCTTGGCCTTTCGACACGAAACACTCTTGCCATGGAACAAGCGATCACCAAAGAGGATACGAAGAAGCAAGTCGGGTATCTAGATGCACTCGGTTCGTCACGCCGCGCAATCCTAGATACCACGCGAACACACAAGAACATGAGAAGAACAAAAAAATAACTAAACATACCAAGATATTTGATCCCTAGCAGCCTTGATCCCAATGGCCAACCTCCATAAGGAGGCTAACTAAAAGATAAATTTTACATTGGAGATGAGGCCTATTTATAGATAAGTTTGTGCGAAAGTGGTGGATCGTGGCCCACGACGCGGATTTCACTCCGTGTGATTTCAGCCGTCGGATCGCGCGAAATTGGTGGCTCGTGAAGCGGATTTCACTCTGTGTAATTTCAGCCGTCAGATCGCACGTAATCGGTGGGATCGTGGCCCATGACGCGGATTCCACTTCGTGTGATTTCAGCCGTCTAATTGCGCGATTTAATCCCGATCGTCCGATTGCGCGATTTAATCCTGACCGTCCGATTGCACGATTTAATCCCGACCATTCGATATCACTATTCACGCCACATAGGCACCACGTAGGCATCCATGTGGGCTTGCGTGGCCCCACCATGTGTCCGCATCGTACCACGTCACCTCCGTGGGTCCCGCACGATTAACTAAATCCTGAAAAATCAAAATAAAATCCAAAAAATAGTATAAAATTAAGAAATTCATAAATTCATTTGTATAACTCCTTTTTAACTCAAATTTTCTCCATTGGATCACAAATTCCTTTTTTTTTTAATATCATGTCATCTAAAATATACTTTCAAAGAATAAATTAAGATGAATTAAAAATCACTTACTCATTTCTTAAGCAATCTTCTTAATCACATTTTCATCTTGAAATTATCTTTCAAAACATGCACTAAAGTCAAAGTAATTTAAGAAAATAGATCAACTTCTATCAATTTTAACTTTGCAAAATATTAATCATCAATCAAGCATAAAATTATCACTAATTTATGCATAAATATCGACTTTAGTGAAATGACATACCAATGGAGAAAATTCCTAAAAAGTATGATAACATGCATCATATTCACATAAAATAAGCATGAATATGAGTTAATTAGGATAAGAAATTAAGTTATAAATGTTGGAAACTAGAATATACATCATGATTCATCAGAATAATCAGATTGATAAACCGGAATTAAACACATACCTGGATTCACCGGATTAATCTTCATCGGAGTAGATTACTGAATCGGAGAATAGTCTTCTTGAATATCCCTGATGTAACCTCCTGATCTCTAGAGGAAATGGGATTCTCTCTTGAGGGTTATAAGCATCAGGTTATCCAAGTGGACTATGGCCTCCTATTTATAGGGATAGAGGAAAGCTTAAGCCTCTAATCAGTCATTAGACAGCCCATTATTGACTAATGACTGATTTACTGCCTCTACACATAATTAACCTCCACAAACATAAATGAATGTCGTAATTCCCAGATTAAACATAATTGAATCACTTAATGGGATTATAATGATAGCTAATCCACAATAATACATAACTATGTCCACTTAATGAGATTAGATCTAACAATAAATGCATGTTATCAGCTGCCACGTGGCCCTGAGCGCCACGTCGCATCCACGTGGGCTCGCGCAAAATATACCCCCTTTTTGCCATTGATTCAATGTTTTAAATGTTTTAAAAATCGAAAATAAACTTAAATAAAATCAGAAAAATTCCATAAAATTGTAAAAATCATAACTTTCAAAATATAACTCCAAATTAGTTCAAATTTGTTTTGTTGAATCAGAAATTGAATAATCTATCATTATAAAAAGTCAAATTATTAAAATAATAAGAGAATGAATTTTAATTAATTTAATACATTTATGTATCTTATTAAATAACTTGATAAAAATACATAAATGTTAATAAATATCTTTTCTCTTATATTTTCATCATGAAACATGATTATGATCTCAATTATAATTTAGGATTAAAAGATTATAATGTTTTAATTATGTAGAATAATCCATAATTAGTGTATTTTTAGATCATAACATGAAATAATACAAAATGATAGAAATATACTTAAAATATGATAACATGCGTATATCTGGAATAATTAATGCCTTAAATTGTATTAATAATCATGTAAATTAATGTAAAAATAACATGTTATAAACCAGCGTACGATGTAAGGCTACGAGAAGGATCTGGAGATGAAGGTCGCAAAGTAGCAGCACGAGCAGCCTACATATAGGCCAATTCTGCAAGAGATATAGAAACCTAATAACCCCTATCGCGTGGGACTGTTGTACATGCTAATGCAACAAAAGACGTAGACGAAATAGGAAGAGGAGAATGATAAGGAATGGTTGGAGAGGCACGAGTGGGCACCAAAAATTCACTGCCACCATATGCCACCTAAGCCCATTATGTCTTACCAAACTCATTCCAACACTTCTCTACGGGATGAGTAGTTTTACCGCAATACTTGCAAGCAGAGAGGGTAGACCGCAATTTCCCAAATGGACCACACGAACACTTTCTTGTACCCTAAGGGCAACAAAGAAAGTCTCATCCATCGGTAATACTCGAGAGCCAAACAGTATCTGGCCGCGAATCATGTTCGCAAGTTCGAGACATAAACCTCAAAGAAAGGTGCATGCATACAATTCATTGCGATAGCACCCAAGGGTCTTTGTATTAGTAGAGGTGAGTTGATAAACTAATAATTCAGTCACGATAGCTTCCATGGAGCTATAGTAATCCTACAAGGATCGAGTGCTCTTCTTGCGTGCAAATAGTTTCTCGTACATGCATACAGTCCTGCTGACATTCGCCTTATTTGCGTACTAGGTTGCTAGCCTTTGCCAAAGTGTCTGAGATGGGCGCAAGGTACTAATGAAATGCATAATCTTTGAGTCTATGCTCTGACACAACCAAGTGTGGTTTTCTGAATCTAGATGATCCCACTCGAAGTACTGATCAAAGGTGGTGTCTAGGGGCGGATCAATAATACGATGTCATAGACGGAAGGCGTAAAGAAACATCAGAGCAGGCATTCGGCCACGCCCCATAATTAGTACAGTCAAACGTCGATGCGGGACAAGTCAAGGCACTCACGATGGAGTGACGAGTCTGAGATGTCACCACAATTGCATCAATTGTAGATGTCGATGAGTCAGCAGTGGTATCTGATACCGTCTCGATCTCCGAAGCAACCATATGAAGGATTCTCATCGGGAACTCCACAAAAATCCAATGGATGCATAAATTGTCTGGGGCAGAAATCAGGATGCAAGATTATAATTGGGTTTTAATGCTAAATAATAAAATAAAATAATTTTTATATACTCATTTATTTTTCTAAGTTTTAACATTTAAGAGAAGCGAGTCTATTTTTGAAATAAAAATTTATTCTATAATTATTTAAATAATTTGAATTTTTAGAATGATAGATAATTTAATTTCTGATCCAATGAAATAAACTTGGATTAATTTGGATTTATATTTTGAAAGTTATGAATTTTCTAATTTTTAAAGAATTTTTCTGAATTTTTTGAATTTTAAATCGATTTATTTGATTTAAATTAATTCAAATAGTATTTTTAGTTTCGCGTGCTGATGTGGCAGATGACGTGGCACGAGCGGAAAATGCACGCCACGGTGCGAGTGCACGTCTGTATGCATGTGTACATGGGTGTGTGTGTGCGCACATGTGTGCGCACGTGTGTGTAATTAAGGAGAAAGCACCCTGTTAAGGATTTTTGCTAACTGCTTAATGACGCACACCTTATATACACGCATTTTCATTTGTATTTTTTCTATGAGGGACTTTGTTTTGTTTTTAATTTGTGCAAGTGACATGGCAGCGCGTGGGGCGTCAGATCGCGCAATTAAAATGCGATCGTCGATCTTCACTTAAAGCGGGGGGTACGTGGCGCATTCTTACTCGTCGTCGAATCATTTTTAAAATGATTTAATCTCAGCCGTTGATCTAAAGAGTTATAATAGATGAGATTAAAACCAAAGAAAACGCATCCGAAGCATTAGATCAAGATCCAATGGATGACATTTGATGCATTACTTATAATGCACATGACGTGGAAAAATCTCAAAGGTCCAGCTCCGATCCAATGGCCATGACTTAACTGTAAGGATTTGCATCTTTGTGTTTCATCAGAGCCGTTGATCAAAGATTAAATGCTCCATCCGACGGCTACACCCAAATTTGCTATAAATTGATATGTTCTTCGACATTGTAAATCATTCTTGGATGTTTTCGAGTTATCAAATTGTTTAGACACCACTATCCTTGAATCTTTCACTTCGAATCAATTCTATATGTGTTTCTAAATCGAAGGAGTTGTTGGAATGAGATTTCGTCGATAGAATAGGGAGAATTTGCCTCTTGAACATCGATGATTGTCTTCGAAATCACAGAATGAAAAGCCTTGAATCAGACGATTAATTGGATCATTTCTCTCGCTATATCAAGTTAGATTATGTGTTTTCCTCCTAATCTTTCATCCTCTATCATTAAATTATAATTTAGGATCATAGATTTAGTTAATTTCATTTTAATTTTATATTTCTCTCTCTTCGCGTTCAGAAATTTCTACATAATTCGCTCTTTGACTTCTCTGTGAATCTTGATCCAAATCGATTGATTTGTAATTCTATAAATTATTCTTTTTGTTGTCTTTCTAAATCTATCAAAATATCTAATTTCTCACCTCAATTCATCCTCTGATTTGATCGAATTTCAAAAGATCTCTCAAAATTCTCTTATTTGTTAGTGGATTTGACCCTTATTCACCAATATACTCTTTAATTTGTGATTCTTTGATAAAATTGGTGAGTTTGATATTATTTTTTATACGAATTGGTGTGCATTCAATGACCACACCAATTTGGTCCGTCAAACATCACATTCAAGGAAGAAAGGAGATGCCAATGACTTCCTATGGTGTGATTTCTGCCAACGCCACAAGAACACTAGAGAGACATGCTGGATAATACATGGACAGCCTGCAATCAGTCAAAGTCGTGTGATGCTTCAACATAATAGTGGCAGTTGGCAACCACCTCTTCACTACTCTGGAAACGTGTTTCAGCCTCCATGAGACAAAGGTGAGATGGACCTCTTAATGAACATGATAAATCAATTAGAGGCTCAACTCTCCCATTCTTCACCCATAATTGGTTCAGCAACAATAGCTAACTCTAGTAAGACCTTTATTTTCAGCAAAATTCTTAAATTGTAGCTTTTGTAGAAAACTCACATCCTCGAGATTCTTGGCTCTTAGATTCTGACACAACAAACCAGATGACACCCATATCTAGCTGGTTTACCTCATATATACCTTGCTCAAATAACTTAAGGGTCTAAACAACAAATGGCACACTTCTCATAGTTGCGGGCATAAGAACAATTAATCTACATCCCATAGGGAAATTAGCACATGTACTTCATGTCCCTAAACTTTGTATTAGCCTAAATTTAGTGCAAAGAATTGCCTCCCTAATTCTATACAAGATTGAATTTGATGGAATTAATGCTTTTCTTTGTGATAAGGTGCAAGGGTGGAAGACTGGACTGGCTGGGATCCATAGAGGTCTCTACTACCTGCCATCATGAAATCAATTAGGAGCCACCAAGAAATCAATTAGGAGCGCATCCAATAATGAAGTGTACCCGTCTAGTACTCTAGCAGCTATGGATACCAGACGTAAATAAGAAAACATATGACTCATTCAACAACGATTAGGTTGTCCTTCATTTAAAATCTTAAAATATATGTACCCATATTTTTTCAAGGATTTCAGCTCTCCTTATCCATAGTAATACACCAAGTTTTCTTTAGGGTAAGCAATGCTTATTGTTACCTATGGTACTTATAGGAGTTCAAGTGAAACCTTAAATACACAATCTCCCTTGCAACTACTCCCAGCAGCCTTTCCTACTAGACGGAGAATTCTAATCTCTTTCAATGTTACTTTTAATGAAAGGAATTCTTTTATCCAACAAAACTAGGATGCCCAACCTCAACTGTTGATTGAGGAAAGAAGAAAAACTTCAGACCCTCCTACCAAAAAAATACAACAGGGATCACAACTCATCTATGTATATGTGAACCCAAGTGGATCACAAAATGAAGAGGTTGAGTGTGTTCAAAATTATAGTAAGGCACCTATATATACTCAAGTACATACAAGCCGAGGGAAAACAAAGGAGACTAATTTTACTGAAAGAAATCAAACAAGTTTACCAATATATCGACAAGCCCAGCATAGTCATCCGAGAGACCAGCAAACCCATCCCAGGTGACAAACAATCACTCGAAGAAATATGCAATCAGATTGGTACCCAAGATGACTCCACACAAAAGGACAAGACAAGGACATCCAAAAAGGATTTAAGGCAAAATAAAACCACTTCTTACCCTTAAGTAGTTATCTTACATTCTCAAAGGCTACTAATTAGTAAAAGACATTTTTGACATCCCTACAACAAGAATATATTTGAAAAAATAGTGATGAAGCCCATTCTATTCCACAGTGGAAAAAATCCATCGAATAGGAATTCAACGCATTGGAGATAAACCAAATATGGGAACTTGTACAACTACCACCTATAAAGAAACCCATAGGGTGTAGATGGGTTTTTTCTATAAAGTGCTCATCAGATGGAAGTATCGAGAGATACAAGGCACGATTGGTAGCTCAAGGATATGCTCAAATATATAGAAGCAATTACAAAGAAACATTTGCTCAAGTATCCAAGATGAATACTATAAAGGTTTTAGTAGCCTTAGCAATACAATTCAACTCGTCATTGCAACAATATGATGTGAAAATGTTGGTTTAAGAAAATTTATATGAATACTACATGGGAGTTAGAGGAGGAAATTTAAATGAAGGTACCTCCTCGATACTCAGGCTCACTGAATAATCAAGTGTGCCATTTAAGAAAGGTCTTATATGGCCTTAACAATCTACTAGATCTTGGCTTGTAAGTGAGATACTCTACGATTATGCATGAATTGACTAAGACAATTTACAATATAGGCGATATCCGGGTGAGTATGTAATAAATAAATAAATTTTCCAACTGGTCTTTAAGAATAAATTGATAAAATAATATATGAAACTTAATTTCGTTTAGATGAGAAAGTTACATATATGTTATTTTATTGGTAATTTAATCAACGCGCACGCATCATTTTAGGAATATTTACGTAAGATAATCCCCAATGTCGAAATACTTTGGTAAACTGACATCTGGAATCGTCGCTTGTCAGTTGAGAGTTGTCGGCCCACCACTCTCTCCTCGGAGACTCGGCTGTTACTGGGTCGGGAGGCCCAGTCGGCTAGGCGACTGTAGGACTCATCAGAGTCCACTCCCCTTTTGTCTTCTTCTAGAACTAGAAAAAGAATTTTTACAAAAATGAAAACACGGGGAGAGGTGAAGATTTAAGTGTCTTGCGGTCGATGATGATCTACCAAAAGGAAGCCTTGACGCTTGCAGTGCTGAGCAACCTACTCTCTCTTACATGTAGGGTTGGACGATCATGATCTATCGAGATTAATCTTCAAAAGGTCGACGCATCGATCGATCATAGTGATATGTGCGCCGATCGATCGTCGATCGATCGAGGTTGACAATCAGTAAGAGAGAGAGAGAGAGAGCCTTGTTTCTCTCTCTAGTTGTGAATACAGTTGCCTTTGCTTGGAGGAACTCTCTTCCCAAGCTCTCTCGGCCACCAGCAGCACCTCTACCACCGCCATCTCGATCCTTTCTAACAGCCGCCCCCACCGCCACCCAACTCCGCCGACCTCTCCACCAATTCTTCACCTCCTCCTCACGCCAAGACCCACCTAAAGCCCACCTCGATGACACTCCCGCAGCTCCTCCCCTACTCTCTTCATAATGTCTCAGCACTTCAACGTGCATGTACTTTTTTTGTAACAAGAACAGTGATTCTAATGAAGATCAAGCGTACATTCACTATTTTCACTATTTTCATTGTTATTTTTCATCGTTCTATATTCAGATATAATCATTGTGATTTTTAATTATATTCATAGTTAATCATTGATAGCCCTCCTTGATGGAATCTGTACATACCTGATGTCGCCATCTATGCATAAAATAGCGAATGAGATTTTCATGCTCTGACAAAGATCACCCGACAGTGGCTTATCCTCTCCAATGGGTAGAGATCCTCTTATGAGTTCACGTGCATCAGTTTTCCACACCCGTGTCTGATACGTATCGCCAGTTAAATAGACGTATTGATAACCGTCACAGAAAACTAAGGCAGTTATTCTTTATATCATCTAACACGACGTTACCCGCGCTGCCACTTCGTGATGAAACCCAACTGCTTCTTAAATAATGGCGTCCCATCATCGCCATAATTTCTATACCCAGTATTCTATTCATATCCATATTCTTTATATAAAGTCACTTAAATGGGATAGTGTAATAAATCCAACATTCTTCCACTTGACTTAATATAAAGTACTTCATTATGGAGGTGTGGCGCGATCACAAATTAAATACAATCAATAGCATCTATTAGTTGATAAAGATATTACTCATGAAACTAGTCATGGCGGTAATATACCATCACGGTACATGTCCCTTCCATGTACTAAATAAATCACAATTGATATCAGAATCAATTTCTTTATGGTATAAAATTTGTGAATACACAAATGATATCACCATTAGTTCTAGTCCACAATATCACTGAGATTAGTTGCTAATCCCATCTTACTTACATGCCCACTATAAGTACTTGGTGGCAATGCTTTTGTAAGAGGGTCAGCTAACATTTCTTCAGTCCCGATGTGCTCAATAGATACTAATTGATCTCTAATTCTCTCCTTCACAATCAAGAATTTAACCTCTATGTGCTTACATGCACTTGAACTCTTGTTGTTGTTGGAGAACTTGACGGAAGCTTCATTATCACAATAAATCTTTAAGGGTTTCTTTATGGAGTCCACCACTCTAGATCTGAAATGAAGTTCCTTATCCACACAGCTTGTGAGGTGGTATGGAAACAAGCTATGTACTCAGCCTCCATTGTTGATGCTGCAACTGTCTTTTGCTTTTTACTTGACCATGAGACAGCTCCGCCAGCAAGCATGAAGATATAACCAAACGTAGACTTTCTTGAATCTAGACATCCAACATAGTCTGAGTCAGAGAATCCAACGATCTCCAGTTGCTTTGTTCGTCTGTATGTGAGCATCAGATTTTTGGTCCCTTGTAAGTAGCGTAGGACCTTCTTTGCTGCCTGCCAATGTGATAGACCTGGGTCACTCTGATATCTCCCAAGATATCCTATGACAAAAGCTAAGTCGGGACGTGTACAAGTTTGCGCATAGTTGAGAGATCCAACTACCGCGACATATGGCTTTTCTTTCATGGTTAGCCTCTCAATATCCGAATGAGGACCTTCCAATTTTTTAGTTTGTCAACCTTCACTATAGTGGCTTTACCAGGAGCACAATTTTCCATCATAAATCTCTGCAATACATTTGATATGTAAGACCTTTGAGATAATCCAAGTATTCCCAAAGTCCTATCTCTATGAATCTCTATTCCAATGACATAATGAGCTTCACCCATGTCTTTCATATCAAAATTTTCAGAGAGTAAATTCTTTGTCTACCTCAACAAGCTAAGATTTGTGCTTGCAAGTAGAATGCCATCCACATATAACACAAGTAATATCCATGCACTCCCACTCTTCTTGAGGTAAATACATTGATCAACAATGTTTTCCTTAAACCCATACTTCATAATTACCTCATTAAATTTGAAGTACCATTGACGAGAGGCTTGCTTGAGTCCATAAATTGACCTTTTCAACTTGCAAACCATATGCTCTTTTCCCTTAATCTCAAAACCTTGAGGTTGCTGCATGTACACTTCTTCGTTTAACTCGCCATTCAGAAAAGCTGTTTTCACATCCATTTGATGTAGTTCTAAATCAAAATGATCTACAAGTGCCATGACTATCCTAAGTGAATCCTTAGATGAGACAGGAGCATAAGTCTCATAATAGTCAATACCCTCTCTTTGCGAAAAGCCCTTTGCCTCTAATCTGGCCTTATATCATTCAATAAATCCATCACGATTTAGTTTGGTCTTGTATATCCATTTACAACCAATTGGCCTTTTTCCTGAAGGTAATTCAACGATGTCCCAGACTTAGTTACGATCCATAGAAACTAGTTCATCCTTCATGGCTTTTAACCAGTGGCTAGAGTCAACACAACTAATTGCTTGTGAAAACGTTAATGGATCATTCGACCTTTGACTTAAGTCTTCACCAGCAAGATACACACAATAGTCAAAAGAAATAGCTGGACGTCTTTCCCTAGATGATCTTCTAAGTGTATTTTTTTTACCTTCATGTGGCTCATCAATAAATTGATCCATCACAGGTTGCACGGTTGGTTGTTCCTGAGGATGTACATCTGATTGTTCTTGAGGCGGTACACTTTCCCTTTGAATGTTGCTCCTTATTGGAACAGCTTGAGGTAAGTATATTTCAGTTTCTCTATGAGGATTATCATTTTCACCCTCGATATATTCTTGATGAGGGGTGATGACATCCTCTTGAGACTCCTCAAAAACGAAATTCTTTATTGTACTCCCACTACTACAACCATCCTCTAAGAAAAATGCATGGTCAGACTCAACTATTCTCATTGAATGACTAGGACAATAAAATCTATAACCTCTCGACCACTCTAGATAGCCAATGAAATATCCACTGACTGTTCTTGAATCCAGAGATTGCTCATGTGGGTTGTAAACTTTCACTTCAGCTGGGCATCCCCAAATGTGCATATATTTCAGAGATGGTTTCCTATTAGTCCATAACTCATATGGAGTTTTCTTTATGGATTTTGTAGGAACCTTATTTATTATATGCACAGCTATCTTTAAGGCTTCTCCCCACATTGAGTTCGGTAAGGTTGAGTGACTCATCATTGCCCGGACCATTTCCTTTAGTGTCCTATTTTGTCTTTCGGCTACCCCATTTATATTGGGTTTACTTGGCATGGTATATTGTGGTACTATGCCATGCTCCTTAAGAAATAGTGCAAAAGGTCCAGACATTTGTCCATTTTTTATGTATCTTCCATAATATTCTCCACCTCTATCAGACCTGACTATCTTGATAGGTTTTCCTAATTGTTTCTCTACCTCAGTCTTAAAATCCTTAAACTTATTCAAAGATTCAGACTTCTCATGAATAAGATAGAGATACATATACCTTGAGTAGTCATCAATAAAGGTGATAAAATACCTTTGGCCAGTAAAGCATGGGTCAAAAGGTCCACATATATATGTATGAATCAATTCTAAGATAGTTTGGGCTTTTATGGCTCTCTTCCCGAATGTGTTGGTTGTCTTTGCTTTTATGCAATCAACACAAGTGGATAAGTTAGTGAAATCCAAAGATCCCAAAAGACCTTCTCTCACTAGTCTTTCCACCCTCTTTTGGGATATATGTCCCAATATCTTATGCCATAAAATCCCTGAGTTAGTGCTGACTCTATTCCTTTTACTTGAATTAACATTTAATGAAAGATGCTCATTTGAAGAATATGTATTTAACCTAAATAATCCATCAAGTATGGCAGTGCCAATGATAATTGTTCCATGCAATAAAGACATTCCATAGGCATTGAACACAACACTATAATTGTCTTCAACTAAACATGGAACTGAAATTAAATTTCTCTGAAATGACGAAATAAGAAAACAGTTCTTCAAAATGAGCTCTTCCGATTCCAAAGAGATCCTTAAGTCCCCGACTGCCTTCACATGTGAACGTTTCCAGTTGCTGGAGACAACATAACGTTCACTCTCACTTGGAAGCCACCTTGTCAGAAAGCCCTGCAAAGTGGTTGAAATGTGCACGGTGGCACCTGAGTCAATCCACCAGCTAGTATTAGGAACAGAAGCTAAATGTGATTCATTACAAATGACTAATGCTGATATACCTTTCTTCACAAACCACTCCTTGCGTTTCACGCAATCTTTCTTAAAATGCCCAGTTTTCTTGCAAAAAAAGCATTTGACCATTTTGATGTCGTTTTTCACACCAAGCTTTTTCCCTGAACGTGACTTGGAATTCTTCGATGAACTAGATCCAAATACGTGAGTGGCCGTATTCACGGTGTTCATCTCCTTTGACTTTGCCCTCTGCCTATCCTCCTCTTGCACGCATTTGGTCATCAGTTCACTTATTGACCAAATGTCCTTCTGTGAATTGTAGGATATCTTAAATTGCTCATATGACGAAGGCAAAGTCTGCATAATAAAATGCACTAAGAAGGATTCAAGAATGATCATATCAAGCTCTTGAAGTTTACTAGATATATCTCTCATGAACATAATGTGTTCACGAATGTTCCCTTTTCCATCATAGCGAGTGTTAGCGAAATTCTGTATCAATGATCCTCCTTTAGCTTTATTGGCACTAGCGAATTGTCCTTCCATTTGCATCAAATAGTCAGTAGCAAGTGTTTGGTCATTATAAGGACCTCTAAATTCTCTAGGTACATGTTGGATCATGTACTTCATCGCCAGTCTATTTGATTTTTCCCACAGTGCAAACTCCTCAACTTCAAAGTTTTCAGTTTCAGAAGTTGTCTTAGTGGGTTTGGGAATTCTAAAACACAAATCCAGGTCCATCACACCTAAATTAAATAGGACAGCTTCTTTCCAATCAAGAAAATTGTTCCCATTCAACATGGGAACCCCAATGGCATATTTCACACTGGAAAGTATTATTTGCTCACGAGATTAATATCCTTAGCTAAGAAAATTATAACTCCACGTAGGTGGAAGAAAATAAAATGCAAATGCCAAGAAAATGAAACTGATTATGTGATCGTAAAATCTTATAATGCAGTGTACCGTTGGGCACTAACAATTTTAAAGTCAAATACGAAAACATAAACATTCCACCCATTTAGATAGGAGCATAGTGATCCCCACGTTGGTGAGTGATCACTAATCTCATTTACCTAAATTCAAAGCTTGAATGCCATTATTTATTTCTTCATGTATTTTAATTTGTGATAATTCTTACTTAGTGTCACGAAGGTGAGAAACCAAGTCACCCCGATCATAAACTAAATACGTGGTATTTTCCAAGCAATTATTTCTAGAACCATACTGTCCATTAAATATAAATTGGATTACAATGCACATAAATATTTATCAAAGGAATAATGTGCAAAACTTAAATTTTCTAAAAATTAAATTCACAATTTGATAAATGAAATGACTTAATACTTATCAAAAATTTATTGTGAAATTCAGAAATAATTATGAAATTGAATCATTTCATGGATTTAAGAGGCCTTTTAAAGGGATTTAAAACCATTCAAAATGAATATAAAATCACTACTAATTATCCTTCTCTTAATGAGCCCTTGGAAATCCAAAATGCATCTTTAATATAATCCGAAATGGATCCCTTTGTGAAGCATCCTAAATCTGGGCAGTAATTGCCTCTTAAATTTGGGCAATAATTGCCTAGATTTTAATAATATTACGGAAATCATTGCAGTTAACCTGCTCTGATACCAATTAATGGAATCTGTACATACATGATGTCGCCATCTATGCGGAAAATAGCGACTGAGATTTCCGTGCATTGACAAAGATCACCCAACAGTGGCTTATCTCTCCAATGGGCAGAGATCCTCTTATGAATTCACGCGCATCAGTTTTCCACACCCGGTGTCGATACGTATCGCCAGTTAAATAGACGTATTGATAACCGTCACAGAAAACTAAGGTGGTTATTCTTTATATCGTCTAACACGACGTTACCCGCGCTGCCTCTTCGTGATGAAACCCAACTGCTTCTTAAATAATGGCGTCCCATCATCGCCATAATTTCTATACCCAGTATTCTATTCATATCCATATTCTTTATAGAAAGTCACTTAAATGGGATAGTGTAATAAATCCA
>CM044112.1:12720097-12982552 GCA_024174645.1 Lemna minuta
TGTAGAGCAAGAGCATTCTTAGTGTATTTGGTGGATTAAAGTGTTTGCCGGAGGAATGCCTTGATCTTGAGTTTCTAGTACATTACTTTCTTCTTGGCATCATTTAAGGTAGAACATTCATTTCAGATTCTATCAATGCTTAACCCATGGCTTTCTAAGCGTGCTAGTCCTATTTCCTACTGACGAGACGAGACCGCGAGGTCGTCGATTTCACACGGTCTCGTGTCAAAAATAATACCGAACTTACCAATTTGGGGAATTAAGAGAGAATTGAGGGGTATAATGGTAAATACGGGTCGAATCCACAGGGAATTTAGATATTTTCGAGATATCTTTTAGAATTTGGTCAAATTGGACGATGAATTGAGGTGAGAAATTAGGGAAAATGGTGTTTTTAGAAAGATAACTTCAAAACGAATCAAGAATCAAGAATCATCGAATTTGGACTTGATTTCGCGGAGAAATCGCAAATTGAAGTGGAGAGAAATTTCCGGACATTAAAATCACGATTTAAAGCTAAATTTTATGAAATTGAAATCTAAAACCTAATCTAAACGAAAATTAAAGATAATAGGAAGATAATTAAGGTAAAACCGCTTCCACTAAACCCGTTTAGCGATCGAAACGAGGTGATTAAGCCGATTAATCACCGAAAACGTCAAGATCGTCACGCCGAGCTTCAAGCGTCGATTTCTCCCTCAATTTTCAACCAAATCTTGATTTCAACCCCTCCATGGATGCGGAAATGAAAGAGGAAGAGGAAGGAATCAAGAGAAACGAGTGGATCGGTGTATAGACAAGTCAATTTGATTGAAATCCAACTCGAATGCATACATCGACGAAGAACACATCTATTTATACTAAATTTGGGCGTAACCGTCCGATCGTTTCGATCAACGGTTACGATGAAACAGTCCACGATGGACCGTTTCAGTTAAGTCCCAACCGTCGGATTGAAGATGGGCGGCCTGGATGATCGCGTGGATGACCGTTAGAAAACGCCTCTATTATCGCCCCTTGGATCGTGATCGGACGGCCACAATTCTCACTGCGCGGTCGAATCTGGACCGTTATAACTCTTTAAATTTGCGCACGTGATTGATGATCTCCGGTGCACCAGCGTCCACTCGATCGACGCATCCCGTTCCGCGCCGTTGATCCAACGTATGGGATGTCGCCACGTCGCGTAAAAGCAGGGCCGTTATAACGCCCCTTTAATTGGCACGTGTGTTGATCGTGATCAGTGGTCCGTGCTCCACGCGATCGACGCCTGTCGATCGCCCGTTCGCGAGATCTAATGCCCGTCGTCGCGCCACGTCGCCTGCAAGGTAAGTAAGACACAATTATAGTCCCACACGGAGAAATAAAAAGGAGATCATCGGGTTTATAAGACCCGACGATCTATAAGGGTATGACCCTTCCCATATAGGGGAGGACAAAGACCCATTTTATTATATATATAGTAAATAAATATAATATATATATCACGCCACGTAGGCGCGCTGCGCGGGTCTGCGTGGCTCTGCCATGTGGCCTTGCGTGGCACGTCGCACCCGCGCAGGCCCCGCGCGCTTTTTACCTTTTTTTTATATTTATTTTTAACGTTTTTAAATAGAAATTAAATCATAAAAATCAGGAAAAATCCAGAAAAAATCCCTAAAATTGTAAAAATCATATCTTTTAAAATACAACTCCAAATTAATCCAAATTTCTTTCATTTGATCTAAAATTTAATTATCTATCATTCTAAAAATTCAAAATATTTAAATAACAAGAGATTTAATTTATATTTCAAAAATACATTCATTTCTTTAAGATTTTAACTTTAGAAAATTAAATGAATGTTCATAAATATGATTTCTCTCATTATTTAACTTTAAAAACCATTCATAATCTCAAGTAAAGATGGGTTATAAAATCATTTATCCTTAATTTATCATAATTAACCCTAATTTAGTGCATTTTGAGATTATGACATAAATATGCATAGAATGATAGAAATGCACTCAAAGTATGATAACATGCACATAAATGTAATGTTTTATGCCTTAAATTGCATTAATAATCATGTTTTATCATGTTAAGATTGCATGTTATCACCTACTTTTTCTCTTTCCATTGCGAAGGGAATAGCAATGATTTAAGTTGGGGGGGGGTGTGATAACATGCATTTATAACTTAAATTCTTATCTAATTTCACTCATATTCATGCTTATTTTATGTAATTATGATGCATGTTATCTTAATTTTATGAATTTTCTCTATTGGTATGCCATTCTACTAAAGCTCATATTTATGCATAAATTAGGGTTAATTATATGCTTTCTTGATGATTAATCTTTTTGCAAGGTTAAATTAATAAGAATTAAGTATTTTACCTTAATTTAGTTTGACTTTAGTAGATGATTAGAAGATTTAATTTGAAGAAGAGAATGTTGGATGATATAAAATAGATTTCTTAAGAAATTATCTATGTTTATTTGAAATTCATCTTAAATGATTCTTTTAATTTGTATTCTAAGATGTCATACTATTAAAGATGAAGGAATATGTGATCCAATGGAGAAAATTTGATTTAAAAAGGAGTTATATAAATGAAATTTATGAAAATCTTAATTTTATAGTATTTTCTGGATTTTATTTTGATTTTTCAGGATCTATTTAATCGTGCGGGACCCACGGAGGTGGCGTGGCGCGATGGGGACACATGGTGGGGCCACGTAAGCTCACATGGATGCCTACATGGTGCCTACATGGCGTGAACAGTGATATCAGACGGACGGGATTAAATCGCGCAATCGGACGGTCATGATTAAATCGCACAATTGGACGGTCGGGATTAAATCGCGCAATTGGACGGCTGAAATCACACGGAGTGGAATCCGCGTCATGGTCACGATCCCACTCATTACGCACGATCTGATGGCTGAAAATTACACGGAGTGAAATCCGCGTCACGAGCCACCAATTTTGCGCGATCTGATGGCTAAAATCACACGGAGTGAAATCCGTGTCGTGGGCCACGATCCACCAATTTCGCACAAACTTCTCTATAATTAGATGTTCTCTCCCTTTGTAAACTTAAACTTTTGATCGATTCGTGAAGGAATTAAGCAAATTTTGAGGAAGATCTCTAGTTCATCATGATCCCCCGCGTTTAGACTCGATTGCGAAGCAATTGGAGCGGGATTGATCACGAATTTCTCCTTGATTTCATCGAATTTTCCCCTTGAATTCCAAACGTCCACGAGGAAGAATCCGAGCAAATTTGCTTCAATCCACGAGAACGGAAGCCCCATTCTTGCGGAAATCGGGTTAGTAGTGAGATTCGATCGATTATCAAGAGGTAATTTGAGTTTTTATTAGATTTAGAAGTTTAATTTTGCAAATTAGTTCATAGTGTTCTTCATTTTCCCCAAATTTGAGTCCAAAAAATCGCTGATTTTGAAAATAGGATATCTATCTGATTATAATTTCAAATCACTTGATTCTGGATAGCAAATTCAATCGAATTCGAGTTTATTTGACCCTCCAATTTGACGTTTGACCGAGGACTGTTCATCTTTCATCAGAAGTCAAATGTTGACTTGCGGGGTTTATTACTTTTAATTCAAAAATCAGAATTCGATAATTTTGGTCTTGTTCGATTCCTCTGGTTCTTAGCTTTTCATTGACATATAAATTTTAAGATTTTGGATTTCATTTGATCGATCAATTTGAAGATTTCCTCTGAGGTGTTCAATTTAGGGATTTTCTGATATTTGATTTTCAATAATTCATAGTAAATCCATTTCTTATCCAAAAATCACGAATTATATATCAATAAATTCCACTTTCTCTCTAGTTTCCAAATATATAATTTTCGTAATATTTTGATTCTGTTTTATTCTCTGATTTTGCAGAACACCTACTGTTGGTCAAAGTCAATGCTTTGACTTTGACTTTTGACTTTTCTCTGTCAAACCCGAGAGTTAAATTCTTAAAAATTCTTATTTAGTCTATTTTTATCATTTCCATTCATTACATCTTATTTTGACTTCTTTAAAACCCTTTTCAAACCTAAGTTTGACCAAGTCAACTCTGCTCTCGGTGGATCGACCCGATACTTACACATTACTTGATTTTATATCTTATCTCTGTGAGTTCGGTTTTTATAAAAAATGTTTGACCAACGTTTTTGTGTTTTAACGACGCACGAAAACGATCCGTCAAGATTCAATTTTCTTTCTTTAGGAACATACGGTCGTGCTTGAGCTGGACATCCCCAGATATGAAGATGCTTCAAACTGGGTTTTCTACCCGTCCATAGTTGATATGGTGTCTTTATAGTTTCTTTGGTTGGAACTCGATTCAATAAGTATATAGCTGTCTTTAAGGCTTCACCCCATAAACTAGTGTGAAGCGATGATTCAGCCATCATACTTCTCACCATATCTTGAAGTGTCCGATTCCGCTGTTCAGCAATGTCATTCATACTTGGAGTGCGTGGCATAGTATACTGAGGAACAATTCCTGATTGCTCGAGATATCGGGCAAAACTTCTAGGACATTGCTCACCATATGCATCATTCCTTCCATAGAACTCTCCACCACGATCTGATCTCACACCCTTGATCTTCTTGTTGATTTGATTTTCTACCCTCTGCTTTAAATATCTTAAATGTGTCCAAGGATTCTGATTTATCACGGATGAGATAAATATAACCATATCTCAAATAATCATCAGTAAATGTAATGAAGTATTAATGCCCTATTTGTTGTTGCTGTAGGAAATGGCTCACAAGTATCAGTATGAATTAACTGTAATTACTCTGTTGCTCGTGAAGATCCCTTTCCTCTAGTGCGTGTGTTCTTGCCTTTTATGCAACTAACGCACTTATCAATATCTTTGACATCAAATGACTAGAGAACTCCTTCTATGACTAACCGATCAATTCTCTTTTGTGAAATGTGACCCAGTCTTCTGTGCCATAAGGAATAGGAATTTGAGCTAGGTGACTTGAGTTTGCTACCTCTCATGGTTGTTTGCAAAATAGAGTTTGATGGAGTGACAATATTAAGTAGACACAAGTTGTTGTCATGTAATAAATGGACCTATTTTTGGCCCAATAGAGGCTAATAGGGCTTGTTAAAGCCCAATAAAGAGAAATTGGGCCTATTTTGGGCCTAATAAGTCTTAATGGGCTTAGTAAAGCCCAATAATCATGTATCGGGCCTATTTCTTGGCTCAACAAAGCATTTCTAGGGCATGTTAAAGGACAATAATGCTACATAGGCCCACATTTAGGCCCGATAAAACTCTAATTTAGGAAAAATAAGGTTATATAAAATCCATAAGGGTTATTTTAAGGCCCTACTTCAGTTCCAAAGCCTATAAAAAAAAGGGCTAAAATGCCTTAATATCTTAAGGTAGGCTTGGAAATAGAAGAGATTTCTCATTTTGCAAAAATATATACATGTCTATGATTCTGGACTTCTAGATTTAAGCAACATCTTGCAAAAGTGGGCTCTCTTGTTTAGATTTTTAGTACAAATCTTAGATGGGGTGTGTATGTCTATGTAGGCCTTAGCTGACCCAATGGTAGGCGACAGACATACGAGATTATACACACTCGTGAGAATTGTCGTCTGACAATTATTCAGTAATTTGTTCATTGTGAAGGGTAATGCGGTCCAAAGATAGCTTGCTTTTGACATGAACTTATTGTCAATGACATTCATCACAAACAAGATGTCGCTAGTAGTTGATGTTGTTGTCCAAAGACGACACATTAATGTGCACTGATGTCTTGGGAAATGTATATTTTAAATTTTGAAAATTCAGTTGAGAGTTACTCTTTGTCTTCTTTATGCAGCTTATTCAGACGAATACATCATCATACAAGGAAATAGAGTTCCTATTTTGACTTCCACAAATTTCAAGCACTGGAAGAGTGATGTCATGATTGCACTAGCCTATGCCAATGTTGACACAACAATGACTGACCCTAAACCCCCAGAAGAGGATGCAAAGACATTTCAAGCATGGAACACTTCTAATAGAGTATGTTTAATGACTATGAAACGAGTGATTCCAGAAGTCTATCAAGGCGAACTCGAGAACAAAGACCTGACCGCCAAAGAATTTATGGAGAAAATAGAATCAAAGTTCTCAAAAAATAAAGTCGTGGAAACTAGAGAATTATTTATGAAGCTATCTTCCATGAAATACAAAGGCCGAGGACAAGTAAGAGAACACATCTATCAGATGAATACAAATGCAGCAAAGCTAGGACAACTGGGCATGGAAGTAAGTGACAAGATGCTAGTGGAGTTTGTTCTCAAGTCTCTTCCACCAAGATTTGATCATTTCAAGTTGACATATAGTATCCAGGAGCATAAATGGAGTCTTGAAGATCTTACTTCGCTATGTGCTCAAGAAGAACTCCACCTAAATAAAGTCAATTTTGAAAGCGCAAATTTTGCTTCTACCTCTAAATCAAAGAAAAAGAAGCAAGAAAAGATCAATCAACGTGGTACTCTCCAAAAGGACCACAAGAGGCAAAAGAATGATAAAGCATTGACTTGCTTCCAATGACGTAAACCTGGTCATTTCAAGAAGGACTGTAAGAAATATCATGCTTGGAGAGAAAAGAAAGGTAATTTCATTACTCTCGTTTGTACAGAAGTTAATCTTGCCGATGTATCTACCGATACGTGGTGGCTAGACTCTGGTGCTACCATTCATGTAAGTATGTCAATGCAGGGTTGCTTCCATTGTCGGAAGCCAAGAAGTGAGGAGAAATATGTCTTCACAGGCAACGACACTTCAGCTAGAGTAGAAGGGATCAGAACATTTAGATTTCTTCTAAACACTTGTCATTTTGTTGATCTTATAGATACTTTTGTTGTACCAACTTTTAGACGCAATCTAGTCTTTGTATCTACTTTGGACAAATTCAGTTATACTTGTACTTTTGGAAATAGAAAAGTTAGTATCAAGTATGAAGACAATGTTATTGGTACGGGCACTTTATTAAAGGTCCCAGGATCGAAACCTGGCTCTGATACCAATTGTTGGAAACTAGAATTATGCATCATGATTCATCAGAATAATCAGATTTTAAACACGAAATTAAACACGTACCTGGATTCACCAGATTAATCTTTATCAATGTAGATTACTGAATCGGAGAATAGTCTTCTTGAATATCCCTGATGTAACCTCCTGTTCTCTAGAGGAAATGGGATTCTCTCTTGAGGGTTATGAACATCAGGCTATCCAAGTGGACTATGGCCAACTATTTATAGGAATAGAGGAAAGCTTAAGCCTCTAATCAGTCATTAGACAGCCCATTAATGACTAATGACTGATTTACTGCCTCTACACATAATTAACCTCCACACACATAAATGAATGTCGTAATCCCAAGATTAAACATAATTGAATCACTTAATGGGATTATAATGATAGCTAATCCACAATAATACATAACTATGTCCACTTAATAGAGATTTGACCTAACAATCTATTCTTATGAAAGTACACTATCTTCTTATTCTACCCAAGTCCAAACAGAATTCCCTAGCTCCTATATGAGCCACCACAAAAGCAGTACTACACATGATAACTTCCACGTGAACTATGCCAATGGATCAACGTGACATCACTTCATATATGAAGAACATTACTGACTGCTCTCTCCGAAGCAAGAATGATATGTGAGTAAAATGAAATCCTCTCGTCATCACTCTTATGGGAAACGACAACAAATCAACGAAAAGTCAAACATATTTTCCGTCCGCTCCCCTGCTGCTACAGAGAAAGAAAGGACAGGATCAACATGGAGTTTCAAGGATTTGTGAACAAAGTGCATGATATCTGGGGGTCAAAGCCAGTTCAAAGGGCTTGACCTAGAGTTTGACCAGCCTCTCAGGGAACTGGGTTTCTATAGTGTCCCTCATAAGGCCTCTGCTTTCGTCATTCCTACTCCGAGCTGTTTGGTGGAGTTAATTGAGATGGTGTTTCTGGCGATTACTCTTAGGGAGATAGCGATTGTGAATCTAGAAAGAGTCGGGTTCAGGCAGAAGTACTTCGACATGGCGATCGTGTTCAAGGATTTCAAGAAAGATGTGCTGAGGATCGATTCGATACCAAGTATCTCGTTGGACGGTACAAAGGAGTGGCTCGATACTACTGATATAAAGTATTATGAAAACAAGTTGAGTCTAAACTGGAGGCCAATTCTGAAAACGATATGGGAGAGGATCTCCGAGACAATATAATTACTCCTTCCTCGGGCGATGATAAAGAAGATTCTGAAACGATGGAAAAAGCGACTATAAAAGAAACTGAAGATGAGTTTAACGAAAGAACGCCAAACACCCCGTCACCGTGCAACAATCAACTGACGGCCATCGCAGACTCACTAAAAGACAAAAATGGAAATTCTCAATAAGCGACTCTCGTTCGTTATCCTCGCTGATGCAACATCCACGATCGACGGGCTCTCCTCTCACCTTTCATCATCGCGAAATAATGAAGGTAACAACAATGGTTATTCGAGGAATAAAGAATGTAGCGATCTCTACCTACCCTGCCGAAGGACCGCAACAGCAAAGTGACAAATCCGATGATAATGAAAGCTACAAGAAGAAGAGCTGACCGAGGTGAAACAATAAACCCATTGGCTCGAGAGTAAATTTCCTACGAAATCTGGAGAGCGGAAACTCCGAAACAGAATCCGACGGATTCCAAGTACGCAGCTTCTCAGACGGTCTCGGCGGAACTATTTCCTTACCTCGCCCGGGTGAGCCTACAACAAACAACAACTGCAAATGGAACTCGGAGATTTATCGAATTGCTTGATGGAATGATGAAGGACTCCCAGCCGGGTCAACCGGTCAACCAACACGGAAATGAAATTATATCGACCTATCCACGTTACTATAGACCTGATTTTGTCATTCCGTGATAGTTACGAGGGAATGCGATTTCCGGAAATTCTATCAATGATCGTGACATCCCCATATGAGACATTATCACGTCACGAATTCCGCACCAATCGACAGTCGGGACTGTGAAGAGGTAAGAAAAGCTTCCACGAAGAGACGTCGTCACTGCTGGTAACCGCCCATCCTAACTGCGGTTACATTCCTCGGAGAACGCTTCACGATCTCTCTCCTCTCTCCCTCTAAATCTGTCATTCTATAAAAGGGACAACTGTAAACGAAAATAGATGCTGAATTTGATAACATTTGGTAACCCTTTTGGTTCGTTTTACCTATGTGTTCATCGTGTTCTTCCCTGTTTCTCCACCATCCTCCCCCAACCTCGTCTTCTCCTATTCTATCTCCCTCTCCATTTCTCCCTCCTCTCTGTCATCTTTCAACCATCTCGCGGTCAGAAATTCAGCGAGGATATTTTCTATCATCAGACGAATTCCAAAGCATCATTTTCGCGTCTCGATCAGGTAATCACCCTTCGCCCTCTTCTGATGATAATACAACAATATTAAATCTAAAAGTCCTACATTAGAACCTCCATTCTCCTTTAATTCATTCCGCCACTCTATCCTTTTCCGACGCTCCCTCACCCACTTTATCCTCTACAATATAGAATATGTTATCGTCTCTCTCTCTCTATTTATTATATTTCAATATTTCTCAACGTCTTTCCCCCGCGATCACCTTCGTGTCTTCTTTACATCTATCTCGCAAGATTATCCTCCTGCTGCCCATAAACTATTCCATTCCCACTCACTGTCTGCTCACTTTCTTCTTATCACTCCTCAGAAATAATCTCATTATCCTCTCATCTTCACATCACTTACACCATATTCTCTTTATACTTCTCTTCATTCAATCACTAACGTTATCATTTTCTCCACAATATTTATTCCTTTAATCGACCATATCATCTTTTCGGCCCTGCAGGTATGCTTGCAGTTGTCCCTCTCTAGTGTTTATTTACCTCCTCCCGTGCTTATCCACGCACTCTCCACCGCCGGGGCTAGGATAGCGGGAACTTCGGGTTTGGGTGTATTTAGGATTTCTGTTCGGGTTCGGTGCCGGTCAGGCGGGTCAAAGGTGCATGCATGTGGCGATCGTAATCGTGCCATCGCCGCATCCGTTCCTCCCGAGCCTCGGGTTGTTGGAAGTCCAGCACTTCCCTCTATCCTCCCTTATTGTCGTTCATCTAGCATTCGCGCTCGTCATCGTGGTGTTTATTATTCTCGTTGTTCTCTTTATATTGCATTGCACGCATCTCATACCCTAGATAGGGTTCCACGCCCATTGATCCGGAATGGTTGTCGATCTCGACCCGTAGTTCCGCATCAACATGGAACTCATCGAGACGGTGGCAGAGAATAGCCACCACAACGCGGTGAAACCATTCGGAAGAGGTGCGATGCCCAACGAACAATTGATCGACGCAAAATCAGCGGAGACGGGGGATGCTACTTGAAAGAATTGATAAAATGGCAGAAGTCCAGAATTGACTACTCTATCGACTGAAACATCAGCAACAGTTCAAAAGGACTCGCCCCCTTCTCACTCCAAGAAGCATTGCCACGTGCCAATTTGCTCAAGATTCGACCACATCAAATTAGATTGCCCCGTAATGGTGATCCAAGGGCAGGGCATGTTTAGACAAGGTCCATTAGGAGGACCGACTCAACAAGGATGACCAAAATTTTGGGGTCCATACTTGAATTATTATAATACCCCTATTTTCAATAACAATCCTTTGCATCATGCAGGATTGAGGAGGGAACAACAATCAACCCTATCCTCCATCATACCACGGTCAGTAACAACATCAACAACCCTATGCAAATCAAAGACAATCGTCATTCATCCCCCAATTGCAACTGCAAGCTTACACACAAGCTCCACTCTAGACCGCACTGGCATCAGATCCGATCATCGGAGTGATCTCGCAACTAATGGAGCAAATGACTCGGATGAATTCACGCGTAGACAAAATATAGGACTTCGTCAAGATGAACGTCCAATCAACGACAGATAAGAAGGTAACTAACTCTCTTTTTATGACCAATTACCATCGCAAGCCACAGCCAACCCGAGGAATCAAGGGTCCTCGTCGAGTTAGACGCATAACTTGAACCATGTTCACGTAGACGAGGAGGTTTTGGAAACGACACTAGCGATATCGAGCCTTCGGAGTCGGAAAGACCTATCGGATCCATACAAGGATCATTGAATCCACCAAGGCCCGATCACTGAAGATACACCAAATATCATCGAGCACAAACAGCGATTCGGAGGACGAGGAAACATAGGCTAAGGCCAAACCTAAACCTGATACATACAAGCCCCTTGTGCCTTATCCTTAAGCATTAAATTGCCCCAAAGCCAAGACAAATGAATCAAACGATCACCTACTAGAGGCATTTAAAAAGGTGAGCATTACCATCCCATTGATAGATGACATCAAGCATATCCCATCCTATGCAAAATTTCTTAAAGGCATATGCACACTGACGCAGTGTTTTATGCGGTCATTAAAACACACAAATGTCAGTCAAACAAAATTTATAATTTTGAACTCACAATAACAAAGATCAAGTATAGTGTAAAGATTGGGTCGATCCTTAAAGAACACGGTTGACTTTGATCGCAGAATTGACTTGGTCAAACTTAGGTTTAATTAGGGTTTTTAAGAAATGAAAATGATAATTAGTTAATGAAAATGGTATAAATATACTAAATAAAATATTTTAAGAATTTAGAAACTGATTTTTAAGAAGAAATGTTAAAAGTCAAGGTCAAAGCATTGACTTTGACCAACAGTTGTCTTTCTGAAAATTAGAGAATAAAAAGAGCTTAAAATATTACAAAAATTATATATCTA
The DNA here is from genome assembly GCA_024174645.1 of Lemna minuta. NCBI lineage: Eukaryota > Viridiplantae > Streptophyta > Magnoliopsida > Alismatales > Araceae > Lemna > Lemna minuta. Next base: position 12,731,955 of record CM044112.1, read on the forward strand.
GAAACTATAGAGAAAATATAAATTATTGATATAAAATTTTTGTGATTTTTCCAGAAAAATTAGATTCATTATGAATATTGAAAATCAAAGATCAAAAAATTCCCGAAATAAACACTTCGGTATAACTCTTCAAATTGACTTACCAAATGATATACATATCTTTAAATTCACATATGAATTGAAATTGTCAAATTTCAATTTGTATTTTAAGAGTAATTGATTCCACAAGGTAGCGCCCAAATTTGGATTGAAAATGAACAGTAGTTGGTCAAATGTTAAAGTAAGGGTCAAATGATGATGAAATTTTATGAATTTTCTATCCACGGAAAGCTGATGAAACAAGGAATCCAATGAAACAGGAGTCAAACAATTCGGACTTAAGTTCAGGGAGAAATCCTTGTTTCAATATCAATAAAAATCCAAATCACATTTGGGCGAAAATGAAGAACAAATCGACTTAAATCATGAAATTTACTACCTAAATCTAATCTAAATTACAATTATCACAAGATGAATGAACAATTCACAATACTAACCCGATTGACGTGAAGATTTGGTGTCAATTCACGCGGATTGAAAAGTATTTGCTCGGTTTTTTCCTCGGCGTATATTCGACATTCAAGGGGAGAATTCGGTCAAATCACACAATGATTCAGCGATCAATCCTGCCTCAATCCAATTAGAATTGAGTCTAGGAGTAGGGGGATCACTGAAGAACTCAAGATATGCCTTCAAAATTGCTTAATTGCTTCACGATTAATCAAGAGTTAGTTAGAAGAAGAGAATACATCAGTTTTTATAAGGAGATTCTGCACAAAAAGCGCTGACCATCCGATCTGATGAAGATCGGTTTGACTACAACGATCATGTGCGTAGGATGAGCCATGACCCCACGACACGGGCCCACGTTCTCCCTTTGCTTTCGCCCAACCGATCTTGATCGGAGAGTCTCGACGCGTCCACGTGTCTCGCCACGATGCGCCAAATTCGTGAGTAATCCGAGGCTGTCTGATTTCATTAATGAGATCGATGGCTACGTTTTGCGCACGTGCCTTAATCCTTGATCGGGTGGATTTTGGCTCACGTGATCAAGGCATCTCCCTCATCACGATCGCATCTGATGCATATAACAACGCCACATGTGATGCACTTTAAAATCCCACGGGAGGATAGTCCCACACATAAGAAATAGACGGAAAATGGTGAGTATAAAAGGTGGGGCGCTCTAACGCATTTGCGTTATTGCCCCAACTATCTAACCTGGGCCCACTAACCCCTGTGCCCATCAACTGCCAGTCCCAGTCACTCCTCATGCCACGTGGCGCCACCCGGGCATCCACGTGGACTCGCGTGGTCCTGCCACGCGTCCGCACCACCTCTGCACGTGGGTCTGCGTGGCGCTGCCACGTGACATGTCGCATCCACGTGGGTCCCACATGCCACGTCAGCTCCACGGGTCCTGTGGAGATATAAACCCCCTTTTTGCATTTTTTAAAGAGAGTTAAATCTAAAATAAATCCTTGAAAAATCTAGAAAAATCCAAAAACTTCAGAAATCGATATCTTTAAAAATATAACTTCTTTGAAACTCAAATTTTCTTCATTGGATCACAAATTTCTTCATCTTTAATATTATGCCATCGAAAATATAAATTAAAAGAAGGATATAAGATGAATTAAAATAAACTTAAGTAATCATTTAATAAGTATATTTAATATCATCCATTAATTCTTCTAATCATTTATTATAGTCAAAATAAATTAAGGGAAATAATTAATTTTTATTTATTTAACCTTGCAAAAGATTAAACATCCATAAAGCACATAATTATCTGTAAATAATACATAAATATGGACTTTAGTAAAATGACGTACCAATGTAGAAAATTCATAAAAACTACGATAACATGCATCATAATCACGTAAAATAAGCATGAATATGAGTTAAATAAGTTATGAATTTTAAGTTAAATATGCATGTTATCACACACCCCATAGAAACCCTAAAAGGATCCAACTTAGTGAAACAATGAGTTCAATCATGATGAATTCTCTACAGATTAAAAAGAGAGATCTAGGGAGCACCAATGATAACTAGTGAAATAGGAGGAATGTGCTTTAATAGATCCCTGTTAGATACTAGAGCTAGTATTAACATCCTTCCTAAAGCCGTATTTGACCGTCATCATTTATGGGAGTTGCAGCCTTTCTTTGTAGAGTTATACTTAGAAGATGGATCGTTAAGGAAACCCGACAGAGTTGTAGAAGATGTGATCGTAAGAATAGAAGATTGCTATTTCCTGGTACATTTCTTAGTCGTCAACATAAAAAATGACCAAGGAGCTTAGCCAAGCTCCCCATCATCTTAGGACGACCCTTTCTAGCTACTGCAAAAGCGGTTACAGATTGGGGGAAAAGAGAAGTAATTCTCAAAGTGGGAGAGCACACCGTGAAGGTTGACATCAACAATCTTATGAAATACCGTTCATGGGCTTCTGAGGAATTGGGCGCCATTGACTTCTCCGACGATCAGGATATTGACGCCTGTGTAGAAGAAGTGATGATGATGGACAAGGAAGCAAAATTTGAAGAGCTACCATTAGACGAGCCTCCCTTGGAGCTCAAGACTCTCTCATCAACATTCAAGTATGCCTTCCTTGATGAAGAGAAAGCAAAACTAGTGATTATTTCATCCCAAATGGATAAAAAGTAGGAGGAACAATTACTGGAAGTATTAAGGCGGAATGTAAATGCAATCGGTTGGACCCAGATGGACCTAAGGGGATTGGACCCCTCACTATCCACTCATTGCATATTCCTAGAGGATTAGTCAAGACCCGCCAGGGAGGCCCAGAGAAGACTCAACCTGAAGGTATAGAAGGCCATGAAAGAAGAAATTCTTAAATGGCTAAATGCAGAAATTATCTACCCTATATCTGAGAGCCAATGGGTGAGTCTAGTGCACGTTGTCCCAAAGAAAGCTGGAGTAATGGTCATGATGAACGAGAATGGCGAGGAGATCTAGACACGCCTTTCAACGAAATGGAGAGTCTGCATCGACTATCGAAAGCTGAACTCCGCAACGAAGAAGGATCACTTCCCTCTACTGCTCATCGACCAAATCCTGGACCGACTGGCAGGATCAAGTTACTTTCGCTTCTGGATGGATATTCCAGGCTACAACCAGATTGCGATCCATCTTGAAGATCAAGAGAAGATGACGTTCACATGTTCTTTTAACACATTCACCTTCAGACGCGTGCTATTTGGACTATGTAATGCCCCCACGACACTTCAAGGATGCATGACAGCCATCTTCTCTAATTTTCTTGGTGGCAACTTAGAAGTTTTAATGGATGACTTCTTCGTCAGCTATCTGGCTCAGTTGACTAAGATCCTCGAGGTCTGTGCTAGGAAACAACTAGTGCTAAGCTGAGAGAAATCCCATTTTATGGTATGAGAGGGAGTAGTGCTTGAGCATATCATCTTGGACAAAAGACTCGAGTGGATAAGGCCAAGATAGAGGTCATCCGAAACCTTCCTCTCTTGGCTACCATACGAGATTTGAGGAGCTTTCTCAGGCACATCAGCTTTTACCAAAGATTCATACAAGACTTTGTGAAAGTCTCCAAGCCACTCACCACCCTTCTTTGCAAAGACAAAACTTTCATCATCCACGAAGAAGGGAAGCAGACATTCATGATGCTTAAGAAAGCATTGATCGAGGCACAAAATTCTTCAAAGCCCTAATTGGGACTTACCTTTCGAGATTATGTATGACGCTTTAGACTACGTAGTGGGAACGGTCTTGGGGAAATGATTGGAGAAGAAAGTTGATAACCATATGCTATGCAACAAGACCATTATCGAAGCTCAAATAAATTACACAACAATAGAGAAAGAGCTTTTGGCAGTGGTCTTCGCACTAGAAAAGTTCCCGCCATATATCTTGGGGAGCAAGATCATTATCTACACTGATCATTGACGAAGCGTTTTGTGCGGTCGTTAAAACACACAAACGTCGGTCAATCAAAAAAATTTATACTACCAAAGTCATAATGACAAAGATATAAAATCAAGTAAAGTGTAAGTATCGGGTTGATCCGCACAGAACAAGGTTGACTTTTATTCCAAAGTTGACTTGGTCAAACTTAGGTTTAAAAGAGGTTTTAAAGAAGGAGAAATGAGATTTCTATGAATAGAAATGATATAAATATACTAAATAAGGAATTTTAAGATTTAAGATCTCGGATTTGACAGAGAAAAGTCAAAAGTCAAAGTCAAAGCATTGACTTTGACCAATAGTTGAATATCTGAAAAATCAGATAAGCAAAAGATATCAAACGATTACGAAAATTATATATTTGGAAACTAGAGAGAAAATGGAATTTCATTGATATAAATTTGTGATTTCTCGATAAGAAATGGATTTATTATGAATTATTGAAAATCAAAGATCAGAAAAATCTCAAAATAAACACTTCGGAGAAAATCTACAAATTCACTTATCAAATGATATCCAAATATTGTAATTTATATATCAATAGAAATCTAAGAACCAGAGGATTCTAAGAAGACCAAAATTATCAAATTCCGAATTATATTACCAAAACTCAAAAAGGGTGCATTTATTCGCGCAAGCCCACGTGGATGCGACGTGGCACTCGGGGCCACGTGTCAGCGCCACGCGGACCCCCGCGGGTGCCTGCGTGGCACTGAGGTGACATATACATCTATATTTTATATACATAGGTTATGGTACTTATAAGCGTTCTATAGAGGAAATCGCTGATCTCATTATTTCACCTAACATTATATACCCGACACCTCTTCATCTTTTTCTCCGTGTGGGACTATGTTCCCTCAATTTCTTTGATTGCAGCACGCGTGGCACGATGTGGCACGTCGGATGCAAATCACGACGAAGATCGCGCGTTGATGCGATGGACGCGAGGTCCATCCGATCTCTGATTACACACGTGCGTTAAATGGACTTTAAGTGAAATCATCCGAACCGTCCATCAAGGAGTTTATAACGGTCCACATTCAACGCATTCGTCAGATCTCCGATTTAATCAAGATCGCACAATGAAGATCCAACGAAACATGAGGAAGCAACACATCTCTTCACACACAATACGTGGACTCATCTCCACCTTTGATCGTTGATCAGACGAATGCAATATAATCGCACCGTTTCTGATCAAATAAAGCCTCATCGCGACCGTTGATCACGATGTGCCTCTTCATCGGATGGTCGCGCCCAAATTTACCCTTTAAATAACGTGTTCTTCGCGACGGAAAGACTCGCCCGTGAATTTTCATGAAATTTGAACTGTCCAGACACCAAATTGATGTGCCATTTGATTCCTTGTGTTCTTAATGCATTTCCGTGAAATCAGAATTTGATCAAGAGATAGAGGAGAAATCACATCTTGAACTTTTATTTCATCATCGAATATGCGGAATGAAAAGCCATGCATCCGGCAATTAATTGGATCATCTCGAAGGCTACTTTGGGTTAGATTGTGTCTTTTCATCTTAATCTTTCGTCATTTAGTGTTAATTTTACATTTTGAATAGTAGATTAAGTTTAATTTCAGTTTAATTTTGGTTTTAAATCAATTTCGCGATACGAATTTTCTCCTAACTTCAAACATTGATTACTCTGAGAATTCTCATCCAAATCACCTGATTTTTTATTCAGTGGATTTGCAATTGAGTTATCTTTCTTAATATCATAAATTTCCCAATTTCTAATCTCAATTCGTTGTCTGAATTGATCAAATTTTAAAGATATCTCTCAAAAATCCCTAATTCTCCATGGATTCAACCCTTAATTTTAGTTATACTCTTTAGTTAAATTGATTAATCACGAATTGGTAAGTTTAGGACTTTGTTTTGACACTAAATAGTGTGTATTCAATGACCATACAAATTAGTTTTGTGAAATGGCACCGTTGCCGGGAAATTATGGCGTATTTTTAAGAAAAATCATTGATTTTGACTCGGTCAACTCTGATTTTTCTAGTTCTTTTCTGATTTTAAGTCAAATTAATCCTACACTGAGCTATTCAAAGCAGAAATTTATCATTTAGATACTCAATTTTGATGAGATTAATTGATTAGTCCCTCTCTATGGACGACGGACGATCATCGCGTCATACTCGAATTGGGAGAGCGTAACTCTCACGAATAGCGACAATCAGGTACGATTAATTTGTCATTGTTGAATAATTTTATAGTATCTCTTATTATATTTTATAAATATTAGTGCATATTTATGAGACGAGAGTCTGATTGGAGAACGAGGGATAATCCTTTACACTTAGATCTTTTTGAACGTTCCTCGCAATCACTTTCATCTTCAGCGTCATCATCGACCTTAGATATGGCCTTGAATGATGAGGGAAATGTTAGGAGACGCGTTAGTCACTAAGCTAGGCCTATTCTTCAAAGACCTGTTACTCGTATTCATGTACCCTTAGCTAAAAATGTGAATTTTAGGATAGATTTGCATGTGATGAGTATGTTACCTATCTTCCATGGTAAACCTTCTGAGGATCCTTATAGACAGGTCGATAAGCTTAGTCAAGTATGTGAGATCAATCAGATTCATAATGTGTCGGCAGATGTAATGCAGATGAAACTCTTTCTCGCCACCCTTAGAGATAGAACTAAGGATTGGTTTCTTAAGTTAGGAAAGGAGTTCACTTCTTGGACCGAGATGGAGGAGGAATTTCTTAGGAAGTACTATTCCGTAGGAAAGACCACCTTTGTTAGGAAGGCGATGCGGGAGTTTACCCAAGGACCGAGTGAAACATTTCATGAAGCTTGAGAGAGACTTAGAGACCTCACTAGAGAGTGCCCTCACCATGGAGTGTCTAACCATGAGCTTACACATATATTTTATGATGGGTTAGGCTCGCAAGATAGATATCTTTTAGATGCAGCTAGCGGCGGCACCTTCATGAGCAAGTTTGAAGATGAAGCAATGGAATTGATCGAGACTGTGGCGGAAAATAGCCACCACAACGCGGCAAAAACCATTCAGAAGAGGTGCAACGCGAAAGGGAGGATTAATCGACGCAAAGTCGGTAGAGACGGGCATGCTCCTAGAGAAGATTGACAAGATGGCGGAGGTTCAGAATCTATTATTAGATCAGCTCCACATCGGCAACGGATCTGAAGGACTTGCACCCGTCAGTCTACAAGAAGCGTCGTCATGCGCCCATTGCTCACGCCTCGACCATGTCGAGATGGATTGTCCTATCATGGCAATTCAAGGGCAGGGCATGTGATAGACAAGGCCCACCAGGAGGGCAAAGTCAACAGGGACGACCGAACTATCAAGGTACATATCCAACTTATTTTAATAACCTTGTTTATAACAATCCTATGCAGCAACATGGATTTCGGAGGAACACGGATCAGACGTATCCTTTATATAGCACCGATCAGCAACAAAACTCGCAACAGCAACCCTACGCGAATGCAAGACAGTCGACGTATATCCCATCACAACAATCGTACAATCAAGCTCCACGACCGACCACACCATTTGCAGATCCGATTCTGGGTGCGATCTTTCAGTTGATGGAGCAAATGAACAGGATGAACTCACACGTGGACGAGCTACAGGATTTCGTTAAGACGAACATCCCTACCTCGACTGATAATAAGAAGGGTAAGCAAGTTTCATTTTCTAACCAATTACCATCGCAAGCCACTATCAACCTGAGGAATCAAGGGTCCTCATCGAGTCAAACGCACAATCTGAGTCATGTGCATGTCGACGAGGATGCAGTGGAAGCTGCGTTAGCGATATCGAGCCTTAGGAGCGGCAAAGATTTACCTGATCCTTATAAGGATCATCCTTTACACAAGAGCTCGATGAGACACCGACAGTCGTAGTAGGGCAAGATAGTAGTTGTGATGATGAGGAAGAACGGGTGCGAGCTGAGCTGAATCTTGACACATACAAACCACTTGTGTCATATCCTCAAGCATTGAGCAAGCCTAAGGCTAAGCTTAGTGAATCTGATGATCATTTATTAGAAGCCTTCCAAAAGGTGACCATTACCATCCCTTTAGTAGATGCAATTAAGCATATACCTTCTTATGCTAAATTTCTTAAAAGGCATATGCACACCCCATAGAAGCCCCAAGAGGATCCAATTGAGTGAGAATATTAGTTCAATTATGATGAATTCTCTTCCGATTAAAAAGAGAGATCCAGGAGCTCCCATGATTACGAGTGAGATTGGAGGAATGACTTTTACTAGATCCTTGTTAGATACCGGAGCTAGTATCAATATCCTCTCTAAAGCCGTGTTTGATCGTCATCATGTAGGGGAGTTGCAGCCTTTCCTTGTAGAGTTATGTTTAGCGGATGGATCACTGATGGAGAATTATTTCGAAACATGAACACAAGGGTTCTAAGTGAACCTATCCTCCTCCTCCTCCTCCTTATCTACCAATTTGAGAAATTATCCATTCATTAAATGGATGAAGAAGACCTCTCTAAATAATTAAAGAGAGAGTAGATCTTAAGGGATTTATCTTCCCTCCTTCTCTTATTTTATACAAATCTAAATATTGACTTTGTCAAAGCATTTAATCCTTGTCTTTAGAAACCTAGAATTCATTGAATGAACCAAGTCAACCACCCTTTTACCTTTGATATAGGTCCCTAATTGTCTAAACCATAACCACCATATTATAGGCACCTTGTATAATATAAGTAATGATCTCAAGAAAGAAAATCAGTAGGAATCTATTTGTGTTTTCCTTCTCTCTTTGAAAACCACCCTTAGTTAGAATTTTAAGAGAGATCTAGTTATTAATTTATCTATGGAGATATTATCTTCTAGTTTACTTCAAGACAGCCTTGCATGAGTATTTTCATGCATTTACCTCATAATTCTAGCCCTTCCACTTGAAGTCATGCCTTCCGAGTAAAAGTCAGCATGAAAGCAGCTCCAACAAAGAAGATCCGCCTACTCCTTATTTCCCCTCGGAAGCAACTCCTGCAATCATCACAAAGTGGATCAGAACATAGTCGCACCTCATCTACCAACCACTACAAGAGAATGAATTGAAACTCTCCACGACAAGAATGTTATTTGACCTCACTTGAACATAAAAAGTGACTTCCAAAACTATCAAAAGACCAAGAAGAACTAGATCTATCAATACAGTCATGAGACACTTAAAGAGAAGAGACAAAAGATCTCCCCGACGACAACGTAAAGAAAACTATCGCATCATTAGTCACGACCGAATCCAATGACGCGCCTGAAGGTATCAATTTCCCACGATATTTCTGCACTCGAGTCTTCGCCATTGCATCACGTGAAGACTGTAAGAAAGATGGTATTTCGGCGGTCACCTCTGCCTCATCGTCGCACCGCCCAAGAGTACCATTTGAAACAGACGACGACGAAGTCTTTTTCGGAGTAGCACTGGAGAACATTGCACGCTATCGCGAGAATTCTCCGTACAAGTAATTCGAGCAGAGCCAATTTAATCAGCTATCGACACTGCCTATCTTTCCGTCTCCTCAACAGGCGTCAAGTTTTACACCTCCCGTCAACTAACGTCGTACGATTATCAGACGCCCGCGCGACACAAAACATTGAGAGGAGCTGGGTACGTGGAAGATTCGGAAACACTTCTGCGGAAAGAATCTTTCTTCGTCAGCCGAACAGAGATCAAACTCCCATCCAATGAACTTAACAATTTCCGGAGTTCATCACCCTCCATGCGTTGGCGACGTCTCCACAAGCAATACAACTTCGGGTCAATGCCTGTAAACGGAGTACCCAACTCATCGGTACAGACGACTTCATTCCATTCCCGATTCGGGAGTTTCCACCGTTCGAGGAAGAATCCAACATCTAAGGCATTCCGAGCTCGATTTGATCATCTGATCAGGGTCGCGAGCACCAAAGAAGTATACAAGGGAATCGCTAATCTCCCCAGCGGATTTAACTCGTCGTCGGCCCTACACTCGCCTCGGCAACTAAATAATTAGCTACAGCGTACGGGACAAAATTTTACTAAAAAGCATTACCTGCCGCTCTGCTGCTTGTATTCTCCACGTCATTGACGTGTTGAAGAGGAGTTACCCCGTGCGTGACAATTCATTCGCGAACGATAACTACCACAAGGCGATGCTTCCCGCAAACTGCTTAATTTCTATTTTCTATAAAACGAAGATCTGTAAGAGAACACGACATGTTGAATTTGATAAAATTTGGTTACTGTTGGTTCGTTTTCACCCTTTTGTGTTCATCGTTCCTTCCCGTGTCTCCTCCATTCCTCTTCCGCAAGCCCTCTCCGATTCTATCCCTCTTTCTTTTCTCCCTCCCTTTCTTTCCGCTTTCATCCTCCTCAAGTCCGCTGCAAACCGTGGAAAATCTTGGATTGTTTCGGAAATCTGACAGCGTCACTTCCCATCCAATTCCAGGTATTCGTCCTCTCCCATTTAGTGTTAATGGTTCATATATGATATCATAAGTCCAACATATATTTCCGCTCCTTCTATCTCTTCCGCCTTCTTCTCTTCATATCTGTTCTATGATTCTCTATCATCACCGCTATCTCATCTATCCCTATTTCATCTATTCTCTATAATATAATATATTTTATAATCTCTCCACCGTTATCCACTCTAAATAATCTCTCCCTCAATCATCTCCTCATAATATATATATTTAATATTCTATCCATTACGTTATCATATTCCTCTATTCATCTATTCTCTGATATATATATATATATATATATCTTGATATTCTTAGTAACATTACTATTTTCCTCTCCACACTAACTATTTACCATAAGAGTAAATCTTCTTCATTAGTAATATATAAATATACATATTATCTTTTCATCTAAACTCTTCTCCTCACACTTCTGAATTATTCTTCAATATATTCTCATTGATATCATTCATAGGTCCTCCATTCTTTTGTAGGATTATTTCTTAACCATATCATAATCTTCATACACATTATCATTTCTGAAATTATCCTACACCAATCAGTAAGGAAGCCTCATGGCATAGTAGAAGATGTGATTGTTAGAATCGAAGGATGTTATTTTTTGGTAGACTTCCTAGTTGTAGATATGAAGATCACTAAGGAGCTTAGTCAAGCCCCAATTATCCTTGGAAGACCTTTCTTATCTACCGCAAAAGGCGTTACAAATTGGGAAAAATGAGAAGTAATTCTTAAAGTGGGAGAGCACACGGCAAAGGTCAACATCAACAAGTTGATGAAGTATCCTTCACAAGCTTTCGAGGATTTGGGCGCCATCGACCTATTTGATGACCAAGACATAGACACTTGCATCGAAGAAGTCATGACGATCAACAAGGAAGCTGATTTCAAGGTGCTACCGTTGGACGAGCCGACAGGGGAGCTCAAGCCTCTTCCATCTACACTCAAGTACGCTTTTCTTGACTCTTAGTAGGTTAAACCGGTGATCATTTCTTCTCATCTCAATGAGGAGCAAGAGAAACGATTACTCTACGTATTACGACGGAATGAGCAAGCAATCGGCTGGACTCTAGCAGATTTGAGGGGATTAGACCCTTCATTATGCACTCATCGCATATTTTTGGAGGATGAGTCAAGACCCGTGAGGGAAGCCCAGCGACGACTTAACCCTAAGGTAGGGGAAGCCGTGAAGGCAAAGATTCTAAAGTGGCTTAATGCAGAGATCATCTATCCTATATCGGATAGCCAGTGGGTTAGTCCCGTGCACGTTGTTCCCAAGAAGTCAAGAGTTACGGTGACCGTAAATGACAAGGGCGAGGAGATCCAAATGCGCCTTCCAACAAAGTGGCAAGTTTGTATCGGCTACCAAGAGTTGAACGCCACAACAAAGAAGGATCACTTCCCGTTGTCGTTCATCGATCAAATCCTTGATCGACTAGCAGATCAGACTTACTTTTGTTTCTTGGATGGTTATTTAGGGTACAATCAGATTGCAATTAATCCTGACGATCAAGAAAAGATGACGTTCACATGTCCTTTTGGCATGTTCGCTTTTAGGCAAATGCCATTCGGGTTGTGTAATGCACCTGCGACATTCCATAGATGTATGACGGCGATATTTTTTATTTTCCTTGGCGACAGTCTCGAAGTCTTCATGGACGATTTCTTTGTCTTTGTAGATGATTTTGACAACTGTCTAGCTCACCTAACAAAGATCCTTGAGGTCTGCGTCAGGAAATGATAGGTATTGAGTTGGGAGAAATCCCATTTTATGGTGCGAGAGGGAGTAGTGCTCGGGCATGTCGTCTCGGCCAAAGGTTTGGAGGTTGATAAGGCCAAGATTGAGGTCATTCAAAACCTTCCTCTCCCCCATGATATTACCCAGATTTACGGAGTTTTCTAGGACACATTGGCTTTTAATGCAGGTTTATACAAGACTTTGCTAAAGTTTCCAAATCGCTAACCACTCTTCTTTGCAATGATAGGGATTTTTCATCGACAAAGAAGGGGAGCGCTCATTCAAGATGTTGAAGCTCACCTTGATCGAAGCACCAATTCTCCAAATTCCTAATTGGGACTTACCTTTGTAGATCATGAGCGATGCTTCAGACTATGCAATTGGAGCGGTATTGGGGCAGCGGGATAGATAACAAGCCAATTGCAATTTGGTATGCGAGTAAGACCCTTGCTGAAGCTCAAATGAATTACATGATGACACAAAAGAAGTTGTTAGCTGTGGTCTACGCATTAGAGAAATTCAAGCCATACATCTTGGGAAGCAAGATCGTCATTTATACGGATCATGCAGCCTTAAAGTACTTGTTTTCCAAGAAGGAGGCAAAGCCACGATTGATACGATGGGTGTTGCTTCTTCAAGAGTTTGACTTGGAGATTAGAGATAAGAAGGGCAGCGAAAACTCGGTAGCGGATCACCTATCTCGTCTCCACATTTCAGGTACGGGAGACATTAATGATTCATTTCCTGATGAGCATCTTCTTGCAGTATCTTGTCATGCTCCTTGGTTCGCGCATATCGTCAATTTTCTTATGACTGGATCTATCCCAGAGCATTAGAATTGGCATCGTAAAGATAAGTTATTCAATGAACTAAAATATTACTATTGGGAAGAACCACTTCTATTCCATGTAGGATACGATCAGATTATACGGAGATGTGTAGGGGAAGAAGAACAAGGAAACATATTATCGATGTGTCACTCATCAGCATGTGGAGGACATTTTGCCGCACAAAAGACAAAAAGTAAGATTTTACAAAGTATTTTTTATTGGCCCACCATCTTCAAGGATGCCAAACGTTTCTATACGGAGTGCTTACAATGTCAGACAGCATTAAACATCTCCAAGCGAGATGAAATGCCAAATGAGGCCTATCCTTGAGGTGGAGATATTTGATTTATGGGGGATCGACTTCATGGGACCTTTTCCACCTTCTGATGGGAAAGAGTATATTTTGGTAGCGGTTGATTATGTGTCTAAGTGGGTGGAAGCTATTCCCACTAGGACAAACACTCATCGGGAAGTACTCAGGTTTGTAACGAGGAACATCTTCTCCCGATATGGTTTTTCGAGGGCCATAATCAGTGATGGAGGCTCACACTTTAACAATGCATACTTTCGTGCATTATTGAAGAAATATGGAGCACATAATCGCGTCACCACACCGTACCACCCTCAAGCTAATGGGCAAGTTGAAAGTGAGCAACTGAGAAGTCAAGAATATTTTAAAGAAGCTCATTCGACCAGACGGTAAGGATTGGGCACATAAGCTTCTTGATGCTTTATGGGCATATCGAACGGCCTACAAGACACCCATCGAGATGTCTCTGTTTTGACTCATATTTGGGAAGGCGTGCCACCTTCCGGTTGAGCTTGAGCATAGAGCCTATTGGGCAATAAAGAAGCTCAACCTATCTCTAGACGAAGCAAGTAAACATAGACTTCTCCAGCTGCAGGAATTACAGTAGTTAAGGCGTGACGTGTACGAAAACGCGGAGATCTACAAAGAAAAGACCAAGGCCTTTCATGACAGCAACATCAGAAGATGAACCTTCCACGTTAATGAAAAGGTTTGGTTATATAACTCTCGCCTTAAGCTTTTTCCAGGTAAGCTGCGCTCATGATGGGACGGTCCTTATGTGGTTATGGAATTGTTTGACAACGGATCCGTGCTTATTTCTAACCCTAGATCTGGCAAACAATTCAAGGTAAATGGGCATCGTCTTAAGCCTTACCTTACAGCCGAGCCACCCACACCAGCAGATAAGGTACATCTGCATCTTCCCGAGGTACATGAGGACGTGATAACGGTAACACCCTCATCTCATCGATCATCGTAGCTTCATTAAGTTTCGTCTGGCTGAAGACGTTAAACTTAGCGCTCTTGGGAGACACCCCAAGATTATCTTACTGTTTTATTTTGTTCTTATTTGTAGTTTATTTCAATGTACATACATAGTTAAAGGAACCCACCTACAACAACAAGTAATTTGGACAAAATTCCAGAGACATGTGTCAGCATGCATTAATGAGTTTTTCTAAACCTTTTTAATTCTCATTCCATTTATAATATATTCATGTAATGCATGACATTGTTACCATATTTTTACATACATAATGATTTCATTGAGGGCAATTAAAGGTTTAAGTTGGGTGGTGAGGACTTAGAAAACTCAAAAATTTTAAACTTTTTACTATTTTAAAACTCTTATTTTTCAATTTTTTACATTTTTAATACCTTAGAAGGCTTATCATTTTGAGATTCTATTCCGAGAGATGTAGATGTGAGGGCCTCATAGCCCATGTGATTACATTTTGAGTAATAAAGCCAAGTGATCTAGAGAAACCATGGGTTCTTTTTAGTGGTTGACTTCTTCAGGGTTGGGTATCTAATAGGCACCGAGGAAAAATGAGTAATCAGAGGTTGAAGTGCTATTGGATTGAAATGGAGAGATTTTTTAGTGAAGTTCAAGCAAATTCCTATCCCCTACCTTACATCAGTCAAACCTTCTTGGTGTGAGAATTCCTCGCTTCTGACTTGCTCTTAGAAGAGTGCAATGTGTCATAATTTTTTATACACCTATTCGGTCCTTTAGGTATTTAGTTCCTATTTTTCCTTACTAGTCAATTAGACACCCAAATTTCAGCTTCACTGATTATAATTACACTCCCAAGTGATAAACATATCCACCACATTTTTCCATCATATACACAAGCCTTTTGCAATTTCCCTTACAAATCAATATTCCTTCATATTACACTTCAGAAATTTTTTAATACTCTCTTCAAAAATTTCCGTAGCCTCCATATCCTTATTTTATGTTAGTCTTCAAATGTTATCTTCTTCTTCTTTTAAAGTAACAATACACAAAAAGAAAAGAAGAAGAAAAGAAAATATGAAAAAGAAGAAAAGAAGAAGACAAAAAGAAATAAGGAAAGAAAAGGAGGAGAAAAGGAAGAGAAGAATAAAGAAAGTGAAAAGAAGGAAAAATATGGGAAAAAATTATCTCTACCTATCTCTACCCATCAATACCATTCCATTCCTACCATGTGTATGTCCATTTTACCACTCCACACCATCTCTACCAAATTCTATCTATCCTATTCTACCATCATCATCCACATCATCTGGGAGGATAATTAGACATCAGTGGTACCTTTCTTTCTATATAATATCCAACTTGTTTACATGCTGATTTTTGCTTTTTAACCAAGTTATTCCTTTAGAAATAGTGTCTTTTTACTCTTTTAGCTACCTTATAACGATGCATCCCAAAATAGGAAATCCATTTGCAATGCACTCTTTAAAGGAGAAAGAAAAGTTGAGGGGGATTCAAATGCACCAAGTAGCCTCCAAATGAGTGAAAGAGTGATTTTAGAATTAGAGAGGTGAGGATTACATCTGCTCATGAGAGTGTGAGAATCTTTTCATTCCCATAGCATCAGACCTTAGATATGCTCACCTAGATTACACTTGAGTATTAACTCGACTATTAGCCGATGAGCACTACCCTAATATGCTCTAAGGAAGTCAACCTAGTTATGGAATCTAGATCACCATGGTCCACACTATGATAAAAAGTAATCACTTCTTTAGTTGCACGATCAAGGGATGATAAGACTTTCTAAGGAGATTACATAGTGAAATTGCTAAGAGACTAGCAATTATTCCAGTTGGGGGGTGTGACAACATGCTATTTATACATGAAATTACATGATTATTAATGCAAATAAAGGCATTAATCATTCCAAATATATCCATGTTATCATATTTTTAAGTATATTTCTATCATTTTGTATCATTTCATGTTATGATCTAAAAATACATCAATTTATGGATTATTATACATAAGTAAAAAATTATGATATTTAATCATAATTATATTTAAGATCATAATCATGTTTTAAGGATGAAAATATAAGAGAAAAAATATTTATTAATATTTATGTATTTTTATAAATTTATTTTATAAGATACATAAATGTATTAAATTAATTAAAATTCATTCTATTATTATTTTAATAATTTGACTTTTTAGAATGATCCAACAAAATAAATTTGACTTAATTTGCATTTATATTTTGAAAGTTATGATTATTACAATTTATATGAATTTTCTAGAATTTTTCTGAATTTATTTAGATTTATTTTCAATTTTTAAGTTATTTAAAGCAATTAAAAAAATTCAAAAAGGGTGCATTTATTTCGTGCGAGCCCACGTGGATGCGACGTGGCACTCGGGGCCACGTGGCAGCGCCACGCGGACCCCCGCGAGTGCCTGCGTGGCACTGAGGTGACATATACATCTATATTTTATATACATAGGTTATGGTACTTAAAAGCGTTCTATAGAGGAAATCGCTGATCGTATTATTTCACCTAACATTATATACCCGACACCTCTTTATCTTTTTCTCCGTGTGGGACTATGTTCCCTCAATTTCTTTGATTGCAGCACGCGTGGCACGATGTGGCACGTCGGATGCAAATCACGACGAAGATCGCGCGTTGATGCGATGGACGCGAGGTCCATCCGATCTCTGATTACACACATGCGTTAAATGGACTTTAAGTGAAATCATCCGAACCGTCCATCAAGGAGTTTTAACGGTCCACATTCAACGCATTCGACGGATCTCCGATTTAATCAAGATCGCACGATGAAGATCCGACGAACGAGAGGAAGCGAGACGTCTCTTCGCACACAATACGTGGACACATCTCTCACCTTTGATCGTTGATCAGACGGATGCAATATAATCGCACCGTTTTGATCAAATTAAGCCTCATCGCGACTGTTGATCGCGATGCGCCTCTTCATTGGACGGTCGTGCCCAAATTTACCCTTTAAATAACGTGTTCTTCGTGACGGAAAGACTCGCCCGTGAATTTTCAAGAAATTTGAACTGTCTAGACACCGAATTCATATGCCATTTAATTCCTTGTGTTCTTAATGCATTTCCACACCCAACGAATACTTGAAATCAGAATTTGATCGAGAGATAGAGGAGAAATCACATCCTGAACTTTAATTTCATCATCGAAAATACGGAATGAAAAGCCATGCATCCGGCGATTAATTGGATCATTTCGAAGTCTACTTTGGGCTAGATTGTGTGTTTTCATCTTAATCTTTCATCATTTAGTGTTAATTTTACATTTCGAATAGTAGATTAAGTTTAATTTCAGTTTAATTTTGGTTTCAAATCAATTTCGCGATACGAATTTTCTCCTAACTTCAAACATTGATAACTCTAAGAATTCTCATCCAAATCACCTGATTTTTTATTCAGTGGATTTTCAATTGAGTTATCTTTCTTAATATCATAAATTTCCCAATTTCTAATCTCAATTCGTCATCTGATGTGATCAAATTTCAAGGATATCTCTCAAAATTCCCTAATTCTCTGTGGATTCGACCCTTAGTTACCATTATACTCTTTAATTAAATTGATTAATCACGAATTGGTAAGTTTAGGACTTTGTTTTGACACTAAATCGTGTGTATTCAACGACCATATGAAGTAGTTTTATCAATCGTCAACTTCATCTTGACTGGATCGATCCCAGAGCATTGGAATCGTCATCATTGAGATAAGTTCTTGCATCATCTCAAATACTACTTTTGGGAAGAACCGCTTCTATTCTATGTGAGATACGACCAGATCATCAGGCGATACATCCCAAATGAGGAGGAATGAGACATCTTAGCGATATGTCACTCATCTACGTGCGGAGGACATTTTGTGGCGCACAAGATTGCAGACAAAATCCTGCAAAGCGGCTTCTACTGGCTCACCATCTTTAAGGACGCCCACCATTTCTACATGGAGTGCCTACAATGTCAAGTAGCATTGAACATCTCCAAGCGAGATGAAATGCCAATGCTTCCAAGCCTTGAAGTGGAAATTTTTGATTTATGGGAGATTGATTTTATGAGACCTTTCCCACCTTCAGATGGGAAAGAGTCTATCATGGTAGCAGTGGGTTATGTGTCCAAGTGGGTCGCAGAAATCCCCACTAAGACAAACGATCATCGGGAGATACTCAGATTTGTTAGGAGATGTATCTTTTCCCGATATTGTTTTCAGAGGGCCATCATCAGCGATGGTGGCTCATACTTCAATAATGCACACTTCTGGGCATTGTTGAACAAGTACAGAGTACACCATCGCGTCACCACACCATATCACCCCCACGAAAATGGGCATGTAGAGGTAAGTAATAGAGAAGTAAAAAATATTTGAAAGATAATAATACGACCAGATGGGAAGGATTGGGAACACAAGCTTCCCGACACACTATGGGCATACCAAATAGCATACAAGACACCCATCGGGATGTCTCCCTTCTGGCTTATCTTCGGGAAAGCCTGCCATCTTCTGGTTGAGCTTGAGCATTGAGCCTATTAGGCTATCAAAAAGCTCAACCTATCTCTAGACGAAGCAAGGAAACAATGACATCACCAGCTCCAAGAGTTGCAAGAGCTAAGTCACAATGCATACGAGAATCCAGCAATCTACAAGGAGAAGAAGAAGGCCTTTCACAAATGACACATCAGAAGACGATCCCTTTACATCAACGACAAGGTCCGCCTCTACAATTCTCGCCTTAAGCTCTTTCTTGGGAAGCTGCGCTTGTGATGGGATGGTCCATACGTGGTTCTAGAGTTGTTTGAGGGCGGATCCGTACTCATCTCCGACATCAGATCCAACAGGCAATTCAAGGTAAATGGCCATTTGTCTCAAGCCGTACCGACATCAGAACCACTTGCACTAGCTGATAAGGTAGATCTGCATCTTCCTAAGTACCCGAAGACGTGACGACGGTATCACCCTCGCCCCAACAGTAGCCGTAGGTTTTAGTAGAGTTTCGTCTGGCTGAAGACGTTAAACTTAGCGCTCTTGGGAGTCACCCCAAGATTATCTCATGTTTTAGATTTCTTTTTGTACTTTGTTTTCAGTTTTTAGATGTCAAAGAAGAACTACACTGTGGAAAGGGTGCACGCGCAAGAAATCTCGCGAACGAGCATCAACACATCAATGAGCTTTTCTAACCCTTTGTCTTCTCACCATATTTTCATATCTTTTTCATGCCATGCTCGATATTTATTGCTATCTTTTTCATGAGCATGTAGATTTCATTGTGAGCAATGAAAAGTTCTAGTTGGGGGGTGAGGACTTAGAAAAACTTAACTATTTTTCAAAAAAATTAAAATTCTACATTTCTAAAAAAGTCCTATTTTACAAATTTGATCCACTCTACCCCACCTTCAGAGGTCTTGATATTTAGAGATCCGACCTACTAGAGATGTAGAAGTGAGGGCCTTATAGCCCATATGATTACATTTTGAGTAATATAGCTAAGTGATCTAGAGAAACCAATGGATGATATTTAGTGGTTGACTTCGTTGGGGTTCGGGTATCAAACAGGCACCAAGGAAAAATGAGTAATCAGAGCTTGAAATGCTATGTGATTGAAAAGGAGAGTTTTTTAGAAAAGTTAATGTCAAAATCCTATCCCCTACTAGTGATCAGCCAAACCTGCTTAGTGCAAGAATTCCTCGCTTCCGAAATTTCCCTTTAAAAGAGTGCAATGCTCCGTAATTTTTTGAGGCACCTATCCTTTTCTATTAGGCATATAGTTTTATCTCTTCCAAAGCAATCAAGTAGTTACACCATTTTTTTTAAACTTCACTTATGATAATAACACTCCCAAGTGACTCACGCATTCATCACACCACATTTCTTCTATATTTCCCTCACATATACGTATCCCTTCATACCACAATTCACATTTATTACATACTCTTTTCAAATCCAAAAAACTCCTCCATATCCTTATTTTATACAAATTCTAGTGAAATTTTGTCAAAAAAAAGAAAGAAGGAAAAAGAAGGAGAAAAATCAAGAAAAGAGAAAAATAAGAAGTGAAAAGAAGGAAAATAAGTTGAGAAATATATTCTTCCACCATCATCTCTACCACCTCTACCATCATCTCTACCATCTACCCTATCATCACTATCCACATCATTTGGGAGTATAATTATCATAAGTGGTACCTCGATTGTTTCTAAAATCCACTTTGTTTATCTGCATATTCGCTTTTAACCATGTCATTCCCTTATAAATAGTATCTTTTTATTTCCTTCAGCCACCTCACATGTTGCATCCCAAAGATAGGGATCCCTTTGCAATTACACTCTTTATAGGAGAAAGACGAGTTGAGGGGAATCATAAAACACTAAGTAGCCTCCATTTTTTAGGGAAGGAATGATGTATCTATGGAGATGGTAAGGAATTACATCTGCTCAAGTGAGAGTGAGTATCTTTTCATCCCCTATAGCATCAAACCTTAGATATGCTCACCTTGATCACAATTGAGAATTAGACTCGAGCATTAGTCGATGAGCACTACCCTAATATGCACTAAAGAAGTCAACCTAGAGATATACTCTATATCATTTATGGCCTACACTATGAGGAAAACGTAATAATACATTCATAAGCTTCACCTCTTTAGTAGTAGGATCAAAGGATTAAAGGACCTTCTAGGGAGACTATATAGTAAATTCCTAAGAGACTAGAACATGCTAAATTAAACCTGAAAATTCATAATTATTAATATAAATTCAGGCTTAAATCATTCCATTCTAATGCATGTTATCATATTTTTTAGTGTTTATCCATCATTCTATGAAAAAGACATTATAATACTAAATGTATTAATTTAGGGTTAATTCTGATGAATTAAGGATAAATATTTTCATAACCCATCTTTACTTGAGATTATAATTAGTTTTTAAGGTTAAATAATGAGAGAAATCATTTTATATACACTCATATATTTTTTCTAAATTTCAAAATCTAGAAAGAAATAATTGTATTTTTGAAATAGAAAATTAATCTCTTATTATTTATTAAATTTGAATTTTTAGAATAATAGATGATTCAATTTCTGATCCAATGATTTAAATTAATTTGGAGTTATATTTTGAAATTTATGAATTTTCTAATTTCTAGGGATTTTTTTCGCATTTTTTCTGAATTTTTGTGAATTTTCAATGAGTTTTAGGAGAGTTTTCAGAATTTTATATATCAATTTATTTAATTTAAAATCGATTTTATAAGTGTCCAGGTGACGTGGTGAAATCTAGAGCGTCCATTCGCCCGTTTAATCGTGACCGTTGATCATCACTTAAAGGCGGGCTACGTGGTGCAATCTCATTCGCCGGCGAATCGTTTTAAAATGATTTAATCTCAATTGTTGATCTGAGAAGTTATAACGGCTGAGATTAAAACCGACAAAATGCACATGGAGCATCCGATCGACATCAAACGGCACCGATTCAATGCGTTACTTATAACGCGCGTGACGTGTCACCATCTCGGTGGTCCATCGGAGATCCAACGGCCATGACTTAATCTTAACAATTCGCCCAATTTGCCCTATAAATTGAGATGCTCTTCGACATTGTAAAGCATTCCAGGGTCAATTCGAGTAAATAAACTATTTAGACACAAAATCCCTTGAATCTCTTTCTTCCATTCTCTTCTACACTCATTTTCCCATCCACAAAGTGCTTGAAAGTGAGATTTCGTAGAGAGAATATGAAGAAATTGACACTTGAACATCAACGATCGTGTTTTCGAATTCGGGAATGAATAGCCTTGTATCCGCCAAATAATTGGATCAATTCGAGTAAAATCTTGGATTAAGGTTCGTGTTTCATCCTAATATTCTTTCGTTTAGCTTTAGATTTCATTTCAAATCACAATTTGACTCAATTTCATTTTCAATTTTTCGGTTTTTCGTGATTTTATTTTTTGGAAACTTCTCTCTTGTTCATTCAATGATTTCTCTGCAAATCTTGATCCAAATTTAGTGATTTTTTATCCCGTGGATTTGTCTTTTGAGTCTTTTTTCTGAAACTATTAAAATCCTTAATTTCTATCCACATCTGATAACATGCAATCTTGACATGATAAAACATGATTATTAATACAAAATTAAGGTATAAAACATTCCATTTATATGCATGTTATCATACTTTGAGTGCATTTCTATCATTTCATGCAAATTTATGTTATAATCTCAAAATACACTAAATTAGGGTTAATTGTGATATATTAAGGATAAATGATTTTATAACCTATCTTTACTTAAGATTATAAGTGGTTTTTAAAGTTAAATAATAAGAGAAATTATTTTTATAAACATTCATTTCATTTTCTAAAGTTAAAATCTTAAAGAAATGGATGTATTTTTAAAATAAGAATTAAATCTCTTGTTATTTAAATAATTTTAATTTTTAGAATGATAGATAATCAAATTTCAGATCAAATGAAAGAAATTTGGATTAATTTGGAGTTGTATTTTAAAAGATATGATTTTTACAATTTTAGGGATTTTTTCTGGATTTTTTCCGATTTAATTTCGATTTAAATAATATTAAAATGAATAAAAAATGTGCAAAAAGCACGCGGGTCCCACGCGGGTGCGACGTGGCACGCAAGGCCACGTGGCACGCAAGGCCACGTGACAGAGCCACGCGGACCCGCGCAGCGCCTACGTGGCGCAATATACTTATTATATTTTTTTATTTAATCTATATATAAAGGGTCTTCAGCCTTCCCTATATGGGAAGGGTTATTAACCCTTTAAACCGTCGGGTCTTATAAACCCGACGGTTTTCTATAATTATTACCGTGTGGGACTAATCCACACGTTGTACTTACCTTTCAGGTGACGTGGCGCAACGAGGAGCGTCGGATCGGCGGAGCATCGGAAGATCCACGCGTCGATCGCGTGGACACGGACCACCCAATCTGATCAAAACACGTGCCAAATTAAAAGAGTTATAACGGCCAGATTAGAGGCCACGTGGCGACATCACACGCGCCGATCGCATGGACGCGTGGTGCACCGGAGATCAATCAAACACGTGCCTATTTAAAAGAGTTATAACGGTCCAGATTTGATCGCGTAGGGAGAATCGCGACCATCCGATCGCGATCCAAAGGACGTTATTTGAAGCATTTTTTTTAAAGCGTTTCGTCAGATCAGATCAACACCGTTGGATCGCGATCCAAGGGGCACAAATCCAAGCGTTTTTAAACGCATATCAAGCGAAGCGATCTGGAGCGTCCATCTGCGATCTGATGGCCACGATTTAACCTTCCCGTTTCGAAGTGATGCGTTTAATCTCGACCGTTGATGCGGATTAAACGCATCAATCAGACGGTTTTCCCTATTTCGCCCTATAAAATGACGAGTTCTTCGTAGTTTGTACTCATTCTTAAGGGATTTGATCTAATCGACGCATCTAAACCAATTCTCTCTTGAATCTCTCTCTTGTAATCTCTTCTAGACTCGAAATCGTGTCCACGGAGTGTTTATAAGAGAGATTTCGACGATCGTGTGAGGAGAATTTGTCTCTTGAACATCGATGTTCACGATTGAATTCGCGGAATGAATAGCTGTCGATCCGGCGATCAATTGGATTGATTTGATCGTTATCTCGGGTTAGAAAACAAGTTTATCCTCTTATCTATCGTCATGTATCATCAATTTTAGGTTTAGGATTTCAATTTAAGTTTAATTTCATTTTAATTTCAATTGGTGTTCTTCGTGATTCCGAAAATTTCATCTTACTTCCATCTTTGATTTCTCCGTGATTACTAATACAAATCGAGCGATTTTTTATTCCACAGATAGATCTTTGAGTTATCTTTCTAAAAACACCATTTTCCCTAATTTCTCACCTCAATTCATCATCCAATTTTACCAAATTCCAAAAGATATCTCGAAAATACCTAGATTCCCTGTGGATTCGACCCTTATTTACAATTATACCCTTCAATTCTCTCTTAATTCCCCAAATTGGTAAGTTAAGAATAATTTTTGACGCGATAACGCGTGAAATCGACGACCTCGCGGTTTCGTCTCGTCAATATCGTTATTCGATTTGATCAAATTTCAAAGATATCCCTCAAAATTACTTTAATTCTTCGTGGATTTGACCCTTATTCACCACTATACTCTAGTAGTTGTGATTATTTGATTAAATTGGTGAGTTTGGTAATTATTTTGACTCTTGATCGTGTTTTTTCAATGACTTTGTGCTCTTGATTCGTCAATGTACTTTAATAGGAGGTTGAGAACGAAAGTGGAATTGCATGGGAAGTGGCTGCCTGGAAGTCAAAATCGTTGTCTTGATGTCAAAACCGTGCAAAAGATGTCATGCAATTGCATTTTGCAGCTGGGAGATCAAGAGATAGCATTGTGAGAAGAGTTGGAAAAGGGGGAAAGAGTCAACATTGGAAGGGATAACTGGAAGAGTGGAAGACGATAGTTAGAGTCCATGCTCTAATACCTTGTAGAATCAAAGGGGGAAAGGAGGCGAGGAAGAAGATAGAGAGAATGTAGGTAACAAGAGAGAGAGTTAGGATTAATAGCAAATCAGACTTCCTATCTCGAAATGTTGCCATGTAAGAGAAGGTATATAGAAGAGAAGAGAGAGATGTAGATGGCCCAACTAAGGCCCAATAAGGCATTATGTTCAATACTCGGGTTCTGCACTAGAAAGAGACACCACTTTTTGTTTTTTACTTCTCCACGTAACTAAACTCCCTCCAATGAATGCACAATAACTAGTAGTTGATCTGCTATCGATAGCTGATCCTGCAAAGTCCGCGTTAGAATACATTTCCAATGTCAAACTGCCTTCCTTTGAAAACAAATACCTTGTCCTATTGTTCCTTTTAAATAAGGCAATACTCGATGTGTGGCTTGCTGGTGGATCTCCCTTGGATCATTCATGAATTGACTCAACAAATTTACCACAAAATTAAATATAAGGTTGAGTATGGTTCAAATAGACTAGTTTTCCCACTAACCACTAGAAGGCCTCCCTATTCACAAATGGACTCTTCTCTTCACCGTTAAATTTTACATAACAGTCTACTAGTGTGGCCACTATTTTAGATAAGCTCTTCCCAATTTCTTTAGGTAGGTCCAAAATATATGTGTTGTGAGAGTAAAATTCCTTGTTGAGAAGAAGCAACTTCAATTCCCATAAAATATCTTAACATCCCTAAATCTGTAACCTCAAAGTGCTTTGACAAGTTTTGGCCCAATTCATTTATTCTCATCATACCATCTCTAGTAGTTATAATATCCTAAACCGATGCAATTAATATCGTCGACCTACCTTCAGAGATGAAGAGGAAGAACATCGTTTGATCCTAATTGCTCTGCATACAATTCAAATTGTGCATAATACTAGCCAGTTTCCCAAACCACATCCTAGGAGATTACTTGAGTCCTCACAATGCCTTCTTCAGTTTGCAAACCATGTCGTTGCAATCAATCAATTTATATCCTTGTGGTACATTCATGTGTGCTTCTTCTTTCAATTCTCCGTGTAGAAAGGCATTTTTGCGCATCATATTGACAAAGCTTCCATCCAACTTTACTTGCCAAAGAAATACGGATTCTCACAGTGTTAAATTTGGCAACATGTGCAAAGGTAGCAAAATAATCAATCCCTTGAGATTGAGTGTAGCCTTTGGCTACCAATCTAGCCTTATACTTGTCATGAGTACCATCTACTATGTAGTTAACTATATATACCCATCGACATCCAACAATTCTTTTCTCAAGAGGTAGTTTAATTAACTCCCAAGTGTGAGTTTTTATCAAGGCCTTCATTTCATCGTGATGTAGGATATTTTAGAAGATGTATCTAAATCCTACAAATATGGGGAGAACCTATTAATGATTTCACTATGAATGAATAAAATATGGGTTAATTATTTATAAGAGAAGGATGATGATTATAGAAGATATTTAAGAATGGATAAAGTAATGATAAGAGTATTAGATAATTTAAGAGATGAAAAGAGAATGAAGGATGGTTATGGAGGATAGATAATATGAAGAATAAGAGTATGATTTCGGGGTATTTTAGATGAATTCTTGTTATTAATTAGAATAGAGAAGATAGAGATGGATAATATTAAGAATGATAAAGAAGAAGGGAGTGGTTTTGAGGAGAGAAGTAAAGATAGAATATTTAGTTGGGTTATATAATGACTGGGAGTAGTGGGGGTAGAGGTTGCAGGGTAAGATTTGGCAGGGATAGAATTATAGGTCAGGGATTAGGTGAAAGATGACAGGCGGGTATACGTGAGAATAAAGGTGGTATGATTATGATGAAAACGGATAATGGATGGGAAGATGGAACGGCTCATGACAGGAGAGGATACGATAAGAAGAGAAAGAGAGTAGTAATACTGGCGATGAAAAGAGGATAGAGGATAGAATAGAGATGATAGAGATAGAATTAGATAGGAGATAGATGAAAAGGAGAGGACGGTGTTGGAATTAGGATATAAGGAGACGATCTATCATTCACGGTGAATGGAGATAGAGGATGATACCTTGAGAACGACGTGAAGAAGAAGCTTTCGAGAATACCGTATTGATCCAGATGTTTCTGTCGCTTGAATCTAGCTTTGAAGTGGATGAAAGAGGAAAGAACGGGAGGGAGAAAAGGGAAAGAGAGATAGAATCGGAGAGAACAAGATGCGGGAGGAGTGATGGATGTCAAAGCATATCGCTCACCCGGTTCAAATCGCGAACCGGTTCACCCGACAACCCGGTTCGTGGAGGTTAAGTGATTCGTGCAACGACCGCCAACACATCGCACTGACGTGGACCAATCGGCGTTCTTCGGCAAACCAAAATGATCGATTGCCGTCTAATGTTCAAACGGTCTTCTTTCTGCCTTCCCTCTTGTATCTTCTATATATATATATATATATCTCTAATACCTCTTGTAACAGAAAACATACAGAATAGAAAACTTCAAGATCTTCTCATCAAGCTTCTCTGTCTCTATCGATCTCTCTGTCTTCTCAATCTTCGATTATCAAGAACAGAAGATTCCTTCTGTTCTTACATGGTATCAAAGCCACTGAGCTGCACAGCAATCATCAAGCAATGGGGGAACAGGTCGAAAAAGCTGCCTATCAACACAATATGTCCGCAGCAAATCGTTACGACCGGGATCAATCCCTCAGGTTTGACTGTCTCTCTTAAACTTACTAGAGACAATTTTCTTTTATGGTGCACACAGATCTTGCATGTTCTTTGCCGCCTATGATGTAATGGATCATATAGATCAAGATCCTCCAGAAATGTCCATTTTAAATCAAGAAGGACAGAGTATTACAAATCCAGCTTATAAAGTTTGGTTCAAAACTGACAAGGTGGTGCTGGCTATCATAAATTCATCACTCACAGAGTCCACTATGCCAATTGTGGTTGGAAAAGAAACTGCAAAAGATGTGTGGAGCGCAATTATTTGAAATTTTGCAAGGAAATCGCAAGCATGAATCATGGAACTTCAAACAAAACTGCACAATTTGCGGAAAAACTCCATGACAGTTGACACATATGTACAAACTATCAGAACTCTTGGAGATGAACTCAAGGCCAATGGCAGCAACATCAGTACAAATGATCTCTCCTTTGCACTGCTAAGAGGACTAGATCATCAGTATAATGCGTTTTATGCATCCACAAGCCAACTTCTTCATACCTTGACTTTTGATGATGTCATGGCAAACCTTGTCACCTTTGACTCACATCTTGCGCGACAAAACAATGATCACAACGCAGGTGAGTTCCCTCCATCTGCCAACTTTACTCAGGTAAATAACCAAGATCAAAGGAGTACTCGAGGAGGGAGAAACAATCGGGGCAGAGGTCGTGGACAGAAAACTATCCCTCGCTGCCAACTCTGCTTCAGACAGGGTCACAGGGTATTCAACTGCTATGAAATATTCAACAAGGATTTTCATCAACCGAATTACAAAGAGTTTGTGCTTGGACAACAATCAAGAAACACAACTCCACAGGCTAATCTCACAAACATAGGTCCTTCACAAGGAAATCCAAATACTTGGTATCCAGACAGCGGCTACACCCATCACGTCACACATAATTCGCATAATATTCAAACTCCAGTCATCTACACCGGACCCGATCAGCCATATCTCGTCTACTGGTTCATCGTTACTTCATTCAAATAGATCTCATTTCAAACTAAATGATATTCTTCATATTCCTGCAATAACTAAAAACTTACTATCTATTGCATCCTAACTTTTGTGTGGTGAAGGATATACAGACTCAACAACCGTTAATGAAAGGGGAGCATAAGGATGGCCTTTACCTTCTTCACTTCCTTCGAAATTGCTCATCATATCTAGGAGAAAAGGCATCCCCTGCAACATGGCATCATCGGCTTGGCCACCCTCATTTTCGGGTTTTACAAAACATTTTGAATAAATTTGGCCTTCCAACTACACATTAAATGAAACATTATCACTGTGATGCCTGTCGATCTTCAAAATCTCATAAAATCCCCTTTAGCATTTCAGTTCACAAATCCACCAAGCCTCTTGAATTAATTCACTCAGATGTGTGGGGTCCAGCACCCATTCTCTCTCATTTTGGTTTCTCTTACTATGTGGTCTTTATATATGATTTTTCAAAATACACATGGCTTATTCCTCTACGGAAAAAGAGTGATGTGTTATCTACTTTTATCAAATTTCGAACCAAGGCTAAAAAATAGTTTTCAACCAAAATTTTCTCCTTCCAGTCTGATTGGGGGGGGGGGGGGGGAATTTCAGGCCTTAACCTCCTATTTAAAGGAACATGGAATTCATCATAGAATCTCCTGTCCTTACACACCCGAACAGAATGGGACTGCTGAAAGGAAACACAGGCACTTAATAGAAACCGCATTAACCTTACTTAAAAATGCCTCTCTGATAACATACATTTATAACTTGAATTCTTATCCTAATTAACACATATTCATGCTTATTTTATGTGAATATGATGCATGTTATCGTACTTTTTAGGACTTTTCTCCATTGGCATGTCATTTCACTAAAGTTGATATTTATGCATAAATTAGGGATAATTTCATGATTAATAGATGATTAATCTTTTATTAAGTTTAAATTAATAGAAGTTAATCTCTTGTATTGAATAATTTTTGACTTTAGTAAATGTTTGGAAGGATAATCTCAAGATGAATTTATGATTTAGAATGTTTAGTGAGAAATGATTTAAGTAAATTCTAATTCATCTTGATTTCTTCTCTGAAAATATATTTTAAATGACATGATGTTAAAAAGGAAGAAATTTGTGATCCAATGGAGAAAATTTGAGTTAAAAAGAAGTTATACAAATGAATTTATGAATTTCTTAATTTTATAGTATTTTCTAGATTTTATTTTGATTTCTCGGGATTAAATCATGCACTCGGATGGTCAGGATTAAATCGCGTAATTGGACGGTCGGGATTAAATCGTGCAATCGGACGGTGAGGATTAAATCGCACAGTCGGACGGTCAGGATTAAATCGCGCAATTGGACGGCTGAAATCACACGGAGTGGAATTCGCGTCATGGGCCACGATCCCACCGATTACGCGCGATCTGACGGCTGAAATTACACGAAGTGAAATCCGCGTCACGAGCCACCAATTTCGCGCGATCCGACTGCTGAAATTACACGGAGTGAAATCCGCGTCACGAGCCACCAATTTCGCGCGATCCGACGACTGAAATCACAGGGAGTGAAATCCGCGTCGTGGGCCACGATCCACCAATTTCGCACAAACTTATCTATAAATAGGCCTCATTTCCAATGTAACATTCATCTTCTAGTTGGCCTTCTTTTGGAGGTTGGCCATTGGGATCAAGGCTGCTAGGGATCAACTATCTTGGTATGTTTAGTTATTATTTGTTCTTCTTATGTTCTTGTGTCTTCGCCTGGTATCTAGGATTGTGCGGCGTGACGAACCGAGTGCATCTAGATATCCGACTTGCTTCTTCGTATCTTCTTTTGCGATCGCTTGTTCCATGGCAAGAGTTTTTCGTGTCGAAAGGCCAAGGGAGCACCGGTGGATCAGGTTTTATCTTCTTATCGTGTTTAGAATTAATCACCATCGGTTGAATCGATCTCGAGAAAGTTAGAGGGCCTTGTCACTGACATCCCGCTCAAGGCTAGGGCGAGGGTCTTAGGCCGGTGAGGACTGAGGATAGGGGGCAAGGTTGATACTATGCGAGTTCTAGTTGCTTATTCAGCTCATTATTCTACTGTCATAGACGCCAAGCTTGGGCGATAATTCAAGCTCCGGTGGAATAATGATGACTGCATCACGATAAGACAGATTGACCGACACTTAGGGTTTATGTGTTAATCCTAGAACATTTCCTTCCTCTTAAATTAATATATTAATCAAACCAACTAAAAAAAGATCATCTTTAATTTTGCAAATTAGATCACAGTATTCTTCATCATTCTTCTTAATTTTCAGTCTGAAAAATTGCTGATTTTGAAAATAGGATATCTCTCTGATTATAATTCCAAATCACTTAATTTTGGTTTTTTTGGATTCCTATTTTCATCAGATTTCCGTGGATTGCAAATTCATTGAATTCTGAGTTCATTTGATGCTTTAATTTGACGTTTGACCAAGGACTATTCATCTTTCATTAGAAGTCAAACGTTGACTTTCGGGTCAATTACTTTCAATTTACGAATCAGAATTTGATCATTTTGGTCTCTTTAGATTCCTCTGGTTCTTAGCTTTCCATTGACATATAAATTGCAAGATTTGGATTTCATTTGACTGGTGAATTTGAAGATTTCCTCCGAGGTATCCATTTCGGGGATTTTCTGATATTTGATTTTCAATAATTCATAGTAAATCCATTTCTTATCCAAAAATCACGAATTATATATTAATAAATTCCATTTTCTCTCTAGTTTCTAAATATATAATTTTCGTAATCTTCTGACAGTGTTTGATTATCTGATTTTACAGTACACCTACTGTTGGTCAAAGTCAATGCTTTGACTTTGACTTTTGACTTTTCTCTGTCAAACCCAAGAATTAAATTCTTAAAACTTCTTATTTAGTCTATTTATATCATTTCCACTCATTACTTCTTATTTTTACTTCTTTAAAACCCCTTTTAAACCTAAGTTTGACCAAGTCAACTTTACGATTAAAGTCAACCCTGCTCTCTGTGGATCGACTCGATACTTACACAATACTTGTTTATTATATCTTATCTTTTTGAGTTCGGTTTTATAAATTTTGTTTGACCATCGTCTTTGTGTTTTAACGACGCACGAAAACGATACGTCACTCTCTACCTGAAAAATTTTGGGATGAGGCAGTCTCTACCTCCACCTTCATCATCAACCGGATGACCACACCAATCCTGCAACATAAGTCACCATATGAAGTACTGTTCAATGTCAAGCCCGATTACACCCTATTGAGGACCTTTGGCTGCCTCTGCTATCCTTATCTCAGACCTTACTCACCACATAAGCTATCCGCAAGATCAGAACAATGTATCATCCTCGGGTATAGCAGCTTTCATATAGGATCGTTGAAGAGTCCATCTATCCATATTCTCCTACTTTCACTCCTTCTCACAATGAATCTACAGGAATCCTTGGATCTTCACCAACAATTTCATCAAATTCTCATAGATATTATAATATCTCATAATCATGAACCTTTAACTATTGCGTCCAGTACAGAAGATCCCTCAATCACTCGTGCCTTCCTCGAAAATTGATTCTAATTCTTCTGATCCAGCCCCAATCACTTCCTCTCCTGAGACCATTGACTCTGACGAAGCTAGTATAGCACAGCCATCATCGGATCTTCCTTCACCTAGCAGTACCCCTCCTTTAAAAACCAAATCTCTCACTGAGATTTACTCTCAAACTCAGCCAGTCACACGTCATCCTCTACCTGAGTGCCTTCTCACTAACATCAACGCTCACTGTGAACCAATATCCTTCTCACATGCCATCAAAGATTCTCACTGGCTACAAGCAATGAAGACACAATTCGCAGCTCTCCAACAGAATCAGACATGGGACTTAGTTCCCCGATCATCATTCATGAATGTCATCAACTGTAAGTGGGTTTTTAAATTAAAACACAAAAGCTGATGGATCTATTGAACGCCACAAAGCTCGGTTGGTAGCTAAAGGTTTCAAACAGGAAGATGGGTTTGATTATGATGAGACCTTTAGCCCAGTTATTAAAATTACCACGGTTCGTATTTAACTTTCTTTAGCTATCAGTCAAAAATGGTTTATTCACCAACTAGATGTTTCAAATGCCTTCTTACATGGAGATTTACAAGAACTAATCTTTATGGAACAGCCACCAGGGTTTGTGAATACAAACCTTCCTCATCATGTATGTCAATTAAAAAAGTCCTTATATGGACTTAAACAAGCACCTCGGGCATGGTTTTTAAAACTGTCTACTTATTTACTCTCTCTGGGGTTTTCAGCCTCCAAAAAAGACACATCATTATTCTTTAAATACTCTAACCAAATTCCTATTTTTCTCTTAATTTATGTTGATGATATTTTTCCTATAAGTCCAGACTCCGCCGGAATTAAAAGACTTATTGATTCCCTCAGTTCAACATTCTCCATGCGTGACTTAGGTCCAGCCAATTTCCTTCTTGGAATTGAACTTATACCTACCCGGAATGGATACTTTCTCTCTCAGTCCAAATATATCCTTTCCCTTCTTCAGAAAGCCCATATGGACAAGGCCAAACCTACATCTAATCCGTGTTCATTTTCTAAGTTCACTGACTCAACAAAATTTCATGACCCTACCCTCTATCGAAGTATTGTCGGGGCACTCCAATACCTTACCATTACTAGACCGCACATCTCATTCTCAGTTAACAAAGCGTTTTAGGTAATGCACTCTCCCATGAGTTCTGATTGGACAAATGTAAAACACTTGCTTCGTTATTTAAAACATACAATTTCGGATGGCCTTTTCTATTCTTGTAACTCAGATATTTCTTTAGAACTGTTTAGTGATTCAGATTGGGCAAGCTGCTCCACTGATCGTCGGTCTACCAGTGGTTATCTCATCTATCTTGGAAAGAATTTGATCTCCTGGCGATGTCAAAAGCAGAGGACAGTGGCGCGCTGAAGTACGGAGGCTGAATACAAAGCAGTGGCCGATGCCACTGCAGAATTTATTTGGATCAAATCATTGCTCCAAGAACTTCGGATTCCCCTACAACGCTCGCATATCCTATGGTGTGATAACATTGGTGCTATGTACCTTGCCGCCAATCCGGTCTTTCACGCCCGGACAAAACATATTGAAATTGGCTACCATTTTGTCCGGGAACAAGTCAAGCAGAAGAACCTTCTCATCGGCTATCTGGCTACCAAGGACCAGACGACTGACATTTTGACCAAAGCTCTTCCCAAGCATCGCTTTCTCTTTCTCAAGTCCAAGCTTCATCTCCTTCCCATCTTCCACTTGCGGGGGAATGTCAAAGCATATCGCTCACCCGGTTCAAATCGCGAACCGGTTCACCCGACAACCCGGTTCGTGGAGGTTAAGTGATTTGCGTAACGACCGCCAACACATCGCACTGACGTGGACCAATCGGCGTTCTTCGGCAAACCGTAACGATCGATTGCCGTCTAATGTTCAAACGGTCTTCTTCTGCCTTCCCTCTTGTATCTTCTATATATATCTGTAATCGTGTAACAGAAACATACAGAATAGAAAACTTCAAGATCTTCTCATCAAGCTTCTCTGTCTCTATCGATCTCTCTGTCTTCTCAATCTTCGATTATCAAGAACAGAAGATTCCTTCTGTTCCTACAATGGAGATACGGGGGAAGAACATGAACACAAGGTGATAAACACCGAAGAACCAAAGTAACCAAACTTTTATCAAATTCAACATCTGAGTTTTCTTCTCTTACAGTCGCCTATTTATAGAGTAGGAAAGATAGAGAAGTTAGGATGAGGGGTTGTCTCGGGAGAGAGAGACAGTTACGGCATTTAGGAGAGAGGAGAATAGTCAACGGGCGTTTCTTCAACTTCTCGTGGAACGTCTCACGGCCCTTCGGTGCTCGATTTTTGTAGGATTGTTGCTCGCGGAATCTCCTCCATTTTGTGTTGACACGTGGTAAGTGGTGGTGTCTGCTGCAGGAATAGGTTTCGGGACGGTCGAGTGAATATCGTCGACGTTGTCTTCTTCCGTGGAGGAAAATTATGTGTAGTTCATTCGCGGATCATTTCTGGTAGTGGAAAGTGGTTGTTTGGGGTACTACGGATGCTCCATTCGCAGGTGTTGACCTGCGGTTTTCTTTCGCGTACGGGGATGAGGATTGGGTCTTTGCATGGAGCATCCGTGTGTCTGCGCGCGATGTTGGACGTTCATGGCTTATCTCTGTTTGCGTCGGAAATGGTCACTCGGTGGACTGATGAAAAGACAGTAGCTCCCGAAGATAGTCCATTGTCGGGTTTATTAAATGAACATGGCGATGTAGAGATAATCTGCATAATGATATTTCTTCGTGACTGCTATCGGTCTTCTTCGTGATCTATATCCAAGAAAAGCCACGAACATCTCTGATCTCTTGCCGATGGGTGGCAATGATGAAACCGTTCGGGCGTTGATTTTGATGCTTCTTGAAGGCTGTAGACGTCACGTGAATGGGGAATTCGTGGATTCCTCTTTGATGGCGAGCGAGGCCCACCGCCAGCAGCGTTAGAGACACCGGCAGCCCGAGTCCAGCCCGTTCGACGCGCGAAGACGAAGGAGCCCGGCTTTTGGCATGCGGCCTAGCCGCGAGACGACACTAAGCTGTTCTTCTTCTTCTATTCTTCTTCTTCTCCTCGGATTATGGGGGTCTCGCACTTGTGTTTAGCGGACCCGCTTTTGATTTATGTTTGTTTGCCCTTTTGGGGTCTATGTAGGTCCCTATTCGGGAGGCCCACGTAGATCCCAAAGGGAGAGGGCCTCAAGTAGGCCCACCCTCCCTTAGCCCACTTGTGGGCCCTATATAAGGGAGGGTAGGACCTCCCCTCAACCCTAGAGAGAAAGTTGTTGTTTTTGCGCCGTTTGAAGATCGTCGTCACTCGTAGTTTCTTTAGTTCCCTTGTTAGAAGAGTGGGAAGGAGAGGAAGGAGAAGGCAGCGCACAACGAGCGGATCGGGCCTCCCCGTCGACGTCCGTTTGCAATGGGGAGTCGTTGAACGAGCCGAAGGGAAAAACGCGAGACTGACGTCAGTACTGGGCGAGCGCCGCGGACACCTGCGATTTCCGCCGCATGAGGACGAGCTAGCAACGCTCCATCATGCTTGGTGCAACTCTTCCCTTGCCACTTGTCTTATCTCGGACTCCCCTTCAACCGCCCGCCTGCACGATACCTGCCATAGCCTCCAACCTCCCTTCCCCCTCAAAAATACGTGACTATCGCGTCCCGAACCATCGCGAGCACCACGTCGCAATATCCCTTCTACCTGGCGTCCGACGCGTGGTCTCGTGTGACGGTAAATACCGGCGTGGACTGCCGCGCGAAGTCTGACTCCATTTCCTCGCAGCAAGCTCACGGTCACGCGTGGAGCAAAGCATCCGGTCGTGGACGTCCGACTGTCGTCTGACGCATCTACCAGTCGGTCGCTGGCGCGTACGTCCACCTACCACGACCGCGTCCCCACTTCTCGGCTCGGCCCGACGCGAAGATCCCTCACCGTGACTTTCGCCAGCGATCTTCTAGCATCTCAAGCGCGGTTCGCGTGAGTGCGCACCGTCGTGGGCAGACGGTTGATACTGACCACCTCCCGCAAGAAGGCAGTTGCCGCGTTCCGCCTCACCCGCACTCTCAGCCTCCCTCCCCTATCGTCCGCTTCCTCCTTCCCATCCGCCTTTCTCTTCGTACCCTCCCCATCCACTTTTCCGCTACGCGCCCTCGATCTCTTTACCCGCACACGCCCGTCCACACGGTCCTCACGTTCCCCCCTCTCACCTCCTGTCTTCCTCACTTCCCCCCTACTCGCCCATCTCTTCTGCCTCATTTCCGTGATACCCCCTACTTACCGACTTTCGCCACTCCCTCCCGTGACTCACCTATCGCCACGTCTGCGACGTGCCTGTCGTTCTCCAGTGGATCGCGACTCACCCGCCAGTCCGTACGTGGATCAACCGCCATCATTGCCGTAACACCGTACGGTGTTTGTTAGCTGCGAATAGCTTTCCGCCCCTGCTCCCAGCGTTCGCGCGCTCGTCTGTGGCCACTAGTCATCGGCTGGGAGTTTTGACCAGCTTGTCAGCCTGGTCTGCTCGCCACCGCCGGCTTATCTCGCGCATCACCGAAGACCGGTGCTCTTCCTCCGTGGTCCGGCTGCTCATCAACCCCTGCCTTCGACAACGATTCCCAGCTACTCGAAGGCCCGTATTCGGATTCTACGCATCATTCTTCGCCAGGTGCCTCTGCCCGTGCCGACTCTCTGCCCGTCACGACCCGTCGGGCTACGCAGCCCTGAAGGTTAGCTCCGCCCCCTTCCCTATTTCTAGTTAATTATCTTTCGAAGGTTTTCCTCGATTTG
This sequence comes from Lemna minuta, assembly GCA_024174645.1. Taxonomy (NCBI): domain Eukaryota; kingdom Viridiplantae; phylum Streptophyta; class Magnoliopsida; order Alismatales; family Araceae; genus Lemna; species Lemna minuta. The sequence continues at coordinate 12,768,984 of CM044112.1, forward strand.
TTTCCACCGCCTTCAGACGAACTTAGACAGGATAGACGGTTATTAGGGTCGTGATTTCTGAGGCCGCGTCAGGTCCGCCGCTGATCGTGAGCAGCCACCTCTGGCCTTTCCACGGCGACTGTTCCGCCGCCTACCGGACGTGGACCGACCGGGTCTCAGTTTTACCATCGTCGAGTGTTTCCCCGGGTTGTTCAGAGTTGATATTGTCTATCGGTGCGCCTGCTTGCACTTAGATTAGGGATTGACTTAGAGTCTTAGGTTTACACACCATTACGGATCGGGCCGACTGCTCCATTCCCCGGACTTCGAGTCTCATTGATCAAGTGCGAGGGTCTACTCCCTCGTCCCTGCATCACTCTTAGCTTGTGCGTGACTAATAGTAGCTGTCGCAATCTCTGTAGTAGTTGTTTTCATCAAGTCATTCAGTTTTCATACAATCTCTCATTGTTTTATTCTATTGTAGATCACGTGGGAGGTGACTCTCCTTGTTGACGTTAGTAGGAGCGGCTTCCTGGTGATCGTGGAGATGTAGAAAGTAGTTACTCCTTCGGTTGACATCTTTAAGGAGACTTCTTGCTTCAGGTGGAATTTTCTCGCAAGTTCTTCCATTGTAGGAATCTTTGACGAAGTGTGCATTCGTTCTTCACTGTCCATTGTTCAGCGAAGTGTTCATGTCTGAGGTTGACGCTCAGATCTCCGTGTCTTTGATCCATTTGCGGCACTGTGCAGGGGCTGAAGAAGCAGTACAGCTACAACAAGATCCTAAAGGATCTCAAGAAAGAGTTTTTCCTCATTCATGCTTTATACGTGGAGACGATGCTCAAATAAAAGATGGGAAGGATTTATTTTTTGATCTCTTCATATCTCATTTAAATCTTTGAACTTTAGAATCCTTGGCAATGCTTCCATAAGTACTAATAATTGGATCTCTCCTAAATTCTATCTAATGTAGGTTTTCAAAGAGAAAGGAAATTTAATATCAAAGGGATTCTAATTAACTTTTTTGAGATCATTACTTTATAACTATACAAGGTACCTATGATTTAGTGGATATGGTTTGGAGATTAGGATCCTATATCAAGGTAGAAGATGGTTGACTTGGTCCACTCAAGGAATTCTAGGTTTCTAAAGATAAAGGTTAAATGTTTTGACCAAGTCAATCTTTAGATCAGTATAAAATAGGAAAAAGGAGGGAAGATAATTCCCTTAAGATCTACACTCTCTTTCAATTATTTAGAGAGGTCTTCTTCATCCATTTAATAAATGGATAATTTTTCAAGTTGGTGGATAAAGAGGAGGAGGAGGAGGATAGGTTCACTTAGAACCCTTGTGTTCGTGTTTCAAAATAATTCTCCATCACATCGTCTCTAGCCGCTCTCCACTCTTTGTACTCAAAACCTCACGTATTTTTGTTGAGATATGAATCTGGCTCAAAGAAGTTACAAATGTCTTGTACCAAGTACCAAGTTGGTTAGAAAATATATAATCCGACATGGGATATTTGTTCACCATTCTCCAGCTCCGACCACCTTTTCTTATTGCAATGGGCCAACCCAATTCTTATTTTTCCTTGTCAACTGTTGGCTCTTCAACGACTTCTTCAGCAATATTTTCTTCATTTAGAGGGTTTTCTTCTAGTGGTCTCCGAGGTTCATCTTCTCTAAGATTTGCGTCATCCACTTGTGGTTCATTAAGTTGTTCATGTTGACTGGCTTGTTTAGGGATTCTTTCTTGTTGCATAATAGGAGAACTTTTACTCGAATTATATGTCTCTCTCGGCCAAGTTTCAAATCTAGAATACATTAGGAAATCCATATCATTACCCTGATGTATTGGATGTTCCTATGGGTGTGCCCTCTCGATATGATAAAACATCTCAAGTTCATTGAAAGTAACATCGTTAGAGATATATAATTTCTGTGTCAATGGATGATAACATCTATAAGCCTTTTTAGTGCTGGAATAACCAACAAATGCACATTTCTTAGCTCTTGGGTCCAATTTGCTTCGCTCTGACGCATGATCATGTAGATAGACTATGCAACCATAAATCGTCATTGGGAGATGTGACCAAATTCTATCTCTTACAAAGTGTTGGGAGATGAGTTCAGAAGACCTTTTATTCCCATTTGTTTGGGATTAAAAGTTATTGATAAGGTGAACTACTATAAGAACTGCTTCTCCCCAATAATACAATGACATATTAGCTTAGAAAAGAAGCAACCTTGTAGTAGCTAGTGATGGAAACTTGAGTTGCATCTTAGATTCATTAGCATAATCATATACATAAAATAGAAATAAACTCATACCTAAATTCATTTGATTATTCTTTATCTTCAAAGTGGAGAATAGTCTCTTAAATATCCCCATGATAACCACTTTATCTCTAGAAGAAATGGGAATCTATCTAGAGGGTTATAAGCATTGGGTTATTCAAGTGGACTATGGCCTCTTATTTATCGAAAGTGAGGAGAGCTTAAGCCTCTAAATCAATAATTAGTCAGCCCATTATTGACTATTAACATATTTAATTGGCTCTATACATAAATAACCTCCACACACATAACTGAATGTCTTAATCCCCTCATTAAATATAATTATATCACTTAATGGGATTAAATGATAGCTAATCCACAATAATACAAAACTATGTCCACTTCATAGAGATTAAACCTAACAACTAGAATATAACATATCTTCCTTTATGTATGGCCATTACGTTGAGGAGTATTAACACTAGATGACTCATGTAAAATACCCCCAACTTTGAAGTTTGTGTCAATAATGGAGTTCATAAACTCTCTCCCTATTGTCAATCTTGAAACTCTTATTGTTAACATCAAATTGAGTTTTGATCATCATATAGAATTGGATAATCAATGCTGGAATATTTGGCTTTGATTTAGTGAGATACAAGCATGTGAACCAGCTATAATCATCCACAAAATACTATTAACCATTTATTGCCACCATTACTGGAAATGGGGCGAGAGCATTTTTCACTTAACACTTTGAAAGATTATTGCTTGTGATTAGTTAATTGACAAGCTTCACACGATAAGCTGTCAAAATTAAAGTCATTAGACAAGGTGGGAAAAGATAGATGCCTCATGTGCCAATGGAGTAGATAGAGTATCTCTTTGCTATTAGTTGTCTGATGTACTGATGTGAAGCATACATTGGCCTGATCTTCCAGTAGTAGAAGCCCACTTACTTCTCTAAAGAATGTAGCATCATTTAAAAAATAAATAGAGGTAAGACATTGGGCTCATTGAGTTACCAAAATCAAAATACAACATAGGAGGAGACACTTTAACTATTTGTAAATTAGGATAGAGTGTCACCATCAACTCATTCTTAGCTACAACTCTTTGTTTAGAATATCAACAGTTTATAGTTCTACCCAAATGCATAAATACATTTATACTTATACCTTTGTAGTATTGTAATATTTCTACTAGCCATTGTAAAGTGATCGTTAGAGTCTAACGGTCACTCCATCCTGTATATATACCTTGATTGTTAAGTATAATGCAAGTGTTTCTCTTTCTATCAGATACCTCTCCTCTATTCTACATCCAAGATCCTTTTTATAACATGGTATCAGATCTTTGAGCATTGAGATCAAGCAGCATTGAGATCAAGATGCACTAAGATCAAAGGCTGATGTTACTACAATTCCTATTCAAAGGCCATCAATCACTAAAGCATTGAAATATCTTCATGATCTTAGTAGGAAGGGAGTACTCTCTTAACATTCTACCATTTGATCACATGGCACAAGAAGAGAAGCCTGATGACTAAGGTACAACATCTACCCCCACATTCTTTTGTGCCTTCTATGCATGATTCTCCTACCATAGGATTGAGCACATGGGCAGTTATATTCCATAACGACATATTGTTCTCACAGCTACCTGTCGTGGCTTTGAGGAGTCAATTTATGGGCCATGAATTTTTTCTTTCGGAGCGCCATGTCCAGGCAATTCTGCGGCCGAGAAACCTTCTGGATCACTTGACTAAGAATGTGCCATCAAAGACGTGGCCTCTCTATAAAAGGTGGGTTGTTGAAGAAGAAGTACTCTATATATGGATACTTGATTCCATGACTATTGGGTTAGTGACGTGTCGTTTTCGTGCGTCGTTAAATCACAATGACGATGGTCAAGAAAAATTTATAAAACTGAACTCACAAAGATAAGATATAATAATCAAGTATTGTGTAAGTATCGGGTCGATCCACAGAGAGCAGGGTTGACTTTAATTGCAGAGTTGACTTGGTCAAACTTAGGTTTAAAAGGAGTTTTAAATAAGAGAAAATAAGATGTAAGCAATGGAAATGATATCAATAAGATAAATAAGAAGTTTTAAGAATTGAAATCTCGGATTTGACAGAGAAAAATCAAAATTCAAAGTCAAAGCATTGACTTTGACCAATAGTAGGTGTTCTGCAAAAAAAGAGAATCAAACAGAGTCAGAAGATTACGAAAATTAGATATTTTGAAACTTGAGAGAAAATGGAATTTATTAAGATATATTTCGTAACTTTTTGGATAAGAAATGGATTTATTATGAATTCTTTAAAAGTCAACTATTAGAAAATCCCCAAAATTAACACCTCAGAGGAAATCTTCAAATTGAATGACCAAATGAAATCCAAATCTTGCAATTTCTATGTCAATGGAAATCTAAGAACCAGAGGAATCTAACAAGACCCGAAATTATCAAATTCATATTTGTAAATCAAAAGTAATTGACCCCAAAAGTCAACATTTGACTTATGATAAAAGATAAATAGTCCTTGGTCAAACGTCAAATTGGAGGGTCAAATGAACTCAGAATTTGATGAATTTACTATCCACAGAAATCTGATGAAAAGAGGAATCCAATGAAACCAAAATCAAGTGATTTGGAATTATAATCAAAGAGATATCCTATTTTTCAAAATCAGCAACTTTTTTGGACCTAAAATTGGGGAAAATGAAGAACACTATGAACTAATTTGCAAAATTAAACTTGTAAATCTAACAAAAACTCAAACTGCTTCCTGATAATCGATCGAATCTCACTAGTAGCCCGATTGCCGCAAGAATGGGGCTTCAACTCTCGTGGATTGAAGCGAATTTGCTCGGATTCTTCCTCGCGGACGTTCGGAATTCAAGGGGAAAATTCGATGAAATCAAGGAGAAATTCGCGATCAATCCCGCTCTAATTGCTTCGCAATCGACCCTAAACGCGGGGGGATCATGATGAACTAGAGATCTTCCTCGAAATTCGCTTAATTCCTTCACGAATCGATCAAAAGTTCAAGTACAAAGGAGGGGATTACATTGGTTTTGAAAGGGGAAATTAAGCTCGAAATCGTGGGCGATGGAGGCGATCGTGGGGGCGATTTGCAGCGTCGTGGAGGCTGGTTTCACTTGGCGAGGACGTAGCTTCCAGGATTGGCTTTGACTCAGCCACAATTTTGCTTCAATTTTGCTTCGAAATGGCCATGAGTTTCGCCACGATCGGGCCACGATCGAGCCACGATCGCGCCACGATCGGGCCACGATCGCGCCACGATCAGGCCACGATCGTGATCCTGGTCTTTCGTCGATCGCCGTCCGATCGACTGGCAGCGATTCCATCATGTAAGCTCCCCGATCGAATCATCGAATCACGAAACCTCTGAACCATCGAATCGCGATCTTCAGTTTGATGGAGATCGGATGGTCCTGGTGTCGCCATGATGTGAAAGAGCTCGGCCTTTCCACAGCCGTCCGATCGCGATCGTGTGGTGTCCGCGCTAATGATGATCCGGCGCGTCTCGTGTCACCACGTGGCGATCGGTGAGCCCTCCGATCGTCACTTAAAACCGAAACGCACGTGTATTGATGGATGATCGCGTGGACTCCGGTCCACGTGATCGATGGTTTCCGCCTAGATCTAACGCTCGCCGTGTCGCCACGTCACCTGCAATAAAAAATCGTGTGGGAACATATTCCACACGGAAGAAATAGAGGGACAAGACGCGGTTAAATAGGGGAGTGAATTCCCCTATTAATTTCATCACGTCCCCTATATTACCAGCCTGCACGTGGCGCCCACGTGGCTGCGTGGCCTCCCTGCCACGTGGCCGCGCCACTATGCACCTCCTGCGCGGGCCGCTCGGGCTCTGCCACGTGGCCTCAGTGCCGCGTCGCACCCCGAGGCGGTCTCGCGTGCCACGTCATCCGCCGCTACGTCACCCTGGTCCCTCGCGCCACGTCACCCTGCAGGTAAAATCCCTTTTTGCGACATTTTTAATGAAAATACTTAATAAAAAATCAAATAAAAATCCAGAAATTCCTAAAATGTTCAGAAATTCATATTTCTCAAAATACAACTCCTTTTAATCTCAAATTTTCTCCATTGTATCACAAATTTTTTAATATTATGCCATTGAAAATATACTTTCAAAGAAGAATTTAAAATGAATTAAAAATCACTTACTCCTTTCTTAAGAATTCTCCTTATAATTTCATCTTGAAATTGTCATGCTCTAAAGTCAAAAGCAATGCAGAAAGAGATTAATTTCTATCAATTTTAACTTTGCAAAAGACTAATCATCCATCAAGCATGAAATTATCCTAATTTATGCATAAATATCAAATTTAGTGAAATGATATACCAATGGAGAAAATTCCCAAAAAGTATGATAACATGCATCATATTCACATAAAATAAGCATGAATATGAGTTAATTAGGATAATAATTCAAGTTATAAATGCATGTTATCAGTTAGCTAATAGATTCATCAAATGCACATCAGTCAAGGCAATTTCGAATGCGGTCCACAAATTTCACTCTAAAAACAATGACAGAGCAAAATTTCTCAATTAATAACTCAAGAAGCATTACAGCAAGATGAATAATCAATACTCACATATGTGAATGAGCTAAGTGATATCTTTAGCGAGCTCGACCATTACCACCCGCTTGACCACGAGTCACCAGACAACGAATATGTCCTTATGGATCGATTCTATAAGCTACTACAACGATTGCGACCAGACTTTGAAGTACTGTGAAATCAAGTTTCCAACATAGAGGACCCACTCTCATTTGATGAAACAATTTGTCAATTACTCACTAAAGAAAGTGGCCTACAAGAAATAAAGGCCAGAATAGATAGAACTGCTTATGTGCTCCCTACCCAAAGGTTTTCCATTCCTCATCAAGACACTTCAAAAGAAAATGTGATATAGGGAACATTAAGGTCTAAGGAGAATTTGTGGTGTAACTATTGCAAAAGAAGAGGGAACATGAAAGAAACATGCTAGAAATTCTATGGACTCCCCCCACAACCTCTTCTAATCTCACAACATTCAAATCAATCTCATGGAGGACCAGCACAAGGGGGACATTCTCAAACCTCCAACAAAGAGTGGAGAGACACTTCCTCACAAGTCCCATCACCTCATGTGAATCCTCGATCACAAGTAATGCCACAAGAAGTTTAGAAACTTTGTGAAGAAATTGAACGTACAAAATCTCTTCTGGCATCCACCTCAGCCTCACTTGTTTGCTCTACCTTTGCAGCCAATTCAGGTGAATCTAACATTCTAGACTACTTATCATCTTTTTCATCTAACTCACCCTAACCTTCATAGATATATGACTCTCCCGCAACTGATCATATGACTCCATTTTTCAATTTTTTTGTTGTATCATATACTCCATGCATCAATATTAAAAGAGTCAAAACTGCTGATGGAACACTCTTTATAGTAGCAAGAATAGGCAGCATAAACATAAAGCCGCTAGGAATTCTACATTATGTCCTTAATGTTCCCAAATTATTTGTGAATCTTGTATCAATACAGAGGATAGCTAAATTTGATCAAGATCGACTAATATTTGATGATCTCGATGTTTTTCTATACAATAAGGTACACGGCTAGAGGATTGGACTTGCTAAAGTTCATGATGGACTTTATTATCTCCACAATACACATGTCAGACACGGTAAAGGGGTGGAAGCTAATTTGACAGTAGTGTCAACTAACTCGGCAATAGAGAAGATCCATTTGCTACACACGAGACTAGGACACCCTTCTTTTGTGACTCTAAAGGATATGTATCCTGATCTTTTTGGAAATTTTTCATTAAACTACTTTATCTGTGAGGCTTGCCAACATGCTCAACTAAAGCGGAACACTTATCTTCTAGAAAATAATCGATGCACATCACCATTTCAGCTGATTCGTTGTGATATATGTGGGCCCATCTTCACATATAGACATGAATGGATTCAAATGGTTCGTAGTTTTCGTCGATGATCACAATAGATTATGTTGGCTATTCTTACTCAGATTGAAAACAAAAGTAACTAACATCCTAAAAAATTTATGTCACTTAGTAAAGAGGATGTTTTGAGTAGATATTCAAGGATTTAGGACAGATAGTGCTAGAGACTTATGTGATCATGAATTAAAGGAATTCTTCCACAAGGAAGGAATTAGACATAAAACATCGTGTCCATATACCCCTCAACAAAATGGATTGGTCGAAGGAAAATTGAGGACATCATGAATACATGTCCAACCTTAATTGTTCAGTTAGTCCTACCAGAGCATTTATGGAATTTTTCTGAATGTTATACTCTCCATTGCTTGATAAAATGAGAACAATGTTTTTCAAAGAAGAAAATACAGAAGAGATGATAGAAGGAAAAGCATTATCGTGCGTTTATGATAGTGGTCTATTTATACACATTAATGTGAGCATTGATAAGAACATGAAATCTAGCTATAACCATCCATTTATAGCTCTTATTTAACTTCATTAAACTCTGAATACACCATCTCCTCTACTATTTTATAACTTGATGTTGTAGACTATTAGAGCATCAAAAAGAGTTTATTCTCCATGCCTTTTGTTTTTCTGATTTTCAGGAACTATACAAGAGGAAGAATAGCAAAATCCTCCAAAATAGAAGGTTTAAAAGGCATAATGGGCTGTCCAAAGCAAAAAGATGTGAGCCCAGTCAAAGGAAATGTGAGCCCTTCGAAATCATGACTTTCCTCTCCTTCCTCTCTCTTCTGCTTCTTCCCCGTTTTTTCTGTGGTTCTCTCTATCTCCTAGGTTTAGAACTTCTTCAACATCCTCCCCATCGGAATGTAGTTTAAGATTCAGAGCTAGAAACATTTGTTTAGAAAAATCTATGTATTTGTTATTGTTGGTTTTTTAATCTCTCGTGGGTAATCTTTTCTTCCTCCCCCCCTCAACCTCTCTCGTGTCCTCTCTCCCACATTCTTTTTTCCTTTTGATCCTTCTATCTTCCTGGAATTCTCTCTCTCTTACCCCTGATCTTTTCTTTCTTTTTCATTCTTCCGGAATCACCTCTTTCCTCGATCTTCCGATTTGTCTCGTCTTCCTTCGAAATCCAAATGCTTCTCTTCCGAATTCTACCGCTCGTAGTTTCATTTTCAATCTCTCAATTAGTTCTTCCTCTCCCCCTTTCTCGAGCTCCCTAACTCTCTCTAAACCGCTATTTCCTACTCTCCTCTCATCTCCTCTCCTCGGGAAATTTCTCTCTCTCTATTCTCTTACACTATACGCTCTCCATTGATTCTCCATATTTCTCAATCTCTCTGCATCTCAAAAAAAAATTTCGCGATCTCTCTCTCTCCTACAATTTTCTTTTGGGTTAACATCATATAGTGGCACGACCTTTAGGGTAATTATCAGATACTAGCACGACCTTTTTCCACTCTCAAATACTGGCACGACCTTTTTCGGTGGCTCAGATACCGGCACCACCTCAGCATTCTCGCTGAGGTGGCATTTTTTATTCTTCCCTCCCCCACCTGGCTGCCACATGTTCCTCTTATTCTCTCTCTCTCCGCCGAGCCTGTTTGCGCATCGTCCTCAGCGGCGGAACTCCACGGCTTTTCGTACATCAAGATTGGGGACAAGCGGCGAAAGAAAATCAGATACATGAGGCCAAAGAAGACCACAGAGACCGCACTCAGAGTAGATTCGCAGGAAAACATCGCCGCACGTATGCAGGAAGAGTAAGTTCCGTGTCGCTCGTGAACTAGCTTGGGGTTCATGCAGAGATGCTGAGATGCAAGAGATGGAAAAACATCACCTTCTTCCCGATATTGATCACCAGAAGATCTAAATCGAGGAATCTGGGTAGCCAACAGACATGAGATTCAAAGGTCCTGGCTGCTCTTGCACACCGGGCCAATTTTTAAAACGGAAAAAGGAAAAAAAGAGAAAAAGAAAAAGAAAAAAGGTGGACCTTGAGGATATGCGCCGTCAAGAAAGTTTGCCGTTCTTCGCGGGTCATTGTGCCCCTCATGAAGGCTTCGATTTCTCGATCGGAACTATTCCGCTTCTTTCTCCTTCCTCCAGCATCTCGCGAAGCGTTCGCTCACCCGATCCGACCCCGAGACACGTCCGAGAGAAGTCCTCGACGGCATTACCCCTGAGGGCTATTTTTCGAGCCTCCCCGCGAGAGCCAGCAGAAGAGTTGACTTTCCCGAATCGGGAAGACCTCAGAGCAGCCGTCATCCTCGCATAGAGAAACTCAGCGGTCAATGGACCGAGACGCGGCAAGAAGCTTTCACTTTGGTAACCTCGTGGGTTGGCTTTTTCGCAATACCTTGATGGCTTCAAAACGCCCGAAACGTCCGTTAAGATCTTGTTGACCGCTCTTCTTGGAGGAGACGGGCAATCCGACCCATCCAGCCATTCCTCGAAACAATTTCGTCCCCCGTAAGGGATTTTCAAAATCGACGTCTGTGGACGAGAAATATGGAACGAAGAAAACGAGGAAGAACTCGCACTCTCGTGGCGTTGACGGTGGAATTCGCAGAGGGGTGGGGAGAGCCCTCCTCCCCCACGTAAGCTGCCCGCCTGGCGAAAATCTTTCGAAGCGGACTTTGATCTTTGGCATTTCAATCCCCACCCTCGTTATTCTCCAGCTTTAAGAGAGAATCTGAAGAAAACTAAGAAACTATAGAAATCTTTTGAAGAATCCCGACTGCTCATTCTTTCTCCGATTCGGCGTGACAAGCTGCTCGTTCTCCTCGAGAATCTAGTACTCCCTCATCGATGAAAACCTTCTCCCTTCATCCCTGCCGAGAATATCTGGGGTCCAGCTTTGACCCGAAAGCTTCGCATAGCGATTCTCGAGCGCTGCTTCGTCATGCTTGCCGCTTCGCCCCGTAGCGAGGAAAACATCTGATGGATCTGCCAGCAACTCGCTGAATTTTCCCGAAAGTTGGCTCCCCTAGCTCTTCCGACTGCTCCCGGCTGAACGGGACAGCTCCGCCATAGCTCGACGGGAAGCGAGTCGCGGAGGACGAAGATGAATCACGGGATTCGTGGACCCTGATTGCCATCGTTCTCATTTACCCATAAGACTGACCGATCGATTCGAGGAATTCTAACCGTCCGACCCGTGACGATTGCCACCTTCCACTCTAGTCTGCAACCGAGACGAATTATTGCAATAAACATGAAAGAATGGAGGAAATGAGCACAAGGAAGGGTTCATACCGCCTCGTCGAGGAGGAGAGCACGCGGGAGATCGTCATGGTGAGTTCTGAAAGAAAATTGGAGATTCGCTCGTGCGCGCGGTGATAAGTTTCACGCCTTTTGGAGGAGGGCCGCAGCTCTGCACTGGATCTAAGTTAGCAAAGCTCGAGATCGCCGTCTTCCTGCATCATTTGCTGCTGTATTTCAGCTGAGAAACGGCAAATCCTGACCAAGCTCTCGTCTTCCCATTCATTGAGTTTCCTGAAGGACTCGCCTATCGAGTCTACAGGAGCTCGTGAACAAGGATTCCATCTCCGACGAAGAAGAAGAGGCGGGGAATCCGGGAATCCCGTTCTTTGTCGACTTGGAGAAGTAGTCTGTCGTATTTTTACCGTTGACGGAGTCGAACAAGGCTTGCCTTTTTCATCACGTCATTATTAACAAACTCCATGTACACTGTGACGAAAAATGATAAATGAAACTATTTCTTTCATAAAGCGGAAAGATAAACACAGAGATAGAGAGAGAGAGAGAGAGAGAGTTTTTGCCCGCTTTGCGTCAATGTCATGCGCTCATCTTCCTCGAAAAATCGTCCGGGTAAGAGATAGAGAGAGTTTTGCATGATTGCGTCAATGTCATGCGGTCGTGCTCCAGAAAAATCGTCCACTGCCTGCGGAACGTGCAGATACTGTGGCCTCCCCTTCTCCCGATACCGTCATCCGGTACGGGAACGGTACTGTTAACATCCAATACCACACCGGAACATCCAAAAGCTCGAATTCCTCGAATCGATCGGTCAGTCTTATCGGTAAATGAGAACGATGGCAATCAGGGTCCACGAATCCCGTGATTCATCTTCGTCCTCCAAGACTCGCTTCCCGTCGAGCTATGGCGGAGCTGTCCCGTTCAGCCGGGAGCAGTCGGAAGAGCTGGGGAAGCCAACTTTCGGGAATATTCAGCGAGTTGCTGGCAGATCCATCAGACGTTTTCCTCGCTACAGGGCGAAGCGGCAAGCATGACGAAGCGGCACTCAGAGAAATCGCTATGCAGAAGCTTTCCGGGTCAAAACTGGACCCCGATATTCTCGACAGTAGAAGGGAGAAGGTTTTCATCGATGAGGGAGTACAGATTCTCGAGGAGAACGAGCAGCTTGTCCGCCGAATCAGAGAAAGAATGAACAGGTCGGGATTCTTCAAAAGATTTCTATATTTTCTTAGTATCTTCAGAAAAAAAATTTCTCTCTTAAACTGGAGAATAACAGGGCGGGATTGAAAGGGGTAATAGTCTAGAAACCCCCAATGTTTGGGGTTTGTCTTCTTTTCACCCCAACGTTTCGAAACAGCCGCCTCCACCCCAATGTTTGGGGTTTTGTCTTCTTTTCACCCCGAGGCTTCTATCGCGCAGAGCTGGCAGCAACGTGGACGCCACGGCAGCAGCTCACCGGACGCGGAAGCCACGTCGCTGCCAGCTCACCACAAGGCAAAACAAAAAATTCGGTCTGACCTATTTCTAGTCAGACCGAATAGGTCAGCTGTAACTTCTCTCCCTCGCCGAGCGTAAGTCCGTAATGTCTCTCTATTTCTCAGGAAGAACCAGTTGAGTAGCACAGTGGGATGACGAGGTAGATGATGACGACAAAGCCAGGGGAGGCGGTGTACGTGGGGAGGCGGTGTACGTGGACGACATACCCTCGCCGCCGGGATGCCTGCATGGCGCATTTGTGTACAGCAAGAAGCCAACGGGTCCAGTTGGAGACATCAAATTTCATGCCAAAGAGAAATTAGTCTCCTTCATTACAGCGGCAGACATTCTACCTGGCGGTCGGAACGTCGGTTGCTGTTCATTCTCTTGTGACGATCCTCTCTTTGGCTCTGACTTCGCCGGTCAACCTCTCGGTGTCGCGGTAAGAAGTCAATGTATTCATCCGTCGGTAAGCTATTGCCTTCATCTGGCTCAAGTAAAATTCGATATGTTGGCTTCGGTTACAGGTCTCGGAGACTCAAAGAGCAGCCAATATCTGTGCCTAGAAGGCCGAAATTGTGTATGAAACTGGCGGCACAACCAGTCTGCCACCAATTATGTCATTGGAGGAGGCGGTTGAAAACTCAAGCTTCTTCACGGTTCCTACATTTGCACAGCCCGCTACAGAAATTGGAGATTTGAAAGCAGGAATAGAGGATGCTGATCAGAAGAAGTTGAAGACTTGATTTCTCCCTCGTCTTTCAATTAAAACTTAAAACTATGCATTCAATGGAAGCGGAAATGAAGTACGAACATACAGGAACAAACGGCACGCGAAATGATTTCATAAACACAGAGAATTTCAAGTTTGATTGCGGGCCGTTCTTCCCGTCGCGAAATTGGTTTTTATAAGAAACGAATTTGATTTCTGGCCGTTCGATCAATCCGATCATCGCGATGGACGATCGCGATTAAGCGTCTCTTCGCGAATCGTCGTCTTCACTTCGTGATCGTCCGATCGCGAATCAATGATCCAGATGTGATCTCATCGCACAAAGAAGAAGAGGCTTCGATTTTGATTATCCGTTGGATGTTGATCGTGTGGCTGAGATTTGATCGGAGATCCATCGCGTGATTGAATATGGACCGTTATAATAATCTTGATCAACGGTGATGATGCATTCACTTAAAGTCCCATTTGCGCACGTGCTTGATTGTTGATGCGGTGGGTCCTGCGTCCACTGCATCGACGTCATCGCGTTGATCGCGATTGTATCCGATGCACGAAACGAAGCCACGTCGCCCTGAAATAAACTAAAAGAGAGATTTAGTCCCACACGGGATAAATGCAGGGTATTTACGTGTTTAAAATATACTACGCATGAGGTCAGTTAGCAAATTGTCCCCTTATACACGGGGGACCCAAATACATCATATTAATCTAAGTAAGAAATATATTCAGTAGATATAAAAAGCTCCACGTGTCGCATGAGCGCCACGCATGCAGGCGCCGCCGTGTCCACGTGGCAGAGCCCCATGGACATGCGTGCCACGTCGCATCCACGTGGGCCCGCGCGCTAATACCCCCCTTTTTTGCTAATTTTTAATTAATTTTAACATAAAAAATCGAAAGAAATCAAATTAAATTCAGAAAATTTCCAGAAAATTCCTAAAAATTGTAAAATTCATAACATTCAAAATATAACTCCAAATTAAGTCAAATTTCTTTTGTTTGATTCAGAATTGAATAATCTATCATTATAAAAAGTCAAATTATAAAAATAATAAGAGAATTAATTTATATTAATTTAATACATTTATATATTATATAAAATAAATTCATATAAATACATAAATGTAAGTAAAAGTCTTTTCTCTCATATTTTCATCTTTAAAACATGATTATGATCATAAATATATTTAGGATTAAAGATTATAATGTTTTAATTATGCATAATAACTCATAAAATCTCTTCATTTGTCTCTCATTTGTCTCTCATGGGCTTATCACCTGCTACCTCTTCAATTACGTTGGAAGCGCCTTCTACCTACCACCTCCATCTCTCCGCACCCTAGAATCACAAAAAGTATACGTAAGTCAAATGAGAAGGTTTAGAGAAATACACATCTAAAGTTAATTTTAGGGATTACATGACTACCTGTTCAACAATCTTGTAAAGAATCCGCTAGATGGCATTGTCGTGTTGTCGTTGCCACCGTGCCGCTGGTTGGTGAAAGCGATTCCCCCGGGCCGATGGCCGTCATCTGCTTGATGACCTGGAAAATCTGTAGCCCCTTGAGAGCTCTGCATTATATACCATCAGACGTTCAGTCCTTCATGTTGAATGAGACCATTGGAGCATATTACGGCAGTGAGAAAAAAGAATCAATACATACCTCGCCTGCATCGTGCACTCGTCTTTGGGGACATGACCTCTTATTGTGACCAAATTGGTGACAGATAGAGCACGTCTGCGGCACACCTTTCTTGGGTAATCTTCGACCTGTAAGATCTCGCTCACTGATGTGAACTTGTCTTTTCTGTTTGGGCCTGCCAGGTTGTTTCCGCACGATAGGGGGGAATACTAGGACCCCATCGGCATTCCACATATTCCTTCCATCCATGGCTGGGATACCCGAACTATATGCTGCTTCATATGTCTCTTTCTTGAACCAGTGGGAGACAAAATCGGCTGGGTCCTGCCTTGTCCACTGAATGCATGCAATGGCATGGGGGCACGGAATGCCCCTTATATTAAAAATATCTCGCATGTACATGTTTGAGCATTTAGATCGACCACGAATCGGTCTCGCCAAAGCATTGTGACTTCGAAACGATATTCTCCTCGCATGCACAACAATGCATCTTCTAGACACCAACTTGTTTTTCTGCAATCACAGCTCCGTATACGAGGGCATAAGTCATCATAAACTTCAGAAAATAATGCGTGCTTCTTCACAATCCGCTTCATGATTGCAATTCTAATTTCTTCAAGCATGTCAATGATAGGTCTAGACCGAGCACGTAGGATATAATTGTTGAAGCATTCACAAATGTTGTTATCAATCACGTCACTTTTCGGCCATTCACTAATGTATGCTCTACAAAAATTTCATTATGCCCACATCTCTGAAGTCCCGTGCGGCTCGTGGATTCACCGTGCTCATGTGTCCCATGATCTCCGAGAAGCCTCGCATGCGTAGTGCATTTCACAGCTCTCCAAAATAATACCTTCAATTGCTCGAGAATGCCCCTTCTTCTTCCAATTTGCATAGATGTGTCTCGCACAATTCCTCGTGCTCCGCATTTGGTATAAGATATGCCACTGCAGCCTCGAGACCTTTTTGTTGGTCGCTTATAATTGTCCAACCAATACCATCTATAATATGCAAATCTTGCATCAGAGTTCAATAAAACCATGTCCAAGACTCCCGGTTCTCTCCCTCAACCACCGCCCAAGCAATAGGGAACATTTGATTGTTCCCATCCATCCCCACAAAGCACTCAGCCAGCTTGGCCTTTTGTTACGCCTTCAGAAACAACCGTCCAACCCAATTACTCGGGTCCGCAACCACCACGAAAACCTTGTGCTAATGAATCAAAACATATATACAACCCTCTTAAATGTAGCCGAATTCTCAGTCCAGTCAGCAAGTTCCATCTTGAAAGTACCCCTACTAACATTCCTCGCCCAAGAACATAGGCAGCAACAAGTGATAATGCTCCGTCAAAGTCCCTTGAAGTGTCCGCGCGCGCAGCTCTAGCTTTATAGCATACATCCCTTGAGACTATGATTCCGAAATTTGTCTTGGATTTCCCGCATCATATCTCGATACCTTCCAATTTATATCCATTCGAAATTTCTCTAAGAAATGGTTTGCAATCCACTTATGATTTGCTTGTATATTTCTTGGCGCTCGCTACACGTATGGTCATCATTTAATGTCTTCACAACAAAGGATTCCTTCATTCCATCAAGACTACCATACATCCTCCATGGGCGCCTCGTCACATGCGACCTGAACTTTTCCGTGCCTTGGACTTAATGAACCTAATGTTGAACCCATTCCATATAGCATAATTCCTCACACACGTGGTAAATTCGTAAGCCGATACAAACTTCATGCCCACTTGAAATTTAATTGTCTCAATAGCACCGCCGCATCGAACCGTCTCCCCCGTAGACGGTATGTATGTATCCAAGCTCGTCCTCGTAGTCCCCGGGAGTCCGTACTTCTCGTCCGAGTTTTCATACCGACTATGATATTCATAACCCAATAATTGTAGTTGAAAGTGTTCTTCTTCATTTCTGCGTCCATCAACGTATTCATCGTTCTGTTCTTCGGTAGAATATCCATTATGATCACTTGTAGACGCATCGTCTTCCTCGTTCTCTTCAGAAGGAATATATTCAGGATCGTCCTCATTAGAAGAATCAACACCATACATGGCTGTTGCCGTTGGCCATCGCGAAGACTCTGCTGTCAGCCATCTAGATGACTCCACTGTATATTCGGAGCTTGGTTGACTAGCAAAGGATGCATCTCCACTTCCAGCTCCTGACATTTTCCCCGACTGTTCTCCCAATGGCAGCTGTAACGCAAAGCTCCTATATGTTAAGATGGAACCATTGGAAGAGGGTTGACTTTTACATGTCGGCGCCGGCGCAAGAGACGCCCATCCACTGGAGGTGGATAGAAGGAAGGTTCTACATTTAAATGAGGAATTCTTTTCTATTTCACGCCCAGTATGCGAAAGCTTTCTCCCGCCCAGAGAGAGAGAGAGAGAGAGGAGAGAGAGGAGAGAGAATTAGAGAACCAGTCTCTCTCTCTCTCTCTTTTCGCGCTCCCCGCTTCCATCTCTCCCGCGCGTGCTTGTGCGAACAGAAGAGGGAGCTGGACAGAAGGTGGAGAAGGGCGCGCAAGAGCTTATGCGCGGTGGAGAAGTGCCTACGGAAAGTGGATTTATGGTGGACGGAAGGTGGAGAAGGGCGCGCAAGAGCTAAATGCATCCCACTTAGTATGCATTTATGCCGGAGACGTAGCCAGTGCTATAGGCTTTGGCTTATGTAGATCAAAAATGATGAATGGGATTGTGGCACTCCACTCGCCGCCAATGCGGAAGGATGCCGCCGAAAAGAATGGAATGCTGCTTCGCTCTGCTGGATGCGTCGGATCTAATATAAGAAGCTCACTCTTTACCCGATCATTCAAACATGTGGGGCTGCGCAGCGCACTCGCTCTATTGTTGCGTAGCAATAGAAGCCTGCTCATGCTGCTTCGGTGGCGTTTTTATTTGAGAACCTTCTCTTTGCTCTGGACAGGAGCGCTAATGGACTCGGGGAGGGCGCGACGGAATTTTTTCTGTTGCGGCGAGAGAGAGATACACAGAGGAGAGGATTTCCGTTGTAAGGAGAGGTGAGAGGAGCGGCACACCTCTCCTCATCTTTCCATACGTGCATGCATGCATAAGGGGGAGGAGCAAGATAGAGAGAAATATGGAGAGAGAGAGAGAGAGAAAATACCGTGGAGGAAGTAGCTGTGCTTGGAGAAACTGTTGTTGGCGCAGAAATCGCAGAAGACGGAACCGATGATGGTGATATTGGATGATTTGGGACCCGCTCCGACGGCCGTAGACACTAAGGCAGAGAGCAAGAGGAAGAAGAGTGGAAGACCCGTGGCGGAATGAGAGTAGAAGCTTGCGGTGGATGCAGAAAAGGAAAGCTTAGCTAGAGCCAGGGCAATGCAGGGAAGGGGAAGAAGAAGACGATAAGAGATGTCAGGGCTTTTAGAGATAGATAGAGAGAGAACGGGGAAGGGGTGGGGTGGGTGAGGGGACTGTTTAGAAGGTAGCGGCCCGTGAGTAGATAACAGCAGGATACAGCAATGAAGGAGCGTCTTCTTGCATGGCAACAAAAACATGTGATGGGCGCAGCCCCTTTGACTGGAATTTCGACTGACAGAAACCCTACCTGGTAGTGACGGTGACGGTGGTGGTGACAGAAAGCCTACCTGGAGAAGAGAGAGGGAAAAAGAGGAAAATCCGCAGAGAGGTTTACTGCCAAATAACTTTCCGAAAGGAATTCCACGGTGACGGCCCTATCGAAGAGGAAAATCTGATATGCGTTAGTTGTTCTTAAGAACTGGATAGACTCTGAAATGGGTTCGGTGGTATCTCCGTCAGGCAGCCCTTCCTCAAGGCATCGTTCCCTTCGTCTTTGCCAGAGAATACGGGCTTCATCCTGAGATTCTCAGCACTTGGAATGCGTGTTATCGTTTTCTACATCTCTACGGGTTGAATATTTCTCTCGCTTGCTGGCTCCGCAGGGTTATCTTCGGGATGCTTGTCTCCTTGCCCGTAACCCTTCTCTACTACATTCTTCTCGGTGTGTGAGGACTCAGGAGAATACGGCATCTGGGGGGAAGGAGAAGCCGCAAAGTCGACGATATCTGATCTGAGTTCATGATGTTTATTATGAAGACCTGCGCAGAACTTACGCTATTATCCTTCTTAAATGGAAAGATCGTTGCAAAGGAACACATGTATAGTCTAAATTCGATTGTAGGAGCTACTGAAGCAAGAGTAGTCTGCTCATTGAGGAAAGGACTTGCAGCGGTTATCTTCTACTCCGCCTTCGATGCGGCAGAGAACTCCAATCTTTGACACTAGCCTAGAAGGTAGATTATAACCTTCGTAGAACAGCCTCGCTGTACATTTTCTCGTTTGCGGCTTTCGCGGCCGCATTCTTCCATTTGATCGATCGGGATCGAGAGAGACTAGCGCTGAAGAAAACGGATCTTGAATGTATTGAATTAACGAATGAAGTAAGTTTGACTTCTTATTCTTTTCTATTGGTGGCCGTAAAATTTAAATTTACTGTCTTCGACGAATGAAAATCACAAAAATTAACGAATGATCGAAGAACACACGAACAGTACTACTCTGTTTAAGAAAGTTCATCGACAACTCGCCGAAAGAAAACATATAATAGAGAAGAAAATGGAGTAACATCTTTCATGGCTTGAAGAAAGGGATAGGCGGGAAGCCGGGGAAAGCCGGAAGCTGAGGAACGGGCGGGAGAGGTGGAAATGGGAGTAATGGATTTGGAAGGCTCCACCGTGGAGGGTTGAGGCCGGTAGGATCGGTCGGCAGCGGCAATGGCTGCCCTGGAAGAGCGGGGAACTGATGAAGGCGGCGGCTCTCCCTGTGCTGACATGGCAGCGACGTGGCTTCCGCGTCCGGTGAGCTGCTGCCGTGGCGTCCACGTCGCTGCCAGCTCTGCGCGATAGAAGCCTCGGGGTGAAAAGAAGACAAAACCCCAAACATTGGGGTGGAGGCGGCTGTTTCGAAACGTTGGGGTGAAAAGAAGACAAACCCCAAACATTGGGGGTTTCTAGACTATTAACCCGGATTGAAATGCCAAAGATCGAAGTCCGCTTCGAAAGATTTTCCGCCGAGGCGGACGCTTACATGGGGAGGAGGGCTCTCCCCACCCTACTGAATTCCACCGTCAACACCCTGGAGGTCTGAGTTCTTCCTCGTTTTCTTCGTTCCATCTTTCTCGTCCACAGACGTCGATTTTGAGAAATCCCTTGTGGGGGACGAAATTATTTCAGGGAATGGCTGGATGGGTCGAATTGCCCGTCTCCTCCAAGAAGACGATCAACAAGATCTTAACGGACGTTTCAGGCGTTTTGAAGCCATCAAGGTATTGCGAAGAAAACCAACCCACAGGTTACCGAAGTCGAAAGCACTGCCCGCGTCTCGGTCCATTGACCGCTGATTTCTCTATGCAGGATGACGCTGCTCCTAGGTCCTCCCGGTTCAGGAAAGTCAACTCTTCTGCTGGCTCTCGCAGGGAGGCTCGAAAATAGCCTCAGGGTAATGCCGTCGAGGACTTCTCTTGGACGTGTCTCGAGGTCGGATCGGGTGAGCGAACGCTTCGCGAGATCTGGAGGAAGGAGAAAGAAGCCGGAATAGTTCCCGATCAAGAAATCGAAGCCTTCATGAGGGGCACAATGACCCGCGAAGAACGGCAAACTTTGCTGACGGCGCATATCCTCAAGGTCCACCTTTTTCTTTTTCTTTTTTCTTTTTTCTTTTTTCTTTTTCCTTTTTCCGTTTTAAAAATTGGCCCAGTGTGCAAGAACGACAGACCTTTGAATCTCATGCTGTTGGCTACCCGATTCCTCGATTTAGATCTTCCTGGTGATCAATATCCGGAAGAAGGCGATGTTTTCCATCTCTTGCATCTCCAGCATCTCTGCATGAACCCCAAGCTAGTTCACGAACGAAAAGGAACTTACTCGTCCTGCATACATCGGGCGATGTTTCCTGCGAATCTACTCCTGAGTGCGGTCTCTGTGGTCTTCTTTGGCCTCATGTATCTGATTTTCTTTCGCCGCTTGCCACCAATCTTCGGTACAGAAAAGCCGTGGAGTTCCGCCGTTGAGGACGACGTGCAAACAGGCTCGGCGGAGAGAGAGAGAATAAGAGGAACATGTGGCAGCCAGGTGGGGGAGGGAAGAATAAAAAATGCCACCTCAGCGAGAATGCTGAGGTGGTGCCAGTATCTGAGCCACCGAAAAAGGTCGTGCCACTAAAGGTCGTATCTCATAATCACCCTAAAGGTCATGCCACTATATGATGTTAACCCTTTTCTTTTCGTTCCCGTTCGTCTGTTCTTCCCATTCCTCTTGTTCGTCCTCTCGTTTCCGTCCCGTTTCTCCGCTAAATCTCTTTCTCACAACCATTTTGTTCTTCTCTCCCCAGTCTTCCACGTTTCCTCTCTATCTCTAATTTTATCTCCCTCAAATTTCTCTCTTCCGATCCTCCTTCTCTCCCTATTTCTTCTGATTTTTCTTCTTTTCGGTTCCTCTCTTGCTCTCCCCCTCATTCTCTCGCTCTCACTCTTCCGCTATTTCCTCTTTCTCTTTCAATTTTCCAATTCTCCTCTCTTCCGCCGCATCTTCCTTTCTCTCTCTTCTATTTCTTCTCTTAATCTATCTCGCGATCTCTTTTTTTTTATCTGAATATCCCCCGCACGCATCTCTCTTTTCCTCCTCTCTCTGATTTCCTCTTTCCCTTTTCGCACACTAGTTCCCTCTCTTTCCCTCTTTCGAATTCGTCGATTCCGTCACTCCCGCTCTCTCTCTTCCGAATTCGTCATTTTTTAACACTTTGAACTCTCTTTCTTCTTCTTTCTTGTTTCTAGTTTCATTCTCTTGCTCTTAATGCCTTACGCTCTTTGTCGTCACACTCTCTTTCTTCCTAGCGCTCCCGTCTCTCTTCCTCCTTCTCGTTCGTTGACTCTGTTAAGATTTCTCTCTCCGTTGACTCTGCCGATTTCTCTAGGCCTCGCCCGATAATTCTCTTCCTCTGATAGCGTCTCCGGATCTCTACCTTTCTCACTCTCTACTGATCTCAAGTGTTCTCTCTTTTTCTCAGTCTCCTTCTTCCCTTTCTTTGAATTCTCTCGTCGTCCCCCTTTTCATATCCTCTCCATTTTCTCTCTCTCGCCTACTCTCCTTTCTTCCATTGCGATCCCCTTCTTCCGCCTTTTTTTCTTCGAAATCGTCTCTTCCTCTTTCTTTCTTAATTTCTATCGCACCTCTCGTGCACTTTCTTTCTCTCTCTCAAAATTTCTTCTTCTTCCGCTTAACCCTCTTCCACGGTCAATCCTCTTCTCCCCTCATCTCTCTTCCTTCTGGATTCGTCTTATGCATGTCCGCATTGCCGCTCCATCTCCCTCTCGTTCTCCCTCAATCATTACTAAAATCGTCCACATTGCCGCTTCATTCTTCTTTTAATATTAAATTCCTAAAACCCTACTTCTTAAATTTTCTAATTCCCTTTTAATTAATTCTTTTAAGTAGTCGGGGATATTCTCTTCCCCCTCCCTCTCTTTTTC
Source organism: Lemna minuta (assembly GCA_024174645.1). Lineage (NCBI taxonomy): Eukaryota > Viridiplantae > Streptophyta > Magnoliopsida > Alismatales > Araceae > Lemna > Lemna minuta. Next base: position 12,791,871 of record CM044112.1, read on the forward strand.
TTTCTATCTCTCTCTCTTGATGTGTCAATTTCTCTTTCTTGACGTTATGCGCTTCCTTCTGCTAATGTTGTCTTTCTTTCTTTCCTTCTCTTCTTCATTATCCTTCCTAAGTCTTATCCTAACTTTAATATTTCTCTATTCTGATTGATATTTCTCTATCCGAACTTCATTATCCTTTCCGATTGATATGACCACCTGATTTTGAGCCACTCCCCTCTCTTGCAACCTATATTAACATTCTCTTGCCCTAAAGTCCTTGTGGATCGACCTAGGAAACTTATACATCCCAATTATCCCAGTTCCTTCATAGTTTCCTAGTTATAAATAGTAAGTTTGCCGGGCTTAAACATACGACGACTTTGAGTCTATCAAGAGTTGCAACCTAACATATCATATTCCTATCGGTAACTTGATAACATGCAATCTTAAAAAGCATATTACATGATTATTAATACAAATTAAGACATAAAACATCCTACTTTTATACATGATATCATACTTTGAGGGCATATCTATCATTTCATGCAAATTTAAGTTAAAATCTCAAAATGCACTATTTTAGGGATAATTATATATTTTTTTAAATTAGATTATTCCCTTCTATATTTTAGATTATAATTATGTTTTAATACTAAATAATGACAGATGATATTTTTTATATACTCATTTATTTTTTCTAAGTTTTCATTTTAAAGAGAAATGAGTGTATTTTTTAAATAAAAATTTATTCTCTTTTTACTTTAAATAATTTAACCTTATAATGATAGATAATTTAATTTCTCATCCATTGAAACCAATTTGGATTAATTTGGAGTTTTATTTTGAAAGTTATGAATTTTCTAATTTTTAGGGATTCTTTTCAGATTTTTCTGAATTTTTCTGAAATCTAAATTTAAAATTGATTTATTTAATTTAAAACCCATTTTATAAATCACGAAGGTGACATGGAAAAATATGGAGCGTCCGATCAAATCGCGATCGTCGATCCAGACGGGGTGATGTGCCAGCACGTGGAACGTCCGATCGCGCGATTAAATCTCGCTCATAGATCGTCACTTAAAGCCGGGGGATACGTGGCGCATTATTACTCATCATCGAATCATTTTAAAAAAGATTTGATCACAGCCGTTCGTAAAAAGAGTTATAACGGCTTAGATTAAAGCTGACAAAAATGCATACGGAACGTTAGATCAAGATCGGACGGATGGCGTTTCATGCGTTTCTTCTTCACGCGCGACGTGATGAAATCTCGGCGGTCCATCTCGGATCCAACGACCATGATTTAATGGTAATGATTTGCATCCCCGCGTTTCATCAGAGCCGTTGATCGAAGATGAAATGCCAAATCGGACGGTTACGCCCAAATCTACAATAAATTGAGATGTTCTCCGACATTGTAATGCATTCTTGGATGATTTCAAGTAATCAAACTATCTAGACACCACCATCCTTGAATCTCTTATTTCCAATCACTTCTAGACTCATTTCTGCATCGACAAAGTGGTTGGAAGTGAGATTTCGTCAATCAAATAAGGAGAATTTGCCTCTTGAACACCAAAGATCATTTTCGAATCACGTAATGAAAAGCCTTGACTCCGGCGATTAATTGGATCATTTTGATCGTATCTCGGGTTAGATTATGTTTCTTCCTCCTGATCTTTTCATCTTGTATCATTAGATTTTATTTTAGAATCGTCGATTTAGATAATTTTATATTTTATTTATAATTTCTCTCTCTTCGTGTTCGGAGATTTCTACCTAATTCGCTCTATAATTTCTCCGCGAATCTTGATACAAGTGGAATGGGTTTCACATGAGCTTGAGGATGCTTTATGAGTGCTATAGGTAATTCTTCTTCTTGTTTCTTAGTAGGGACATTGTCTTCATTCATTTCTCCTCGAGTTGTCTCTTCATTATTCTCCAATGTGTGAGGAGTGCTTATTGGACCTCGATTCTTCCATCTTACATAATACTTAGGTAAGGTGTTAGCATGCGGACATTCTTCTAGGTTCTATTATTTAGTAACTGCTTGATCTTCTTGAGATTGAGGTATCTCTCTTTTCTCTCTTTCCTTAGGTGAGTTAGGGAAGGGTAATGTTGTGGGTATGTTGCCTTTAATGGAGTTCTACTCCCCCTCAGGATCAATCCTAAGAGAATAATATAAATTATATTCATCAAATGTAACATCTTTTGGTAAAGAAACACTTTATACCCCTTATGAGAATTTGAATACCCGATAAACACACTTAAAGGCTTTAGCAGATAGTTTGTCTCTTCACAAACTATATGAGTGAATGTAGCTTATACACCCAAATACTCTGGGTGTCAGCCCCATTCTCAATCTAACTATAGGGAATTTTAATTGTTTTAATATAAATTTTAACTACTTCTAGAATTTCAATTGGACTTCTCAATCGTAAGCTCCTCGAAGGTAACTGATTAGTTAGATGCACAATAGTCATTATGGAGAAACCCCATAGATTCTTAGGAATTTTATATTGTTCTATCAGTGTCTTACACTTATCCATTAAATCTCCAATCTTCATTTATGCCAATCCATTTTGTTAGAGAGTATAAGCATAGGAGGTTTCATGTCCTATTCTGTCATTTTTGAAAAAATATATGTACCTCATTATTATAGAAATCCTTGGCATTATCCCTCCTAAATCCTTTGACATTTAACTCAAATTGTCTCCTAATGGATTGAAAGCGATTTCTTAAAATTCTTGTTGCCTCAGTTTTTTGTTTAATCAGGTATAGCTACCAAAATTGACTATGATAATCTATGCACACTAGAAACTAACAAAATCCTTTTGTGACTAGATGTCGAGATGGTCCTCGGATGTCACAGTTAATAAGTTGCAAAGGTTTATGACATTTGAGGTTCATTGAGGGATAGGGTTTCCTCTTTGACTTAGATAATTGAGAGGCACCACATACTGATAACATGCAAATTAAACATTAAAATACATGATTATTAATGCAAATTAACACATAAAGCAGTCCATTCTAATGCATGTTATCATATTTTTTAGTGTTTATCTATCATTCTATGAAAAATTCATTATAATCTCAAAATGCATTGATTTAGGGTTAATTATGATGAATTAAGGATACTATTTTCATAACCCATCTTTATTTGAGACTATAATTAGTTTTTAAGGTTAAATAATAAGAGAAATGATTTTATATATACTTATTTTTCTTAGTTTCTAAAAATCATTTTATCAGTGTATTTTTTAAATAGAAATTCATTCTCTTTTTATTTATTAAATTTGAATTTTTAAAATGATAGATAATTTAATTTCTAATAAAATGAAAAAAATAATTAGATTAATTTGGAGTAATATTTTAAAAAGATATGAGTTTTCAAATTTAAACAGATTTTTTGGATTTTTTTGAAATATTCTGAATTAAAAATCAATATATTTTTTAAATTCATTAAAATAAGAATTTTATTTTCATGTACTGACGTGGCAGCTGACGTGGGGCGAGCAGAAAAAAAAAAGCGCACCACGTGGCGACATATGAGACCGCCACGTGTCGCACAGGTGTACACGTTCGCGCGTGTGCAAATGCGCGTGTGTGCGCGTGTGTGTGTGATCAAGGAAAAGCACCTTGTTAAAAGATTTTTCTAACTCCTTAATCATGCACACCTTATATACGCGCATTTTCTCTTTTATTTTTGCCATGTGGGACTTTGCTTCATGTTTTAAGTGCGCACGTGATGTGGCAGCACAAGGAGCGTCCGATGCATGCGTTGAAGATGAATCGTCAATCTTCACTTATGGCATGAGGGAATGCGGCGCAATCCTATTCGTCGGTGAATCATTTTTTAAATAATTTAATATCAACCGTTGATCTGAGGAGTTATAACGGCTAAGATAAAAATCGACTAAACGTATATGGAGCGTCTGATCAAGATCAAACAACGAGCGTTTGATGTGTTACTTATAATGCAAGCAACATGAAAAAATCTCAACGGTTCATCTACAATACAACAAACATTACTTATTTGTAACGATTCGCACTCCTGCGTTTTAGTAGAGTCATTGATCGAAGATCAAGCGTTTCATCCGACGGTTACGCCCAATTTGCCCTATAAAATAAGATGTTCTTCGACATTGTAAATCATTCTTGGGTAATTCGAGTAATCAAATTGTTTAAACACCAAATCCGTTCAGTCTCTAGCTTCCCATCACTTTAAAATCAATTTTTGTATCCACGAAGTGCTTGAAAGTGAGATATTGTTGAGAGACTAGGAAGAAATTGGCTCTTAAACATCAACGACCAACTTTTGAATTCACGAATGAAAAGCCTTTGATTAGGCGAGTAATTGGATCAATTCGAGCACAATCTTGGGTTGGAGATCGACTTTCATTCTAATCTTCCTTTGTATAGCTTTAGATTTCAATTTCGAATCGTAATTTGAAAAATTCAGAAAATCAGTTTTTCACGATTTTTAAATTCAGAAATTTCTATCTCATTCACTCGACGATTTCTCTACGAATCTTGATCCAAATTTCATGATTTTTGATTCCATAGATTTGCCTTCGAGTCTTCTTTCCAAAAATATCTTTCCATAATTTCTCATCACATTTCATCATTCGATTTCATCTAATTTTAAAATATATCTCAAAATTCCTTTATTTCTCCATGGATTCGCCACTATACTTCTTAATTCGTGTTAATTTAAAAAAATTGGTGAGTTTGGTATTAGTTTTGACACGAATCTGTGTGAATTCAATGACCTCACTAAATCATTCTGTCACGTATTATCCTATCAATGGACATATTTTTAAAATAATGAGGGTACATAGTTTCCAAAAGATGAAAGGGGGGATGTCCCAATCTTCTATGTAGTCGTATCACTTTCTCCTCTTCATTCAAGCTGGTTATTGCAATTACTTGGGCATTAGATAGTCTTCTAGCACTTGGAGTTGTTTTAGGGAGGTAGTATAGGCTGTGTCAGACTTTAGCAAGTCCAATCTTCTACCCCTTGACCTTATTGCACAAAACATCATCACTATCATCAAATAAAATTCCATATTCTGTTAGTTTAGCTATCATCTGAATTGACACTAAGCCTACAATAATTTATGGACATGAAGGACTCTTGATAGTAATCATGATGTAGAACTAGGTACGAAACCGGTCTAACACCGAGAGGCTAGGGATGAGCTAGGGGGATTCTAATATGATGTAATAAACTAATGACGCAATCAAGCAAAGTGTCGTCTCGGATGTCGTCGTCGTAGGCCCTGGGGTGCGCCGAGTAGGGTTCGCCGGGAGTCCTTCCGATCCACGTCCTCGCGGGCGAAAGGACGTGAGTCGTCGAGGGAAGCTCGACCGTCAACCCGACGGGTTGGACCACGATCTGAATCCAATCAAGTCGTCTAAGCACTCAACCTAAACTAAGTCCCGATGGCGGCGGAGACGGTGCGGCAAATACTGAAAGAAATATAGACTTCGACGTAAAATAAAGGGGAATGTGTGCCTAACCTGCGGGGCGCGAGCCCGGTAGGTCGTGACGATGGAGGCCGTTCGTACGCGGCACGAGCGGGTGGCGGAGGGGAGAACCGAGTCGGTGATGTCGACGGTGCGAGAACGTGTCGGGGTGATTCACTCGTGAACAGGGTGCGGTGAACGCAAACAGGATACACGCGGAGGGCGCGGGGGGCGAGCGGAGATGTCCCGTCAGGGAAAAGTGCAGTCCACCCAATAGGGCGTCGTGCCCGTTGCTGGGAAACAGGGATTTTGGATGGCCCACAATTTGTTGAGGCGACGGCGTTCGAGCAGCAGGTCCTCGTGGCGTGGTGTCACGTCAACCAGGTGGAGTGGACGTGGGGCGAATTTGATCGGCGGCGGCTTGGTATCTGCAGGATGAGTCAGATAAGGAGAGTAGCTGGGGACGCGTGTGTCAGCGAGGGAAGGCCGGCCGATGGAGGGTCCCGGAATTCCGCAGCGCGGACGAGGGCGTGACGATCATCAGGGCGGACGCTCGGTGGTGGGCAGTGACGGCAGGGAAGCGGCCCGGATTCAGAAAGATGACAGGGGATTCCGAATTGGGAGGGGGTGTGAGAAGTAGTGTGGTATAGGGGGTGATAGCGGCGGACAGGGGAGGCGTAAGAATTGTTCAGGGGGTGAGCAACTCGGAACGGGGAGGAAGATGGACGCGAGTTCTCACCTCCAAAAAGTGGCGGATCGAGAAAATTCACGCAGGTGGATTCGAAGTCGAGCAGGGGAAAGAAGGAGGGGCGGCGTGCGCGGGAACGAAGATGTTAGGATCTGGGGGGCGAACGGGACGGAGATGTTAGATCTGGCGGCTGAACAGGGAAATCGAGGGAGGCGGAAAGTGGGGATGTTGTGAGGTTGAGGTCGGTGGAAAATCAGGGAGGGAGTGGAGGTTCCGGGAAATCGAAAACTCAGGATCGGAAATGCAGGCAGGGGGGAAAGAGCTCACGGCGTCCTGATGGGGAGGACGAGACGGGATTTGATGGGACGGAGGGGAGGTCTGGCGCGGGATGAAATCGGGCGGAATGTGGAAGGACGGGGCCTGGGGGGAGAGGGGATTGACGGGCAAGGGGAGGGTAGGAGGATGGATGGAGGTCCGTGGAGAGGGAGTAGTGGAGGTTGGGGCTCGTGGAGGGGATGACCGGAGGAAGGGTGGTGCTGCGATCAGGCGGCGGCGGCGGTGGCGGCGGCCTGAGGCGGCGGCAACGGCGGCAGCGGCAGGAAGGCCGCACTGGTGAATAGTGAACAAGGCAAGGGGAGGCGGCGAGCACGGCGGCGGCACGTGAAGGTGCGGCGGCGGTGGTGGCGGCGGAGGCGGCGGTTGGTCCCCTTCCTTGGTCTTCCTTAAGCAGCCACTTGAGAGGGATGATGATCCTTTCTTTCTTCAAATGACGGCTAGGGTTTGTGGGGGGGTCCCTTCCCCTCTTATAGAGCCCATAGTGGGCCGAGAGAGGAAAGGGCCCACTTGAGGCCCACAACCCACACCTAACATAATCATAGAAAGATAAAAAAGGTCCACAAAGAGAAGGGCTTAACAAATGGGGTCCCGAAAAAGGGAAGAGCCCACCCGAAAGCTTAAAAGGGAGAGAAGAAGATATGCAAAGGCCCGCTTAAACACGTGCGAGCTAATAAAGTTCATAATGAAATAAAAACTGGAAAGATAACTCCACGCGCGCGCGAGCCCTGTGAAATGTGTCGTGGCGAGATGAGGTCCTCACTTGGTGTAGTGAAACTCGGCATCCTTCGTCTTCGCCTATCGAGGGGGCTGGACGCGCGCGGGTGTCGGCTCCTCCGGCGCCGTAGTGTCATGCCTTGGTGGCGACGGGGGTCATACGCCACCAAATCATGTTGGCTCTACATGCATATTGTCGATTTCAGTAACCTTTAGAAATGTGCTATCGGCTGTTTGAACGTTTTTGTTCTTTGAAGCATAATTCATTATACAAAAAATGGTCTACTAATCGAGTCATATGGTCAGTAGCACCCAAATCCAGGTTCTATGACATTGGATATAAAATGGGTGTTAAAAATGATGATAAAGCAGAGAGAATTGAATTCTTACTTGAATTAGACAAGTTGAGTTGGACATAAGATGTTGCATTTGCTGTTGAAGGTTTTGTATTTGAGTTGCATGTTCTTTGTGTCTTGACGAGGATGAGCATGCATCTAATTTTGAGGATGAGCTCGCATATGAGGATTTGGATTATGAGTAGGAGTTTGTGCTCCACACACAAGATTTGCATCATTCTGTGTCCATTGTGGTCCCTCAGGTCTGCATTGTTGTCGTCTTGACATATCTCCTTGAGTTGAGTGTGTCATCATGTGGGAGTGAGGTATTTGACATATCCATTTACTGCGGTTGTTGAAACACACGATCCTTGGTCAAACAAAATTTATAATTCTGAACTCATGATGATTTAAAAATTAAAAATCAAGTATACTGATGAGATTAGGTCGAACCACAAAGAGCATGGTTGACCTTTACCCAAAAAGTTGACTTGGTAAAAATTAAGTCTAACAAGGGTTTTTAAGAAATTAAAATGATATATTATCAATATAAATAGTGCTAATAAATGCGAGAAGTTATTTTCAGAATTTTAAAAAAGATTTGGAGAGGAAAAATCAAAAGTCAAGGTCAAAGAATTGACTTTGACTAGACTTCGACTTTTTGTAAAATCAAACAAGAAAAAGGTGAGAAAATATTATGAAAAATATATTTTTAGACACTAGAGAGAAAAAGAAGAATTTTGATTTCAAAATTGTGATTTTTAGAGAAGAATTAGATTTACTATGATTTACCCAAAATCAATAACATAAAAATCACCGAAATAAATGTTTCGGTCAAAATCCTTAAATTGACTTATCAAATGACATCCAAATCTAGAAAATCACCTATGAGTAGAAATCTTATGATCAGAGGATTCTGAAGAAACCAAAATTGGCAAATTTCATCTTGTTTATGTGTAATAATTGTCCTCGAAAGTCAATGCCCAAATTCAAAATGATTTTGAACAGTAGTAGGTCAAACGATAAATCAAAGAGTCAAATCTAGATGAACGAATCAGATATCTACGGAAAGCTGGTTGAAAAAGGAATCTAATGAAACCCAATTTGTTTGAATTAGACTTAAGATCAGGGAGAAATCCTTGTTTGGGTATCAGAAAAAAGTCGCGATAAAATTTGGGCAAAATGACAAAATTTCCAATTCCTAAACTCTAATTAGCTATCTAAATCTAATCTAAACAATCTAAAATGCGAGGATTACAAAGGAATCACACTACTAACTCAAGTGATGTGAAAATTGTGCCTCCAATTTCTTTGATTGCTGACAATTTCTCTGATTCCTTCTTCGTTGTGATTTCGACGTTCAAGGGGCCATTTCCAAACATTTTCTCACAATGATTTGTGCTTAACTTGCCTCAATCCATGCGCGATTGAGTTTAGAATGCAAGAGAATCACTAAGAACTCAAGATTCTTCTTCCAAAAATGCTTAATTTCATGTTTAATCAAGAGTTCCATATTTCGGAAGAGAGAACATTGATTTATAGAAGAATTCATTGTGATAAATCTGGGCCGTCCATTTCAATAAAGAAGCTGAAATGGCCACGATGGTGCCACGTAGTGCGCGAGAAGTGGACCAAAATCCCACGACGGGGGCCCACTTCTTCGTTGAACTTTGCCATTTGATTTTCATCGGAGCATCCACACTTCGCCACGTGTCATGTCCACATTAACCGAGCACATGATTAAGGCGCAGCCGTTACATATCACTAATGAGATCGACATGTCATGTGCTCTGACCGCAATTTGGTGGATCGATATCCATCAGATCAATGCACGTCGATTCAGGCGATTTCATCCAACAATCCACTCGCTGCCACGTTGCCTGTGAAAACTAAGAGAAACATTAGTCCCACACTGAAGAAAAGGATGAGAAATATCGCCTATGTAAGAGGAGACACTCTATTGGGTTTGTGTTGCCCCCTTTCACTCTCCTGGGCCCACTATACATGTGGGCCCAATAAACTTAGCCCACGTGCATCGCACCACGTAGGTGTCTGCATGGGTCAGTGTCGGCCCATGTGGCACCGCCATGTCAGCTCTGCGCTTAATAAACCCTTTTTTAAAATTTTCGGCCTTTAAAACTTTTAAAAAATCAAAATAAAATCCATAAAAATATATGAACTTCAAAAATTCATAACTTTCAATATAAAAGGCCTTTTTGTCTCAAATTTTCTCCATTGGATCACAAATTTCTTTTTCTTTAATCCCATGCCACCTGAAATATAAATTTTAATATGAAAATACGATGAATTTAAAATAATATTAACTTGACTTTAAAGGCCAACTTAAGTCAACTTAAGTAAAATGGCATGCCAATACAAAAAATTTCATAAAAGTATCATAACGTCGCGCGTGAGAGAGAAGGCGTCGCTTCAATTCATCCGTTGGATTTTCATCGGACGATTGCAATAAATCCAAGGGTCCATCGGACCCTTTGAATCTCGATTGTTATAACTCAGTTGATGGACCACTAAGATTAAACTTCTTTTAATCAAATCGATGTCTCATAGGATGCCGCCATGTACCCCTCTCAGTAAGTGACATCTGATGCACGTGATTCAATCACGCGATCGGACGTCTCTCACAGCACCACGTTACCAGAAATAAAAACTAAACAGAAATAGTCCCACAGTGGGTAAAGTATTAAAATTAATCGTGTATATAACATACACAAATTTAACAGCTTAACTTAAATCCGATTACGGATGCTCTAACCCATTTATAAATCTCGTGCACACGTGTCACACACGCACACATGCGTGACAAGTGTGTACACGTGTCACACGAACACACATCCACACGTCGCCACATGGCTTTGCTCCGCCACATCAGCGCGTGGTAATTAAAAACTATTTTTTATTCTTTTTAAATATTTAAAAACTGAAAATAGAGTTAAATAAATTCATAAAAATTTCATAAAATTCCTAAAAATTTGAAAAATCATAACTTTCAAAATACAACTCTAAATTAATTCAAATTTATTTTTTTTGGATCAAAAATTGAATTATCTACCATTATAAAAAGTTAAAGTATTTCTTTAATAAGAGAATGAATTTTAATTAAATAAATACACTCATGTATCTTATAAAATAAATTTTTAAAAATAGATGAGTGTTAATAAACATCTTTTCTCTTATCATTTAATCATAAAAATATAATTATGATCTCAAATATAAATAGGATTAAAATCACAATGTTTAATTATGCATAATTATCCATGAAATGATGTATTTTTAGATCATAGTATGAAATTATGTAAAATGATAGAAATGTACTTAAAATATGATAGCATGCATATAAATGGAACAATTAATGCTTTTATTTGCATTAATGATCATGTAATTCATGTATAAAGTGCATGTTATCAGTGGTTGAGAATGGTCTAATTCTTTGAATACGGAGCTCAATTCATTTGCATCGTTAATTGGTGACCGATCATCATGTTGTAACGTTCATGCCTTGGTAAATAGTTGAGTTATGTAGGATCAGTAGTTCTTCTTTGAGTGGAAGCTGTGAATTGTGTCCCATAGTTCTTTTTAGAAATATAAGGGTATTTAAGGCATTATCTAAGTGTTTGTTTAATGAAACGAATCAATGCGATCGTTAATTGCACACCGATTCATGTCCAAAATAAATCCAAACTCACCAATTTTATGATTTAATCAAGATTTGCATAGTATATTGGTAAAAAAGGGTCGAATCCACGAATCCACAGAGAATAAGGGATTTTTCAGAGATCTTTGGAAACTCGATCAAATCAGACGATGAATTGAGGTGAGAAATTAGGGAAAATGATAGATTTCGAAAGATAACTTAAAGAAAAATCTACATAATCAAAAATCACTCGATTTGGATCAGTATTTGCAGAGAAATCGATGAGAGAATGAGAGGGAAATTATGAACACAAGTTTAAGAGAAATCCGAAATTAAAGACTAAATTAACTAAATTAATAATCCTAAATTACCAATTGAAAATACATGACGCAAGATTAAGAATAAAAAATATAATCCAACTCGAGATAGCGATCGAAATGATCCAATTAATCGCCGGATTCAAGGCTTTTCATTCCGCGATTTCGAAAACGATCTTCGGTGTTCAAGAGGTGAATTCTCCCTAATCAATCAATGAAATCCACTTTCAATCACTTCGTGGACGCGGAAATGAGTCTAGAAGTGATTGGAAGCAAGAGATTCAAGGATGGAGGTGTATAAATAGTTCAATTGATCAAAATCATTGAAGAATACATGAAAATGTCGAAGAACATCTCAATTTATAAGCAATTTGGGCGCAACCGTAGGATGAAACGCTTCATCTTCGATCAACGGCTCTAATTGATCAAATTAATGCAAATCATTACCGTTAAGTTGCAGCCATTAGATCGTCGATCGATCGAAATTTCACTACATCGCGTGCATTATCAAAACGCATGTAATGTCCGCCGTTTGATTGCGATCGGACGCTCAGATGCGTTTCTCGTCGGTTTAATCTCAGTTGTTATAACTCGGTGCATGGACGGCTGAGATTATATCATTTTTAAAATGATTCGCCGACGAGTAATAATGCGCCACGTAACTGCCCTCTTTAAGTGGAGATCAACGGCTTAGATTCTTCGCGCGATCAAACGCTCCAGAGGCTGCCATGTCACATCCTGCTCTTGATCGTTGATCGCGATTGATCAGACGCTCCATATTATGCCACGTCACCTACATACTAATATTAAAATGAAAAATCTATTTTAAATTAGAAAAACTGATTTTTAATTCTAGAAAATCCTTAGAAATTTATTAAAAATTCAGAAAATTCTGGAAAAAATCCCTAAAAATTAGAAAATTCATAACTTTCAAATTACAACTCCAAATTAATCCAGATTTTTTTCATTGGATAAGAAATTCAATTATCTATAATTATAAATAAATAAAAATATTTAAATAACAAGATAATTAATTTTCTTTTCAAAAATACACTCACTTCTACTTGAAAATCAAAATTTAGTAAAATAAGTGAGTGTATATAAATATTTTCTCCTATTATTTAACATTAAAACCTAATGATAATCTCAAATTTATATGGGAATAATATAATCTAAAATTTATTCTTAAAATGCGTAATTATCCCTAAAATAGTGCATTTTGAGATTATCACTTAAAATTCTATGAAATGATAGAAATACACTCAAAGTATGATAACATGCATAAAAATGGAATGTGTTATGCCTTTATTTGCATTAATAATCATATTTTTTCATGTTAAGTTTGCATGTTATCATTGTTACCGTTGTAATTAGTCATTAGAAGAAGTGTTATAAATACACTATGCAGCTAAAAAAATAGTCATCATTCTCTTTCTCTAATCTTGAATTTCATCCATTGCCTCTACTCAAGACCTCATTCCAAATCTTATAGAGGATTGGTTTTTTGTCTTGCTATCAGAGCCTCCATTGATAATCAAAATTCTGACGATGCAGTCATCATATTGAAGAGCTTCTTGATTTGTGTATGTATCTGAAAGACTCGATTCAAATACATGTGGTATCCCGAAGCTACATATCTGTGGAAACCGCGTGTCTAGTACCTCTTCATCCTTGAACTGCGTATTTTCAAGGTATTGAAGTTGCATTTTCTCTGATATACGTGTTTGCATGTGCTACACTCAATCGGTTATCTGTTTTTCTCGTTTGCAAAAAATTCAACACTAGTATTGTGAAAGATTCACTCTGCTTCAAGATTATTTGGAAGGTTCTCATCTTCGATTCACGAGAAAACAAAGATGGAAAAAATCTTAAACTCACATAAGGAAGTCAATAATGAAATCTCATCAGGGACAATTGCATCTTCGTGGGTTACACTTTCTGCACCTATTTCGCCTACATTCGCCTTGTTTGCACCAAGAATCACCTTTGTGATTCACTTGCCCACGACAATTTTGCAAAATTTATTCACTAGCAGGAATCTCTATCAGTCGAGATGATTTACTGAGCACAATCTCTGGCCTCAAAAACTATAAGGACATTTCGCTAATCCTTGACCTAATGAAGACGATACACACTACTTCAAATGAATCGATGAAGAAGTACTCTTTACTTGGCTACTGGACTATATGAAGCCTGAGATTAGCAATCAATTTATTGATCATGAGTTTTTCAAAGATATATGGGATGGGGTAATCAGGTTATACTCAAAATTAGAGGATGAATCAAGAATGACAGACTTTAACAACAAAGCTATGGAGCTTCTTTAAGAGCAACAAAGCATTTTAGAGTACTAAAATGAATTATAGGCTCTGTGGAAGGAAATTGATTTCTATCAATTGCTTCCTACTGATTCTATAGGCCGTGAATATGTATTGCTTCTTAATTGGTTTAAGATCAGAATTTGAGACTGTGAGGAGTCTCATGTCTATCCTTCAAAGAATTTGTGGTCCAAGTAATCAAAGAAGAAGGTCGATTCATGTCTATGCATATATTGCCTACTGTAGAAAGTCAAGCCTGCACACTAAATTTTATAGCACATCGACCTCATGACAAGCATCCAATATAGCATAGACACAACCCTTCGATATGAAGCCATCCTCGAATAAGGCATCCAATAAAAAAACATCACCTACAAGGACCTCCTACAGTGTGATTTCTGCCAATGCCACAAGCACACTAGAGAGACATGTTGGAAGATACATGGACAACATGCAATCAGTCAGAGTCATGAGATGCTTCAACATAATTGCGGCAATTGGCAACCACCTCTTCATTACTCCGGTGACGCGTTTCAGCCTCCATGAGACAAAGGTGAGATGGACCTCTTAATGAACATGATAAAGCAATTAGAGGCTCAACTCTCCCATTCTTCACCCATAATTGGTTCAGCTACAATAGCTAACTCTAGTAAGACCTTTATTTTCAACAAAATTCTTAAAATTGTAACTTTTGTAGAAAACTCACATCCTCGAGATTCTTGGCTTTTAGATTCCGACACAACAAACCAGATGACACCCATATCTAGCTGGTTTACCTCATATATACCTTGCTCAAATAACTTAAGGGTCTAAACAACAAATGGCACACTTCTCATAGTTGCAGGCATAAGAACAATTAATGTACATCCCATAGGGAAATCAGCGCATGTACTTCATGTCCATAAACTTTGTATTAGCCAACATTTAGTGCAAAGAATTGCCTCCCTAATTCTATACAAGATTGAATCTGATGAAATTAATGTTTTCTTTGTGATAAGATGCAAGAGAGGAAGACTAGACTGGTTGGGATCCATAGAGGTCTACACAACCTGCCATCATGTAGAGACACCAAGAAATCATTTAGGAGCGCATCCCATAATGAAGTGTACTGAAAACATGCTAATTAAGCATAAAAATACATGATTATTAAAACGAATTAAGGATAAGAATTTAGGAGCTCATCAATTCTAATGCATGTTATCATATTTTTTAGTGTTTATCTATCATTCTATGAAAAAGTCATTATAATCTCAAAATGCATTAATCTAGGGTTAATTATGATAAATTAAGGATAATATTTTCATAACCCATCTTCACTTGATATTATAATTAGTTTTCAAGGTTAAATAATAAGAGAAATCATTTTATATACACTCATATATTTTTCTAAGTTTTAAAATCTAAAATATATGTGTATTTTCAATAGAAATGTATTCTCTTGTTATTTCTTAAATTTGACTTTTTTGAATGGTAGATAATTTAATTTATGATCCAATGAATCAAATTTGGATTAATTTGGAGTTATATTTGAAAATATATGCATTTTTTATTTTTAGGAATTTTTTCTAAGTTTTTATGAATTTTTATGAATTTAAAATCAATTTATTTTGATTTAAAATTGATTTTATATCACATAGGTGATGTGGCAGCATCTGGAGCATCCAATTGCGCGATTAATCATGACCGTCGATCGTCACTTAAGGCGGGGTACGTGGCGCAATCTTATTCACCAAAAATCACTTTAAAAATGATTTAATCACAACCGTCAATCTGAGGAGTTATAACGGCTCATATTAAACCAAAAAAATGCATCTGGAGCGTCGGATCTAGATCAAACGGCAACGGTTTGATGCGTTACTTATAACATGCACGAAGTGGCTTCATCTCAACGGTCCATTTGAGATCCAACGACCACGACTTAATTGTAATGATTCATAATCATGCGTTTCATCAGAGCCACTGATCAAAGATTTAAAGCTCGATCAGATAGTTACGCCCAATTCACCTTATAAAGAGAAGTGTTATTTGACATTTTAAACCATTTTAGGACAATTCGAGTAATCAAACTGTTTAGACACTAAATCCCTTGAAAATCTTCTATACTCATTTCCACATTCACGGAATGCTTGAAAGTGAGATTTAGTTGAAAGAATAGGAAGAAATCAGCTCCTGAACATCAAAGATCGCTTTTCAAATTCAAGAATGAAAAGCCTTTGATATGGAAACTAATTGGATTAATTCAAGGGCAATCTTGGGCTAGAGATTGTGTTTCATCCTAATCTTCTTACGTATAGCTTTAGATTTCAATTTCAAATCTTAATTTTAGTCAATTTCAAATTCAATTTTAGTTTGTTGCAATTTTATTTTTTAGAAATTTCTCTCTTGTTCATTTGATGATTTCTTTGTGAATCTTGATCCAAATTTAGTGATTTTTGATTCCGTGGATTTGTCTTCAAGTCTTCTTTCCAAAAATATCAAAATCCCTAATTTTTATCTACACTTCATCATCCGATTTGATCGAATTTCAAAAGATCATCTGAAATTACCCTAATTCTCTGTGGAATCGACCCTTATTCACCACTATACTCCTTAATCCGTGATTATTTGATAAAATTGGTGAGTTTGGTAATTATTTTTTACTCTTAACCGCGTGTTTTTAAGGACCTCGTGGTCTTGATTTGTCAATTAATTTAGAGCATAAGAAAATAAGAATAAGAAATTAATTTAGTGCATAAGAAAAGGCATAAGAACAATTAATCTACATTTCATAGGGAAATTAGGCACATGTACTTCATGTCCCTAAAATTTGTATTAGCCTACATTTAGTGCAAAGAATTGCCTCCCTAATTCTATACAAGATTGAATTTGATGGAATTAATGTTTTCTTTAAGATAAAGTGCAAGGGTGGAAGACTGGACTGGCTGGGATCCATAGAGGTCTCTACTGCCTGCCATCATGTAGAGACACCAAGAAATCATTTAGGAGCGCATCCAAAAATGAAGTGTACCCATCTAGTACTCTAGCAACCATGGATACCAGACGTAAAGAAGAAAATATATGACTCATTCAACAACGATTAGGTCATCCTTCATTTCAAATCTTAAAATATATGTAACCAGATGTTTTTCAAGGATTTCGGCTCTCCTTATTGACGATACTAAATCGTATGGTCGTTGATTACACACAATTTAGTGTCAAAAAAGTCCTAATCTTACCAATTTATGATTAATCAAAGTAATCAATTAGTATAATGGTAATTAAGGGTCGAATCCACGGAGAATTAGGGAAATTTGAGAGATATCTTTGAAATTCGATCAAATTAAACGACGAAGTGAGATTAGAAATTGGGTGTTTTAGTATATTAAGAAAGATAACTCAATTTCAAATCCACGGAATCAAAAATCAGATGATTTGGATAAGAATTCGAAGAGTAATCGAAGTTTGAAGTTTAGGAAATTTTCGTATCGCGAAATTGATTAAAAACCCAAATTAAGACTAAATTAAACTTAATCTACGATTCAAAACATAAAATTAACACTAAATGATGAAAGATTAAGATGAAAACAAACATTCTAACCCAAATTAGCCTTCGAAATGATCCACTTAATCGCCGGATGCAAGGCTTTTCATTCCGAATTTCTGAAGACGAAGTTTGAAGTTCAAGACTTAATTTCTTCTTTCCCTTTCGATCGAAATTGAAATTAACACATTCAAATGGAGCGGAAATGAGTTGCGATTACAGGGAAAGAAATGGCGCACGAAACAGTTGTGTTTACCAAGAGAATTTGGAGATTGATCGCGAGCACGTTCTTCGTCGCGAAGAACTGAGTTTAAAAGATTTGGAATTGGGCGTGGCACGTCGGATGAAGCCGTTCATCGCGATCAACGAGTCGCGATTAGACGTCTTTTCGCGAATCGTCGCGATCAATTGTCGGGCATTCGATCAACGATGAAGGGTCCAGATTGATCCCCATAGTGCACTTTGAAACGACGCTTTGCTTTGATGGTCCGTCGGATTTAAATCCAGCCGTCGTGATGTCTCGAGGAGTCCATCGATCACATTCAATCTGAGCCGCTCGGTTGATCGACGGTTTCGATTGATTCACTTAAATGATTTTTAAGCCACGTGCGCGATTGATGATCGGGTGGACCTCGTGTCCACCGCATCGACGAGTGCGATCTCTCCCGATCCCGATCCAACGCCTCACGGAATGCCACGCGTCCTGCATAGATTAATTTGACGAGATTTTAGTCCCACATGGAAAAGACTGAGAGAATGAGACAAGTATATAAGCTACGCGAAATTAGAGGGTTTAATAATCTTGTCTTCCGATAATCGGAAGACCTATATGTTATGTAAATATATATATAGCATAAATATAAATACGCCACGTCACATCAGCGCCACGCATGTGCCCGTGTGTTGTCCACGTGGCAGAGCCACGTGGCCCCGAGTGCCACGTCGCATCCAAGTGTACACGCGCAATTAAACCCCCATTTTTGCCATTATTTTAATTAATTTTAAATGCTAAAAATCAAAAATAAAACAGAAATAAATTCAGAAAAATTCCATAAAATTCCTAAAAATTTTAAAATTCATAACTTTCAAAATACAACTCAAAATTAATTCAAATTTGTTTTGTTGGATCAGAAATTGAATAATCTGTCATTATAAAAAGTCAAATTATTAAAATAGTAAGAGAATAAATTATAATTAATTTAATACATTTATGTATCTTATAAAATAACTTTATAAAAATACATAAATGTAAATAAAGATCTTTTCTCTTATATTTTCATTCTCAAAACATGATTATGATCTCAATTATAATTAGGATTAAAGATTATAATGTTTAATTATGTATAATAATCCGTAAATGAGTATATTTTAAGATCATAACATGAAATAATATAAATGATAGAAATATGCTTAAAATATGATAACATGCATATATTTGGAATAATTAATGCCTTTAATTGCATTAATAATCATGTAATTAATGTAAAAATAGCATGCTATCACTTATTCATAGTAATACAACTAGTTTTCTTTAAGTTAAGAAATGCTTACTGTTACCTATCTTACTTATAGGAGTTCAAGTCAAACCTTTAATACACAATCTCCCTTGCAACTACTCTCAGCAGCCTTTCCTATGATCAAATTAGATGATGTTTTATCAAAAAGGGTATTTGGGTGCGAGTGTTATGTACATCTCTACCCAAACTAGACTAATAAATTATCATCTAGAGCACTTAAATGTGTATTTATGGGATACTCAAATACACAAAAAGGATATAAGTGCTACTATCCTACTATACAGCGAATTCTAATCTCTTTGGATGTTACTTTGTAATGAAAGGAATTCCTTTTATCAACAAAACCAGGATGCCCAACCTCAACTGTTGATTGAGGAGAGAAGAACAGTTCATATGTACACTCTTCTGAAAAGCTGTTCATATGTACATATACTTCAAGCTGTACCTATGAACAGTTTTCATCACGCACCATATATGCAGTTTCACTGAATAAGAAGGGGCTATAAACCAGGTGGGATAGGTAACATCCGAGGATGTTAGCGCATTAAGTAGCGACACAGTTCTCCCAGCGACCGTACATGGAGCTGACGTCCCACCTCCAAGCTGTCGGGCATACTCCTCTACCACCTTCCTGGCGCACACGTCCCATGTCCTTGCCATCTCAGTAAGCGACATGGGCTGTGCCAGGCTGCGCAGGCATATGCCGAACCTTGTCTTTGCCTTGGCAGATAGATCTCCACAATCCTTGCTGCGAAAAAACCAGTTTTAGAGAGAGAAGTATTCTAGAGAGAGAAGGAGGCTTTTCGCACCTTACTTCAACCGGTAGCTTGTCCAAAAGTGCAGGAGAACATCGAGGGTAGCTGGAGGGAATCAGCAGCCTCAATGGAGAAATGGGTAACTGCAGGAATGGATATAAAGTTAGAGGATGGATGCTCACTTCAAAAGGATATCAATGTTCTAGAATAACATCTATTCTCTCACCATTTGATAGAAGGTTAAATGCGACTTTAAGCTGGTGCTCACAGCGATGGCACGGTAAGAGCATTTGACTACCATTCCATCACTGCCTTCCGCAGCCAATGTGCTTGAGTCGGAGTCTTCCTTGGCGATCTCCACAACAGTGTCAATCAGCTGCTGGTTTATCTCTCTAATTTCTTCAACTAGAGTCTGGTTAGCCTGCAGAAGTGAAGAAAAGTTGTCCATCAACTTGAATTTCTCGAAAGAAGACAAACTTGAGAAAAAATCATACATCAATCTTGGGCTTCTTAATTCGAGATGTGGCAGTTGACTCTAATTCTGCAATGTCGCCACCAAAACGCCTTAAACTTTCATTGTTCACGCTCCCAGCAGAGGACGCAGCAATCAACGGCATTGCACTTGTATGGCGTTTCATCTTCTTGGTGCCACCAGATCCATCTTGCGACATAAAATTCCTGGCTTGCAGACGGCATTTGGTCATAGCAACTAGATCTTCACCAATTGCAGCTCGAGAACCATTACCGGGTGCTGAACTAGCAATCCGATCAATCATACTCACCACAGAGCCAATGTCACTCACCGATGAACTGAGCGCCGACGGTGACAGAGATTGCACCTAAAAAGTGAAAATAAATTGATCATTTTTCTGATCTTGAGAATCTTAAATTGAAAGAGCTCACCGCTTTGACCAAACGGTCAATAGGTTTCTCAGTCACAGTTGGCTTCGCAGAAAAAACTGGGGCAGCTGCATGACCACCATCTGGACTAATGCACTCTGCAAGCAAAGGTGAAGCTGAAATGCCAGGTGTACCCACAGTCATTGATTGAGTGAGTGTAGGAGCGACAGGTGCTTGCTGGTGTAAAACATTTGGTGCGTTCGACAGGGAGGAGAAACTGCTCAACGGTTTCTCTAGGTCTCCCGGTAAAGGCGAAGGAGCCAATGGCGTGGACGGAGAAGGAACGACAAAAGGTGAGCTTGAGGATTGTAGAGGAGTGCCAGTTTTGGGTATGGTAGGAAGGAGAGATTGGTCAATTTGAGGGGAAGAATGTTGAGAAATCTGGGGTGAAGGGACCTGAAGATTTTGTGGAGATGATATAGGAAAAGAAGCAGACACCCCAGGCTTTATTTGCTGATGTTGATGAAATGGCTGGCGTTGACTTCCTGTGAAATTAGGCTGATAGAGTCCTGGCTTAAGAGAGGACTGTCTAGACTTCAAATCAGTCATCTCATTCATATGATGAAGCTGCGGCATCTGAGAAGATTGCTGCTGTTTAGGCTGCTGGAGCTGCTGAAATTGCTGCTGCAATTGAGGCTGCAGACTCTGTGGTTTCTGATGCTGCATCTGGCGTTGCTGTTGGATCTGCTGTTTCATTTGCTGTGACTGCATAAGTTGCTGGTACGGGTGCTCCTGTTTCACATGTTGAAGAGTACTGCTCTGTGTCAAGGTGTGCATGTTTGACTGGGTTGAAGACCCAAAAGTGGTTTGCTGAAATGAACCCAATCCGCTATCTTGCATAGAAGTCAGTGTGGTGCCCTGTGATGACTCTATGGGAGTTGAACCAGACTGAAAAGCATTCATCATATTATGCCGAGTAGAATTGCTAATATTCTGCACATGGGTTGACATCGGGATGGTTGACCCAACAGTTGACTGGAGTGGCGTAACAGAGGATTGAACAACCAGGGGAGGCATCTGGGCCCCATGAGGGTCACGTTGCTGGAGAGGAACGGGAGATGATGGCTGCGGTTGGATGGACTGATTGCCTCCAGTTGACTGGGGGAACTGCTGTTGACCTTGAATTTGCTGGCCGCTGTTTCTTCTTCTGTTGGAGTTAATGAAATTGAACAGCTGCTTTTCATATTGAGGTAACTTCTCCTTGAGACCGGGTTGAAGACTGCTCTTGGAAATCTGGAGGATTGCTATAAGCCGATCAACCATAATCTTGACCCTTTTCAAGTTTTCATTTTGCTCTGACTGCTTCCCCTGAGGAAGCAAGGCTTCATTCTGACAATGGGAAATGACTTCGATTTTATAACTACTTGAATAAATTCAACGAAATGTTTTTTTTTAAAGATGAAGTTCAACGAAATGTTTATTGAAGTAAATCAAACCTGCTGGCATTTTAAGGTGATCTTCTCCTGCATTTCACTGAGATCGGCATAGTACAGCTCCTTCATGCTCTGAATCTGAATGCCAAAAATATGTTTAACAGATTATTAAGTAAACCACAAGTTTTTTTTTTAAGTAAGAGTACACCATAAGTTATTTATGTAAATGATCTTAAATGACAAAATAGAAGATGATATAGCCTTCAATTGGACCAAAGTAATAGTAAATGAGAAACTGATAAAGTTCCATAGTAGACTGTTAGGGTATTTCAGCCATTTCTCCATATAAATAGGGAGGATTATTACTTTGGGCTACGGAAAATCTTGTGAATTTGTCATCTCTCTCTCTCTCTCTCTCTCTCTCTCCCCCCTTCTCTCTTTCTCTCTCTTGGATCTCTCTGCCCTAAATGGTGATTATTCTCTGAGGCACTCTTGGAGCTTGGTGATGCACCTTCTTCTCGTTGGCAGCTTACCCCTCTAGACCCTTTTCATCGCCCTTTATTCTTTTCAGGGTTATCTTTCTGATGGGACAAAAAAATCATGCTCCTATCATTTGTATCAGAAACAAAAAAGCAGAAACAGACATGTGACGACAAGAATCTTGCATCCCCTTCCACTTTGGCTCCTGTCTTCTGTGACCTTCGAGACTGTTCTTCTTCATCCCGAGCAACCTTTTGTTTCCTGACAGCCACTCCACCAGATGCACACAACCTTTCCAGAGTATGCAGAAAAATCTTAGACCTTGTGGATGAGATCTTCTTTTTGAAGGGTGTTGGACTATCCTCCAGGCTCATGATGCACTAGGCCACTTAGGGCCATGTTTAACTCTCGCTCTTCTTTCTCCCACCACTCTCTCTCACATTCTCCTTGGTTCTCTCTTCTCCTTCGCTTTTGTCTACTTCTAGAAATTCCACGCATTATTTTCCATCTTCATATATTAACTCAAAGGCCTTAATTGTCTGCAAGAGGGAAGCAGTGATAAGATACTATAACTCTATGTAAGGGCGTTTTAACCATTCCTCTTGATGGCTTACTTGACAGCTATAAATGGGCTGGGAAAATAATGTTATCAGTTGGGTGGCTCTCCCATTAGGGTTTTGGCCCCCTCTCTCCTCTTTCAACCCGAGTCAGCAGTTCTCTGCTCAGGTACTATTGGAACTTTGCAGCACTATTTCCTACCTGCTACCACCTCACCTCATCAAGGCACATTTAAACCTCGTCACCTCATCTATTCTCATCTATTCCTCTCTTCAAGGTTACATTTCTGATAAGACCAAAATGAGGCTACTCTCAGAAACTTTTGGTACGAGCAGCATAATGCAAGAATGTGTTGAAATTCAATCTGACATTTTCAGGTGTAACTCAAAGCTTTTTTGAGCAGAACTCATTTCAAAGCCTTTAAATATAGAAGCCAATTATCAAGAAATTACCTTTTTGGTATGTCTCCTCCATCCAATCTGTGCCCTGCTTGGTTTGTTTGAGCAGTAGAATCTATTGAATCTGCATAAAAAAATGGTTAAAAATAATAAGAAACTCTTACCTTGCATAAAAACCATAAACAAAAAAATTGAGCAGCAATAAAATTCTCACCTGGGGATGCTTCCAAGAGCCCTCTTTGAGGTTGATATAGAGGTTTGGGCTGCTCGAATGTATTCTGCTGCTGCAAAAGCACAGTCGGAGTCTGTAATTTCTGTTGCACCTGCTGCATTTCCCTCTGCAATGGGTTGCCCTGCTGCTGCATTGGCATCTGCTGCTGCAGTTGCATGGATTGATTCTGTGCCAGAGACATGTGCTGCTGTTGACTTTGTATACTCTGTTGACCTTGAGATGGTTGCTGCGGCTGCATGGTGGATTTCTGCGACTGCATCACATGCATTGAATGATGTGGCTGATCTATGTTTGTCATGCTGGCCTGTGATCCCATGAGGGTTGACTGTTGCTGCAGCTGTGGGACCACCTTCTGCTGCAACAACTGTGGCTGTTGCATGCCCATTAAATTACCCTGCTGGACTGTCAATCTTCTCTGTTGTTGCATGTCAGATATGCTGTTCTGTTGACCAAGAAGTTGACTTTGTTGCAAGTTAGACATATTAGGATGATTACCCAGATGTTGTTGCTGCTGCTGCTGCTGCTGTTGTTGTTGTTGGTGCTGGAGAGAGGATGCCTGAGAGAGTCCAGATGATGGTTGCGACTGCTGGTGCCGAAGAACTGCATGTGGGTGCTGCTGGAGAAGACTTGAGGACGACTGTTGAAGAGCATTTACTTGACTTTGATGATGCATCACTTGAGGTTGAACCTGCTGCAGACGAGTTTGACTTGGCTGAAGACTGGACATTTGAGATGCTGATTTTAAGGACTGTTGCTGTTGTTGCTGCTGCTGCTCCTGCTGTTGATGTTGGTGCTGTTGCTTCTGCATTTGTGACTGGATAAGAGAATTATGAATTTTTGCTTTCAAGATTTGTTGTTGCTGCTGTAATTGTTGTGGATATAAATGCTGGTTCTGTGGCTGTTGGGGAACTGAAGGCTGCTGCAGTGGTTTTCCCTGAACCTGTCTCTGTTGATTAGTGTAAATGTTATGAGACATGCTTTGGCCGGAATTGTTGACCAAGTTTTGAGAGATTGAGGACATTGTTTGCAAGTTTGATGTCTGAACAATGCTGGACACTGATTGGGGGAGACCATTTACACCTGATGCCACTGCAGATGATAAGCCAATTTGAATACCTTGGGCTAGGGGTTGTTGACGCGTCTGATTCTGATTTGTCAATGGCATTTGTAGAGCTTGCCCCCCGTTTTGCAACTGTGGCTGTAGATTATGGGACGCTGATGACCAAAAAGATACACAAAATTATATTCTCTTTCACATCTACAAATATATCAAATGATATTTTTCCGTATGGCTGTAGATCATTGCGTATTCATACCTTCTGGAGCGGTCTGGTTTAGGGCATTTGATGTCATGTGACTGATATTACCATTGTTTTGGGTTTTTGATTCCATTGTAAGCATTTTAAGAGATATTTTCTTGAGATAATCTGTCTGCAAAATGAAAGCATTTCAACTTTTAAACGAATAAAATTCCTTTAGTAATGAATATAAGAACTGTACATCATTTGTTGATAGATACTCCTAAAAACTCAATAAGTTAACCTGACTGGTGGCCGCAGTAAATATTTTCTCCTCAAATCGCATCGCAATTTTCTTCAGTTCGCCTAAATTCTCAGGTCCATAAAGTGGAAGGTGTTTTTGTAAAGTATCCATTCTGCGGTAAAGAAAAGAGGCCTACTTACTTCTCTAAAGAATGTAGCATCATTCAAAACAGAAATAAAGGTAAGGCACCGGATTCAGTGAGTTACTGAAATCAAAATACAATATAGAAGGAGACACTATAACTATTTGTAAATTAGGATAGAGTGTCAGAATCAAGTCATTCTTAGCTACAGCTATTCGTCATAAAGTTATGTAGAGTCTAACGGTCACCACATGCTGTACATATACCCAGCCAATTAAGTATAATGTAAGCGTTTTTCTTTCTATCTGAAACCTCTCCTCTATTTTACATCCAAGATCCTTTTATAACTCTCTTAGCTAAGACAAAAATTCCTGATATGGAGGGTTCTGATTCAATCTTGAATCTAGAACTCTTGGCTAAATAAATGATCCTTATGTCATCACATGGAAACAGAGTTAATTTCGAAAAACTTTGAGCAGATCGGTGATCCTCTGACTACTTTAGAGTGCCTACCCACGCCTGTTTTACAAATCTCAAATTGTTCATTAGCAGGAATTTATAAAATGAATATGCACACTTCAGTTAATGTTACGTTATCAGCTTAAATGTCAACTGTCAAAATGAATGAAATTACAACTGTACCCAAGATTTAGGAAAATTAGACTAATGTATTTTTCTTATTTACTTCATACCCTACCGCAAAGTGACCGTTAAGATGTTACCGTTGTAACTTAACGCTCACTTCTGCTTGTATAAATAGCTCCCTTGTGGAGAGATAAAAGATAAGTTTCCTTTTTCTATTCTCCAAACTCTTCATAGAGACTTCTCTACCTCATCTCTGAGTCTAGCACAATATATCCAACTTCTACATGGTATCAGAGCTTTCAGCTTCTTTCTACTGCTAGCCCGAGGTGTCTTCTTCATCATTTCAATTACTTCTACTGTTTTAGGCCATCGGTCATAAACCACTAGGTTCTCACAAGGAATCTAATAGGAAGGGAAGCTATCATCTAAGCTAAACTTAACAACCATAAAGAAAAAGGGGAGACAGCAGTAAAAGGATAAGGCATACCGTCTCCTATGATGGAAGTACCACAGACTGGGGCCACAGTCACCTCCTAAGGCCTATCAATGACCACCGGTGATAGATGGTTCAACCAACTACCGGTGGTTGGCCCTAGAAGCCAATTTTCAGGCCTTAATTACCATCTGTGGACACGATATATTCAAACTGTGCTCAGACCAAAAAATCTGGAAGATCATCTCACCACCAGAGCTCCTCCACAAGAAAATCCTCAGTATAAGAGAAGGATTGCCGAAGAAGAGATCTTGTACGCCTGGATTTTGGATTCAATGACAACTGAGCTAGTGAATTGCTTCATCGAATATTCAAGTGTACAGGAAATATGGGATGCTGCTCAACAATATCATTCGAAAAAGAATGACAAAGCAAAAATTGCTGAACTAGTGATCAAAGCAAGAGCATTACAGCAAGGTGAAAAAACTGTCTTAGCCTATGCCAATGAACTAAGGATGATCTGTAGTGAACTTCATCACTATAGACCACCAGTTCACAACTCAATGGAAAGAGAGTATACATTGATGGATAGAGTCTACCAACTCTTGCAAGGCCTACGATCTGAGTTTGAAAGCCTTAGAAGTTAACTATGCAATCGGGAAAACCCAATATCCTTCAATGACACAATCTCACAATTAATTGGTGAAGAGAGCCGACTTCAAGATATGAAGGGAAGCGGTGAAGGTGCTGCCTATGTTACCATAAATCCTGAAGGAACTCCCTCAAGTCAACAAGAACAATCCACTTCAACTACTGGAGCCCAAAAAAACTTCAAGTAAAAACTAAAGGACAATTTATGGTGTAATTACTGCAAAAGGAGATGGCGCACAAAGGAAACTTGCTGGAAGTTACACGGGCGACCTCCACAAGTACACATAGTGATTAATCCATATTTGCCACAAGATAGGCAACTCATAAACAAGATGGATAGACAAAGATGGGCACCCACATATACCCCTCAGAACTACTCAATAACTCCTTTGCCACTATCTTCCTACCCAATGCAACAATTACCAAGTTTTCCTCTGCAATGCCCCCATCATGATGTTCCCAAAAAGCAAGAGAACACAAATCTCCACTAGCAAGTAAGAGTCTAGCAACAACAAATGCAGGGCCTCATCAACTCATCATCAGGATCAATCATTGGGTCAACTTCACTAGAAAATTCAGGTAAAACCACAATTCTATCACTTATATCATCATTGTCCGATCTTCATAGCTCCTAGACCTTGGATTCAAGGGCCACAAATCACATGACCCCAATAATGACTATGTTTCTAAATTATAGAGCTTGCATAACCTAACAACATATCCAGACTGTCGATGGCACTCTACTCCATGTACCTGGTATAGGTAGCATAAAATTAGCACCCATTGGCTTACTCACTCGAGTGTTACATGTTCCTAAACTCGTTGTGAGCCTAGTCTCTGTTCAAAGAATTGATTGTCTTATTTGATAGTCTTGATGTCTTTTTGTGTAATACGGTCTACGGGTGGAAGATTGGACTTACTAGAATCTGCAATGGATTATACTACTTGCATGGCTCATCTTGCACCTAGGGAAGGGGATGTGATTTCAAGACAGCAACGGTAGTCACAACAACCATCGAAGAGAAGGCCATACTTCTATATAGGCGTCTAGGACACCCCTCCTTCTCCTTACTTCAATCAATGTATCCGAGTTTTTTCAAGACTTTATCAATAGATAGACTGATTTGTGATGCCTGGCATCTTGCAAAATCAAAGAAAGTGGCTTACCCGTCCACAGATAATAGATGCCTCAAACCCTTTTCAACTACTTCACTGCGATATCTGGGGACCCTCCCCACAAACCGATCTAAATGGCTTTAGATGGTTTTTGGTGTGTATTGATGATCACAGCAGGTTTGCATGGTTGTATCTTCTTAAACAAAAATCCGAAGTGACAGAAATCCTAAAGAACCACAGCCACTTGATTAAAAGACAGTTTGGCATAGCTGTTCAAGGATTTAGAACGGAAAATGTCCTAAATTTTTGCAACAATGGCTTGCGGAAATTCTTCGAAAGGGAAGGCATTCAACATGAGATTTCCTACCCATACACTCCTCAACAAAATGGCCTTGCTGAAAGGAAAATTGGAGACATCCTCAATAAGGGTAGAACGCTCATCGAACAAGCGTGTGTTTCAAAAACTCTACGGGGCTTTGCTGTTATGACAACGATCCATCTGATTAATAGACTTCCTACTAAGACACTAAGTATGAAAAGTCTCATAGAAACCCTGGAGAAACTATCTTCCACTCTCAGATTGAGCAATGGTTTATCACCAAAAGTATTTGGGTGTGTGGTATATGCACATGACTACAACCCATCATTGGATAAATTATCAACCAAAGCCATGAAATGTGTATTTGTGGGATATTAAAACACACAAAAGGGATACATATGCTACCATCCAGCCCCTAGAAAAACCATAGTCACTAAAAATGTGACCTTCAATGAGTATCAATTCTACTATATATTGGATCCTAAATATCCAGGGAGCAAGTCAAAATGGAAACCCCACTACCCCCTCATCACGATACAGAGGGAGATGTCACACCCATCTCTAGAGGAGGAAGTCAAACCTTTGTCCAACCTAAAGACAATGTAAGACTACATAACACAGAAACATTACCTCTTAATATGTTTCCTAAATACTATGTTAGGAGAAAAAACAAACTACCCTAGAGAATCACTCAAACACTACAACTTCTAGCTCTAGAAGAGGAAGCCGCATCCCAACAAGATGACCCTTGTGAAGAAGAAATCCTGCCTATAGCAGTAAGAAAAGGAACGTGAGCATGTGTCAAACCACTTCCTCTCTCCATACTGAATGTTATGAACTATGGAAAAATATCAAAACAATATAAAAGTTTCCTTACTACAGTTTATTTTACTAGTGCCCCACATACAGTTGCAAAAGCACTTCAGTACCCACACTGGAAAAAGACAATGGATGAAGAAATGGAAGCATTAAAGAAAAACAAAACCTAGGATATTGTCAAGGAAAAAAGGGGGATAAAACCAGCATGATGCAGATGGATATTTGTTATTAAATATAAGTCAAATGGAACCTTAGATAGGTATAAAGCTCGACAGGTAGCAAAAGAATACACTCAAACCTACGATATAGGCTACAAGGAAACATTTGCTCCAGTAGCTAATATAAATACTGTTAGGATATTGATTTCGCTTCCAGTCAACCTAAATTGAAAACTACACCAATTTGATGTCAAAAATTTATATGAGAATGTCTCTTGGATATGAACAAGTAGGAAATAAAACTAAAGTGTGTAAGTTGAAGAGTACACTCTACGGATTAAAACAACACCATAGGACTTAGTTTGGTAAATTCACACTAACCATGAAAATATTAGGATACAAACAATGTAATAGAGATCATAAACTATTCTACCAACATTTTCCTATTGGAGGAGTTATCATCCAAATAGTATATGTTGATGATATTATCATCACAAGAAACAATGATCTGCAAGCCACTAAATTAAAAGAACACCTGACCTCACACTTTGAGGTGAAAAAGTTGGAACCCGTTAAGTACTTAATGGGAATTGAGATAGCACAGTCCACAGATGAGTACTTAATGACTCAAAAAAATATATACTAGATCTCTTAAATGAAATAGGCCTAACATACAGGAAAATTAGTAAGACGCCTGTAGAAATAAATCATAAACTAACACTCAAAGAGGATGATCCTAAAATAGAAATCAACTCATATCAAAAACTAACTGGTAAGTCACTATACCCAGCTCATACTCGTCCTGACATATCTTATTTTGTCAATGTGTTAAGTCAATTCATGCACAACCGCAGAAGAACCATTATCAGGCAGCACTTAAGATACTTAGATATTTAAAGGGGACCGTTGATCTTGGGCTTACATTAAAAAATACAGGTAAATTAGATCTCCTTATATTCACTGATTTTGATTATGATGGATCTTTGGTGAACAGTAGGTCTACGACTGGGTACTGTACCTTATTAGAAGGAAACTTGGTCACTTGGAGGAGTAAAAAACAGGGAGTAGTGTCAAAGTCAAGTACGTAGACTGAATTTCATGCCTTATCCAGTGGGCTGGATGAAGTATTGTGGATTAGAAGGATATTAAAGGAATTAAAAATTCTTCTGGAAGAACCAATTAAAATATTGTGTGACAACAAATCTCCGATCTGTATTGCTCAAAACCCAATGTATCACGATCAGATCAAGCATGTGGATATTGATTAGTTATACATCAAAGAAAAAGTTAAACAAAAGATTTTTGTGAGATGAACATATCAATTCAATTTTTGTGATCACCGACACAGAAAACAAAAGAGAATCCAGACGATATGCAGACAAGAAAAAAAAACTATCCCCCAACCGTCTAACATAAGCCCATCCACGATCATTCCAGACGAAAATTTCGCCAAATACTCGCATTCAAAGAGGTCATGAAGAGAAAAAACCACGAAAAAAAAACCAAGAAACGCAAACTGTGCGGTGTCTCACATCTTGTTGACGATCCGAGTACGGGCATCAGACTGAAGTTGCGTCCTCCAGTCTGCAGTAGAGGCGGCATCCATGTTCATCGCGGAGGCGTCGCTATGAGCCGGCCGCCAGCTCCCCCCGCTCCCTTCCATCGGAAGAGTACGACTAAGAAGAGAGAAGGCGTTGATTTAAATCGACGACGATCTCGATCGATGAAATCTTGGACTCTATTAAATAGGTTTGACAATCATGGACGTCGACGCGTCGACACGGATCGACCGAAGGTAGTTCACTGTCGCCGGCGCGAGAAACGGTCGGTGAGAATAAATTGATAAAATAATATATCAAACTTAATTTCGCTACAGCTATGTTATTTTATTGGTAATTTGACCGACGCGCACGCATTGTTTTAGGAATATTTAAATAAGATAATCTCCAATATCAAAGTATTTTGGTAAACCGACATCTCGAATCGTCGCGGCATCTGAGAGCCGCCGGCCCACCACTCGGAGGCTCAGCCATGACGCTGAGCAGCGTGCTCTCTCTTACATGCATTCATTCATGAGGACAACCGTAGCGCCCCTTCAAATAAGGAATCAAATGCTTATACAAGGCACGCATGAATCGTTAGAAAAGCTCGAATAAGCTTCTTTTCTAGAGATTTTCGTACATAAAATCCTTCTATCCCCCTTGGGTGGAAGATCAGGATCCTCCACTGTGAAAAGGAGAGAGTAAGAGGTCAAGTCTTTTTGAGTATTTAATGCTAGTCCTAAGCGAGAGATTCCAGTTTAGAGAACCTTTCTTTTCTCCTAAACTAGAGACTTGCTCTCTCTATTTATTTTTTGAGAGCCACCCATCATAAAGTGACCGGCAAAAATCGTATGTTCATTTATAACAAGCAATCACTAGTAAATAAGGATGGAATTTTGTGAAAATTGAAGTTGATTTTGAGAGATCTTAGATTTAGATCAAATTAGACAATAAAATGAGGTGACGATTTAAATTGAACAAGAAATGATAGAGATAAGTTAGAGGGAGAAGATTGCAGATGAGGAGAGAACAAATATCATTAAAACTTTAAGGGTTTCAAAGATTATATCTCGAAAGATGTGGCGGCTAGGGTTTCAGAAGAAAATAAAATCACACTTAATTTCTATTCACACGACTTTTAGATATAGTCATTGTGTGGGGACCACCCACTCACAAAAGATAAAGAGTTGCATTTGGCCACTTTTAACTAGTGCCTATTGAACAAACCCAAGAGCATTATCACTTCAGAGCAACATACATTTCGAAGGTGAACTGACGAACCACATTCAAGGTGTGGACACGACCGCCTGAGATATAAGTCCAGCATACTCGAGTGTAATCATCGATAAACACAATGTATTGTCATCTGCCATTCAGCGCAGTAATAGGAGCTGACCGCCAAATGTCATAGTGAACTAAGTCAAAGGGGTGGGACGATGGTGTACTGATAACATGCATTTATAACTTGAATTCTTATCTTAATTAACTCATATTCATGCTTATTTTATGTGAATACGATGCATGTTATCATACTTTTTAGGAATTTTCTCCATTGGCATGTCATTTCACTAAAGTTGATATTTATGCATAAATTAGGGATAATTTCATGTTTAATGGATGATTAATCTTTTGTTTAAATTAATAGAAGTTATCTCTGTTATTGAATGAGTTTTGACTTTAGTAAATGTTTGGAAGGATGATTTTAGGATGAATTTATGATTTAAAATGTTTAATGAGAAATGATTTAAGTAAATTATAAGTCATCTTGATTTCTTCTTTCTAAATATATTTTAAATGACATGATATTAAAAAGAAAAGAATTTGTGATCCAATGGAGAAAATTTGGATTAAAAAGGAGTTGTATATTTTAAATTATGAATTTTTGAAGTTTTATGCATTTTTTCTGATTTTTATTTGATTTATAAATTTAATTTTTATTTAAAAATTCGCAAAAAGGGGGTTACGTACCTGCAGGCGCTGACGTGGCGAGCGAGCCCAGGCGGCGGCTGACGTGGCGCGCGGGATTGCCTCGAGTTGCGACGCAGCACTAAGGCCACGTGGCAGCGCCTGAGTGGCCCACGCGGGGCGCAGGTGGCGCTAACGCGTGGCAGGGTGCCACGCGGACGGGCCACGCGGACGGGCCACGCGGACGCCCGTGAGGGGCGACACGTGGCGAGGCTAGTAAATGGAGGGCCCACGGGTTAGTGGGCCCTGGTTAGATATTAGGAGCGGTAACGCAAAAGCGTTACCGCGCTCCCCTATTTAATCGCAATTTTGCTCGATATTTCCTCCGTGTGGGACTATATTCCCACACGGCTCTTACCTTGCAAGACACGTGGCGGCACGACAGGCGTCATATCCGGTCGGCTCTGATCGCAGGGCGTCGATCGCGTGGACCCGAGTCCACGCGATCGTCAGATCAAGCACGCGCAAAAAATGGGGAGTAAGTGGATCAGATCGGATGACTTACCTGACGCCACGTGGCGACACGAGAAGCGCTAGATCTTCTTCAAAAGCAGATTACGCAAGATCGCGATCGGACTGTTCACTCACCTGAAGATCAATCGGACGGTCCAGACACTTCGTGGAAGAACTCCACGATCGCGGTCCGATCGAACCGCGATCGCGGCGCGATCGAGCCGCGATCGGAGAGCGAACGTGGTGGAATCGCCTCTACGACGAGGTGACGGCGATCGACGGACGGCCAAGACCACGATCGTGGCTCGATCGTGGCTAAAATGGTGGCTATTTGGAGCAAATTCGAAGCGAAATTCACGGCCAATATGGGAGCTTCGAATCCGCCCCAAGGAATCACTCCCACGACCCTGAAAAACCGCTCCCACGACCGCCTCTATCGCCCACGATTTCGGGCCAATTTCCCTCTTTAAAACCAATGTATTTCTCCCTTTGAAACTGAACTTTTGATCGATTCGTGAAGGAATTAAGCAAATTTTGAGGAACATCTCTAGTTCATCGTGATCCCCCTGCGTTTAGACTCGATTGCGACGCAATTGGAGCGGGATTGATCGCGAATTTCTCCTTGATTTCATCGAATTTTCCCCTTGAATTCTGAACGTCCGCGAGGAAGAATCCGAGCAAATTCGCTTCAATACACGAGAATTGAAGCCCCATTCTTGCGGAAATCGGGTTAGTAGTGAGATTTGATCGATTATCAGGAGATAATTTGAGTTTTTATTAGATTTAGAAGATTAATTTTGCAAATTAGTTCATAGTGTTCTTCATTTTCCCCAAATTTTAGTCCGAAAAGACGCTGATTTTGAAAATAGGATATCTCTTTGATTATAATTCCAAATTACTTTATTTTGGTTTCATTGGATTCCTCTTTTCATCAGCTTTCCAGGATAGCAAATTCATCAAATTATGAGTTCATTTGACCCTCCAATTTGACGTTTGACCAAGGGCTGTTCATCTTTCATCAAAAGTCAAATGTTGACTTTTGGGGTCAATTAATTTTGATTTACAAATCAGAATTTGATAATATCGGTCTTTTTAGATTCCTCTGGTTCTTAGCTTTCCATTGACATATAAATTTCAAGATTTGGATTTCATTTGGTCCTTCAATTTGAAGATTTGCTCTGAGGTGTTAATTTCAGGGATTTACTGATATTTGATTTTCAATAATTCATAATAAATCCATTTCTTATCAAAAAATTACGAAATATATATCAATAAATTCCATTTTCTCTCTAGTTTCCAAATATCTAATTTTCGTAATCTTCTGACTTTGTTTGATTTTCTGATATTGTAGAACACCTACTGCTGGTCAAAGTCAACGCTTTGACTTTGACTTTTGACTTTTCTCTGTCAAATCCGAGATTTCA
Source organism: Lemna minuta (assembly GCA_024174645.1). NCBI lineage: Eukaryota > Viridiplantae > Streptophyta > Magnoliopsida > Alismatales > Araceae > Lemna > Lemna minuta. The sequence goes on from CM044112.1 coordinate 12,826,500, forward strand.
ATTCTTAAAACTTCTTATCTAGCTTATTTATATCATTTCTATTCATTACATCTTATTTTCTCTTATTTAAAACTCCTTTTAAACCTAAGTTTGACCAAGTCAACTCTGCGAATAAAGTCAACCCTGCTCTCTGTGGATTGACCCGATACTTACCCAATACTTGATTATTATATCTTGTCTTTGTGAGTTCGGTTTTATAAATTTTGTTTGACCATCTTCTTTGTGTTTTAACGACGCACGAAAACGACACGTCAAAATGGCGCCATGGGGGAATATGTGGTGCGATGATGTTTCTTTAGTTCGCATGACTCTCATTTAAAATCACACAACTATAACCAAGGTAAAGCAGCCTTTAATTTGGCCAAACTACGGTGTCCAAGTCTACAATACCATAACAGAGTAGAAATAGGATAACATGATTGGGAGAAAAGTGTGAACAGGGCACTGACGAATCGAGACCGCGAGGTCATTGAAAACATATGGTCAAGAGTCAAAATAAATACCAAACTCACCAATTTTAAGAAATTAATACAAATTGATGGGTATAGTAGTGAATAAGGGTCGAATCTATAAGGAATTAGGGTAATTTTTTATGATCTTTTAAAATTTGATCAAATCGGATGATGAAATGTGGATATAAATCAGGCAATTTGATATTTTTGGAAAGAGGACTCGAAGACGAATACATGGAGTCAAATATCACTGAATTTGGATCTGATTTCGCTGAGAAATCATCAAGTGAATAGGAGAGACATTTCTGAAAAATAAAATCACCAAAAACAAAAATTAAAATTGAAATTGACTCAAATTACGATTCAAAAATTAAATCTAAAGCTATACAAAGATATATCAGGATGAAACACGATCCTTAACCCAAGATTGCACTCGAATTGATCCAATTACTCATCGGATTCAAGGCTCTTCATCAAAATTCAGAAAACAGGATCAAAATTCAGAAAACAAGCATCGATTTCTTGCTCTGATTTCAACGAAATCTCACTCTCAAGCACTCCTTGGACGCAGAAATGAGTCTAGAAGAGATTGGTAGCAAGAGATTCAAGGGATTTGATGTCTAAATAGTTTGATTTACTCGAATTGCCCTAGAATGCTTTATAATGTTGAAGAACATCTCATTTTATAGGACAAATTAGGCGTAACCATCTGATCGGCATTTAATATTCCATCCACAATTCTGATGAAATACTTGGATGCAAATCATTACGATTAAGCCGTTACGATTTTTTCTAATTAAAAATTAAATTTTCAGATTTTTATTAGTGCATAGGTGACGTGGGGCAATCTAGACCGTCCGATCAAATCAACTATTGCAATTTAATCGCGTGATCGAACGCTCCACGTGCTCTCACGTCACCCCCCTCCTTGATTGTCAATCGCGATTTGATCGGACGCTCTAGATTGCGCCACATCATTTGCGCACTTATAAAAATCCAAAAATTTGATTTTGAATTCTGAAAAATCTTGAAAAATTCATTAAAAATTTAAAAAAATTCTAAAGAAATCCCTAAAAATTAGAAAATTCATAACTTTTAAAATATAACTCCAAATTAATCCGAATTTATTTCATTTGATCAGAAATTAAATTATCTATCATTCTAAAAAGTCAAATTTTATAAATAACAAAAGATTAAATTTCTATTTCAAAAATACATTCATTTCTTTAAGATTTGAAAACTTAGAAAATTATGTGTATATAAAATAATTTTTCTCATTATTTAACATTAAAAACTAATTATAATCTCAAGTAAAGATAGGTTATGAAATTATTTATCTTTAATTCATCATAATTAATCCTAAATTAATATATTTTGAGATTACAATGACTTTGTCATAGAATGATAGATAAACACTCATAAATATGATAACATGCATAGGAATGAAATCTTTTATTCCTTAATATGCATAAATAATCATGTATTCTCATGTCTAATTAGCAGGTTATCAAGCACGCAGTCTAGCAGATGGAGAATCGAACACTAGTCCATAAATCCCCTTCCCATTTTCACGACCCAAGCCAATCCGTTGCTTTGTACGAAGATCCTAGAACTCACAATGATATGGATTGAATAAGATAACGCGGTTAAAGCCTTTGGTAATCGCACTGATACATAAGAGGTTAGTGGGAAATTCGGGGACATATAGGATATTAGACAAGGACAAGGACGAGGTAGGACAAGTGATTCCATGGCCTTTGACAAGACATGCTCTGCCGTCGGCAATATTTATTCCAAGAAGATTAGTGGTATGATAACATGGGCAAAGGATGGATGGGGACCCCGTCATATAAGTCGAGGCTCCTGAATCTCTAACCCAAGTCGTAGTGAAAGCAGAGAAGGCAGCTATACTTGAAGTGGAGGGCTCATGACCAGCGTACGATGTAAGGCTACAAGAAGGATCTGGAGATGAAGGTCGCAAAGTAGCAGCATGAGCAGCCTACATATAGGCCAATTCTGCAAGAGATATAGAAACCTAATAACCCCTACCACGTGGGACCGTTGTACATGCCAATGTAACCAAAGACGCAGACAGAATAGGAGGAGGAGAATGATATGGAATGGCTGGAGAGGCACGAGTGGGCACCAAAGATGCACTGCCACCATATGCCGCCTAAGCCCATTATGGCTTACCAAACTCCTTCCAACAATTCTCTACGGGATGAGTAGTTTTCCTGCAATACTTGCAAGCAGGGAGGGTAGACCGCAATTTCCCAGATGGACCACACGAACACTTTCTTGTACCCTAAGGGCAACAAAGAAATTCTCATCCATCGATAATACTCGAGAGCCAGACAGTACCTGACAGCGAATCATGTTCGCAAGTTTGAGACATAAACCTGAAAGAAAGGTGCATGCATACAGTTCATCGCGATAGCACCCGAGGGTCTCTGTATTAGTAGATGCGAGTTGATAAACTAATAATTCAATCACGATAGCTTCCATGGAGCTATAGTAATCCTACAAGGATCGAGTGCTCTTTTTGCGTGCAAATAGTTTCTCGTACATGCATACAGTCCTGCTAACATTTGTCTTATTCGCGTACAAGGTTGCCAGCCTTTGCCAAAGTGTCTGAGATGGGCGGAAGGTACTAATGGGCTGCATAATCTTTGAGTCTATACTCTGATACAACCAAGTGTGGTTTGCTGAATCTAGATGATCCCACTCGAAGTACTAACCGAGGGCGGATCAATAATATGATGTCATAGACGGAGGGCGTAAAGAAACCTCAGAGCAGGCATTCAGCCACGCCCCATAATTAGTACAGTCAAACGTTGATGCGAGACAAGTCAAGGCACTCATGATGGAGTGACGAGTCTGAGATGTCACCACAATTGCAGAAATTGTAGATGTCGATGAGTCAGCAGTGGTATCTGATACCGTCTCGATGCCCGAAGCAGCCATATGAAGGATTCACATCGGAACTCCACAAAAATCCAATGGATACGTAAATTATTTGGGGCAGAAATCGGGATGCAAGATTATAATCGGGTTTTAATGCTAAATAATAAAATAAAATACTTTTTATATACTCATTTATTTTTCTAAGTTTTAACATTTAAGAGAAGTGAGTGTATTTTTGAAATAAAAATTTATTCTATAATTATTTAAATAATTTGACTTTTTAGATTGATAGATAATTTAATTTCTGATCCAATAAAATAAACTTGGATTAATTTGGAGTTATATTTAGAAAGTTATGAATTTTCTAGTTTTTAAAGAATTTTTTTGAATTTTTTGAATTTTAAATCGATTTATTTGATTTAAATTAATTCAAATAGTATTTTTAGTTTCGCGTCCTGATGTGGCAGATGACGTGGCACGAGCGGAAAATGCACGCCACGGAGCGACATATAAGACCGCCACGGTGCGAGTGCACGTCTGTATGTGTGTGTACATGGGTGTGTGTGTGCACACGTGTGTGTAATTAAGGAGAAAGCACCCTGTTAAGGATTTTTGCTAACTCCTTAATGACGCGCACCTTATATACACGCATTTTCATTTGTATTTTTTTCTATGAGGGACTTTGTTTTGTTTTTAATTTGTGCAAGTGACATGGCAGCGCGTGGGGCATCCGGTCGCGCAATTAAAATGCGATTGTTGATCTTCACTTAAAGCGGGGGGTACGTGGCGCATTCTTACTCGTTGTTGAATCATTTTTAAAATGATTTAATCTCAGCCATTTATCTAAAGAGTTATAACGGATGAGATTAAAACTAAAGAAAACGCATCCGAAGCATTAGATCAAGATCCAACGGATGACATTTGATGCATTACTTATAATGCCCACGATGTGGCAAAATCTCAAAGGTCCAGCTCCGATCCAATGGCCATGACTTAACCATAAGGATTTGCATCTTTGCGTTTCATTAGAGACGTTGATCAAAGATTAAATGCTCCATCCGACGGTTACACCCAAATTTGCTATAAATTGAGATGTTCTTCGACATTGTAAATCATTCTTGGATGTTTTCGAGTTATCGAATTATTTAGACACCACTATCCTTGAATCTTTCACTTCCAATAAATTCTAGACGTGTTTCTAAATCGACAAAGTTGTTGGAAGTGAGATTTCATCGATAGAATAGGGAGAATTTGCCTCTTGAACATCGATGATTGTCTTCGAAATCGCAGAATGAAAATCCTTGAATCGGAAGATTAATTGGATCATTTCTATCGCTATCTCAAGTTAGATTATGTGTTTTCCTCCTAATCTTTCATCCTCAATCATTAAATTATAATTTAGGATCATAGATTTAGTTAATTTCATTTTAATTTTGGATTTCTCTCTCTTCGCGTTCAGAAATTTCTACATAATTCGCTCTTTTACTTCTCTGTGAATCTTGATCCAAATCAATTGATTTTTAATTCTATAAATTTGTCTTTCAGTTCTCTTTCCAAATCTATCAAAATCTCTAATTTCTCACCTCAATTCATCCTCTGATTTGATCGAATTTCAAAAGATCTCTCAAAATTCTCTTATTTCTCAGTGGATTTGACCCTTATTCACCAATATACTCTTTAATTTGTGATTCTTTGATAAAATTGGTGAGTTTGATATTATTTTTTATACGAATTGGTGTGCATTCAATGACTGCACCAATTCGATCCGTCAAACATCGCATTCAAGGAAGAAAGGAGATGCCAATGACTTCCTATGGTGTGATTTCTGCCAACGCCACAAGAACACTAGAGAGACATGTTGGATAATACATGGACAGCCTGCAATCAATCAAAGTCGTGTGATGCTTCAACATAATAGTGGCAGTTGGCAACCACCTCTTCACTACTCTGGTAACGTGTTTCAGCCTCCATGAGACAAAGGTGAGATGGACCTCTTAATGAACATGATAAATCAATTAGAGGCTCAACTCTCCCATTCTTCACCCATAATTGGTTCAGCAACAATAGCTAACTCTAGTAAGACCTTTATTTTCAGCAAAATTCTTAAAATTTCAGCTTTTGTAGAAAACTCACATCCTCTTAATTCTTGGATTTAAGATTCCGACGGAACCAACCATATGACACCCATATCTACCTGATTTACCTCATATATACCTTGCTCAAATAACTTAAGGGTCTAAACAACAAATGGCACACTTCTCATAGTTGCGGGCATAAGAACAATTAATCTACATCCTATAGGGAAATTAGCACATGTACTTCATGTCCCTAAACTTTGTATTAGCCTACATTTAGTGCAAAGAATTGCCTCCCTAATTCTATACAAGATTGAATTTGATAGAATTAATGCTTTTCTTTGTGATAAGGTGCAAGGGTGGAAGACTGGACTGGCTGGGATCCATAGAGGTCTCTACTACCTGCCATCATGTAGAGACACCAAGAAATCAACTAGGAGCGTATCCAATAATGAAGTGTACCCGTCTAGTACTCTAGCAACTATGGGTACCAGACGTAAATAAGAAAACATATGACTCATTCAACAAGGATTAGGTTGTCCTTCATTTCAAATCTTAAAATATATGTACCCATATTTTTTCAAGGATTTCAGCTCTCCTTATCCATAGTAATACACCAAGTTTTCTTTAGGGTAAGCAATGCTTAATGTTACCTATCTTACTTATAGGAGTTTAAGTCAAACCTTAAATACACAATCTCCCTTGCAACTACTCCCAGCAGCCTTTCCTACTAGACGAAGAATTCTAATCTCTTTCAATGTTACTTTTAATGAAAGGAATTCCTTTTATCAACAAAACCATGATGCCCAACCTCAACTGTTGATTGAGGAAAGAAGAAAAACTTCAGACCCTCCTACCGAAAAAATACAACAGGGATCACAACTCATCTATGTATATGTGAAACCAAGTGGATCACAAAATGAAGAGGTTGAGTGTGTTCAAAATTATAGTAAGGCACCTACATATACTCAAGCACATACAAGGCAAGGGAAAACAAAGGAGACTAATTTTACTTAAAGAAATCAAACAAGTTTACCAATATATCGACAAGCCCAGCATAGTCATCCGAGAGACCAGCGTACCCATCCCAGGTGACAAACAGTCACTCGAAGAAATATGCAATCAGATTGGTACCCAAGATGACTCCACACAAAAGGACAAGACAAGGACATCCAAAAAGGATTTGGGGCAAAATAAAACCACTTCTTACCCTTAAGTAGTTATCTTACCTTCTCAAAGGCTACTAATTAGTAAAAGACATTCTTGACATCCCTACAACAAGAATATATTTGAAAAAACAGTGATGAAGCCCATTCTATTCCACAGTGGAAAAAAGCCATCGAATAGGAATTCAACACATTGGAGATGAACCAAATGTGGGAACTTGTACAACTACCGTCTATAAAGAAACCCATAGGGTGTAGATGGGTTTTTCTATAAAGTACTCATCAGATGGGAGAATTGAGAGATACAAGGCACGGTTGGTAGCTCAAGGATATGCTCAAATATATAGAAGTGATTACAAAGAAACATTTGCTCAAGTATCCAAGATGAATACTATAAGGATTTTAGTAGCCTTAGCAATACAATTCAACTCGTCATTGCAACAGTATGATGTGAAAAATGCTGGTTAAGAAAATTTATATGAATACTATATGAGATTTCGAGGAGGAAATTTATATGAAGGTACCTCCTCGATACTCAGGTTCACTGAATAATCAAGTGTGCCATTTAAGAAAGGTCTTATATGGCCTTAACAATCTACTAGATCTTGGCTTGTAAGTGAGATACTCTAGGATTATGCATGAATTGACTAAGACAATTTACACTATAGGCGATATCCGGGTGAGTATGTAATAAATAAATAAATTTTCCAACTAGTCTTTAAGAATAAATTGATAAAATAATATATGAAACTTAATTTCGTTTAGATGAGAAAGTTACATATATGTTATTTTATTGGTAATTTGATCGACGCGCACGCATCATTTTAGGAATATTTACGTAAGACAATCCCCAATGTCGAAGTACTTTGGTAAATCGACATCTGGAATCGTCGCTTGTCAGTTAAGAGCTGTCGGCCCACCACTCTCTCCTCGGAGACTCGGCTGTTACTGGGTCGGGAGGCCCAGTCGGCTAGGCGACTGTAGGACTCATCAGAGTCCACTCCCCTTTTGTCTTCTTCTAGAACTAGAAAAAGAATTTTTAAAAAAATGAAAACACGGGGAGAGGTGAAGATTTAAGTGTCTTGCAGTCGATGATGATCTACCAAAAGGAAGCCTTGACGCTTGCAGTGCTGAGCAACCTACTCTCTCTTACATGTAGGGTTGGACGATCATGACCGATCGAGATTGATCGTCAAAAGGTCGACGCATCGATCGATCATAGTGATATGTGCGCCGATCGATCGTCGACTGATCGTCGATCGATCGAGGTCGACAATCAGTAAGAGAGAGAGAGCCTTGTTTCTCTCTCTAGTTGTGAACTGCCTTTGCTTGGAGGAACTCTCTTCCCAAGCTCTCTCGGCCACCAGCAGCACCTCTGCCACCGCCATCTGGATCCTTTCTAACAGCCGCCCCCACCGCCACCCAACCCCGCCGACCTCTCCACCAATTCTTCACCTCATCCTCACCCCAAGACCCACCTAAAGCCCACCTCGATGACACTCCCGCAGCTCCTCCCCTGCTCTCTTCATAATGTCTCAGCACTTCAACGTGCCTGTACTTTTTTTGTTACAAGAACAGTGATTCTAATGAAGATCAAGCATACATTCACTATTTTCACTATTTTCATTGTTATTTTTCATCGTTCTACATTTCAGATATAATCATTGTGATTTTTAATTATATTCATAGTTAATCATTGATAGCCCTCCTATCTTTAGTTTTCTATCTAACATATTTCAAATTTCTGTGTGAATTATTCAAATAAAGGTCCTAATCTGTTAAATTTTATGTGTGAATTATTCAAATCGATCAATGTTCAAATAAAGGTCCTAATCTGTTTGCATTGATCTACTCATATTAAAATAAAAATTATTAAAATATTTCTGAGGCTCACCGGCAATTTGAAAGCACTGTGCTGCGTATCAAAGCGGCGATGAAGAAGTAGAGGCTGTGAAAGGTGCCGATTGTAGATGTTGAAGAGCGATGCATAAGATTATATGAAGAGAGCAAGTGCGCGCGAGAGCAAGAGAGCGCGAGAGAGCGCAAGAGAGCAAGAGAGCAAGAGAGAGTGAGTGAGAGAGTGAATTTAATTTCTGAGAATTGAAGGTCGATCATGGCGATCTCATCGATCGATCACAAAAATGAACTTTGCTCCGGTCGTCGATCGATCGATCGAAGAGCGACAATCAGATCGTCGACTCGATCAAAATTGACCAACCCTACTTACATGCATTCACTCATGAGGACAAGCGTAGCGCCCCCTTCAATAAGGAATCAAATATTTATACAGGGCACACAGGAATCGTTAATCTTATATAAAATCCAAAGAAAAGCTCGAATAAGATTCTTTTCTGGAGATTTTCGTACATAAAATCCTTCTATCCGCCTTGGGTGGAAGGTCAGGATCCTTTGGGTCGGCCCCGAACAAGTGATCAACACCCAAAAACATAGCAAGAACCAATTGCATACAAAACGTCGGTGGATAGGAATTTGAATCAGATGGAATCTTGCGCAGGAGAATGAGCAAGGAGTCGGAAGTAAACTATATAATCAGTGAAGATTTATATGAATTGATGGAGTGCATTATAAGGTTTAAACATTGAGAGGGTTTTCTACGCCACGGTTCGTACACAGTGATCTCGGCTCTATCAAGAACGGGAAAGACAATTCTTCGCCTGGCCAAGCCCGTGGATGTGTAATATCTGCATCAAAACCCTCAAGCGGCTATTCTGTCATCGGCACTGAAGATGACATTTTCTTATCTTTGAATAAACCGCAGTTGTCCTGATCTCAAACAGATTACCATAGACCAAAATGCTCAATCTTCACAAAGGGTAACACGGGAAAAAAAGATCATATTCATAATTTGGAGATTACAGATGGCGCTAAATGATTACAGATGATACTGAATGTTGATTGAACTTCGAGGGTGCTCATTAATGCAAAGGAACAGAGAAAGCAGAATGCAATGTACATGGATGCACTGTTTGAGGATCTAGAACTGGCGGATCGATCAGTAATGGACCACCTTGTAGCCGATCTTCTCTCACAAAAAACAGAGAGAGATTCGAGATACTGGAGGTGGCTGCATAGTAGGAGAAGCAGAGACTCCGGATCATCCGCCAGGAACCTTGTAAAGTGGAGGAAATATGCGACTATGGACAGGGTACCAGAAACTAACCTTCCTACTTGGTGGGTTAAAAGGAAACAATCAAATGAGACAGGGAAAATAAAGGGGAACTTCTCGCACTTTCCTTCTTCTGTAAGAGAGACGTCGGATGTGGAAGAGAACTAGGGGGCGGAGACGAGAAGAAACCGGATCCCGCGTAGAATTGGGGCTTTGGATTTACTACCGGGATGTCCTTCGGCGGATCCACCAAAACCGTGCTATTCCGATTCGTGGAGCATTGATCGGGCGCCACGTCCATGATCACTTTCTCCGTTGCTTGATGATTCTTCGCCGCGCTTTCACGCTTCAAGATCCTCACGTTTTCCATAGTAAGCTTCTTCATGGGAGGTTTCTCGACGATCGGGCTCTTCGACCGATATCTGCGGCTGTTCATTTCGCCGCAGCGGAAGTATTTTGTAGACGATGAAGGCAGCGCTAAACTTTCTCTCCGGGCGTTTCTCTCCGGCGGATGCGGTAGATGAGGATTCGCTACGCGACGGACGGCGACGTGTTCCTCTGCTCGAAGCGATTTGATCTCCATGAGAAAACAGGAGGAGACAATTAAATCTGCGCTAATCGGGTGGCTAATCCTTGGGTCTGTGGAGAACCTAGTTCTTCTAGCCTGCAACCTTGTTCAGATCTGGGGAGAGGCGGGAATGGAACTTAAATAGGATTTTATTCCGGCCCCCTGGGCGTCGCACTCATTCGCACCGCTAGAAAGGTCGGTGCCACCATAACTCTATTGGGCCGATCTTCGGCCCAGAAATCCGCTATAATCGCGCTAACTTATTTGAAAGAATTCTCGAGGTGGACTATCAGAGTAAATAATGGAACTTCCATGCCAAGAAGTTAAAAAGATACTTTGCTTGAGGGGTTTTATGCAATTTCAATGCACGTGGGCTTGAATATGGGTCCCGAACTTTATGGGAGGCCTCTCTGAAATTATTAGAATCGTGGCCAGGAGCCCACGATGTCCCGCTCCCAGAAATCAAGGTCAAACAAGGATAAAAGTCTACAATACCCTCATCTCTCAGCGAAATATTGGGGGTATAAAGGTCATTCTAAGAAAGCATTTCAAACGGTTTGATTGACGGGTCCCTTGTTTTCAATCTGTCCGCAGAAAGCGCTCCCCCGCTCCCCTCGGACACGCTTTAAGACAAGAGTATCTCGCTGTTGGTCCTTGTCTGGTTCGCACTGACCAGCTTAGAGAGAGAAAGAAATTCAAGAGAGATAAAGGGTACTTAAGGGCCAATTCAAAAGGGCGGCGTGGGAGGAGTGGGGAAGTGGGGCAGAGTACCTGCGGCGAAGGAGATCCCGATGTTCGAGTAGACTGCTCTAGCTTTTTGGATTTCTCGTTTGTAAATCTGCTTTGTTTGCGCTCTTTTTGTTTCAACTGGGAGCGATGAATCCGCTGTTGCATATCTGCGTTCTCTTCTGTCTCTGGTTTCTCTTGTTGGATTTGGCGCTCGCAAGATATGCTCCCCTGCGTTCGCCTTCTGCTGGTCCTGCTCCTGCTCCTCGACTTTGGCATCTTACTGGGTCTTCTGGATTGAGGGCACCGATTTCTGAAGGTACATTGCTCGGTCTCGAATGGATTTCTGCGTGGAGCCGTCTTTTCGGCTGGAAAGTGCGGATCCCTTGTGAATTTCTCTTTTAAGAGGCATTTCTCGTGTACACTGCTTTCTCCAAATTTGCTTTTACTGGAAAAAAGTAATCTTTCAGCCCCAGCAACGAGTTTTTTTTAAAATAATGTTTCTACGGTTCTTTGCCGTGAATTTCGGTTGCTCTGATGCTTCTCGTTGGAAAATTGTCTGCTGTTTAAATTTTAATGCCACATGACAGGGAACTTTCCTCTTGTTTTTTTGTATCATCTCATTCGATGAAACTCACGATTCTTCAGGGGCAGGAATGGCGCACCATGTTCGCCATTTGGATACTCAGGTTATTCTATCTATCGTTTTTGCCGCGGCCGCCTTTGCTGCTGTTCTACTGGGATTTCTCGGAATATGGTTTTGTCGAAGGAAGAGCAGCTCGAAACCTGATATGAACGTGACTCTAAACAGAGGTACCCACTTGTCAAACTGTACTAAATTTCCCACCCCTAATTCACCTTCTTCTTCTCTGTTCAATCCTAGGAAAATTTAGTTCCTCTAAGATGGCCAAGAAAGGATCCGTGTCTTATATAGACCATCGCTTGCTACGGGCTGCGACAAACAATTTCAGCGAAAGTAATGTTCTTGGCGAAGGTGGCTTTGGATGTGTTTACGAAGCATGCCTGGATGGTGGCACTCTTGTTGCCGTGAAGAAGATGGAGAACGGGGGCGAAGATTTTGAGAGAGAATTTGAGGTGTTGTTTTAATTGCCTTTGCTTTCTCTCACTTCTTTGATACTGATGTGCTCTTGTGGAATCGCAGAATGAGATGGACTTGTTGTGCAGAATCCGCCATCCTAACATAGTTTCCCTTTTGGGTCACTCAAATGACGGTCAAACTAGGTTTCTGGTCTACGAGCTAATGGAGAATGGATCCCTCGAGAGTCAGTTACACGGTATGTTTTTCTAATTTAGCACCTGATTATAATTTAAGCGAATGTTAGAGACAATTTCTTCATCAGGACCTTCAAATGGATCAGCATTGACATGGCATATTCGCATGAAGATTGCTCTTGATACTGCTAGGTGAGGACTTTTTAATCACCATTCTGACCAATGTTTAACTGCACGATTTAGGAATTATTTAATTATTCTTTTCTGCGATATCTAAACAGGGGACTAGAGTACCTTCACGAACACTGTAACCCGCCAGTGATTCACAGAGATCTCAAATCATCGAATATTCTTTTGGATTCAGAGTTCAATGCCAAGGTCAACCAGATCTTTGACATATTATTTTAATTAATTTAATTTTATAACTTCTCCCTCATCACATTCAGATCGCGGATTTCGGCCTCGCAGTGACTGGACAGTGCAAAGGCAGCATCAAACTCTCGGGAACCTTGGGCTATGTGGCCCCAGAATACTTACTCGATGGTGTGAATTTATCTTAATTGTAAAAGAAAATCCTAATTTAATTTAACTTGGTTTATTTCTTATTATTTTAGGTAAGCTAACTGAGAAAAGCGACGTTTACGCCTTCGGTGTTGTCTTATTGGAGCTCCTAATGGGGAGAAAGCCTGTGGAGAAAATAACTCCCTCTCAGTGCCAATCTATAGTCACATGGGTAAAGTCGTCTCTTTTTTCAAATAATCTTGTGTTATTTTCTGATTGCCACGTACGCACGTCCAATTTGGATATCCAGGCCATGCCTCAGTTGACCGACAGGTCAAAGCTCCCCAATATCGTTGACCCCGTCATCAGGAATACAATGGATCTGAAGCACTTGTACCAAGTATGATTATTTTTTCATTCTCTTTCTGACGTTACCTAAAATTTGGGCGCCGGTTCAGATCTACTTCATCTGACGCTGATCACGATTCTATTGATCAATGATTCACTTCAATTGTGCGCGTGATCGGTAGAATCGATCATTGCTCTCTTTTCTGACATATGTGCCTCCCACTCTCTCTCTCTCTCTCTCGTTACATCCCTCCTCTCCTGCCTTTCTTTCTATCGCATCCTCCTCGCTCTGCCCTCCTCCCCTTCTCTCTCTCTCATCAGACATTTGCATCTGATTACAGGTGGCAGCTGTTGCCGTGCTCTGTATCCAACCTGAGCCAAGCTACAGACCATTGATAACTGATGTTCTTCATTCTCTCATCCCTCTCGTGCCCAGCGAGCTGGGAGGCACCCTTAGGATCTGAGAAGAAGTCTTCGCGACATTGATCTTCGACGCAATACATCGTCATCATAAAAGCCCATCATCGCCTTGGATCTTGAGATTTGTGTATAGAGATATCTGTATGACAGATAATCCTGTTCATCTAATTTATTTATTTTTACTCTTAATATTTATTTCTTTTTATATGTCAATGGTGGAATCCTGCACAATGAATGCAGCAAATGAGATCTGCAATTCAAAACATCAACGACCTCACTATTGACGATCAATTATGAAGAAATTGATGTTCTTAATCGGCACCCGTAAATTGGTAATTGAGATCAGACAACAAAAAATTCTGTGATTATCAGAAATTAGGCTTCAGATTCCGCCGTCGTACTAGTCACTGTCCGTCGCCCGATGCCACCGAACACAAACGTAGATGAGGACAGACAGGACGATTGAACGTGGGGTGTCCGCTCCTCGGTGGACCAGCTACAAAAAACCGTGGACGTGAGAAAACTATCGTTAAAGTTAGAAAATTTTTAAAATAAAATTTCAAGATTTTGAAAAAAGTATATTGACAAAAAAAATTTTAAGCATCAAATTAATAAGATATTTATGAGACTGAATGTTATGAGATGTGAACCGCACTCTCTCGTTCAAAACCTTGGGCGGCCCATTGATTCAAATGAAATGAAAAAGGGATAATAATTTAAATGGAAAAAGATAAAGAGAAAAAGAAAGAAATAAAGAAAAGGGAAACTTGAGTTACTATTTTTACATATAACTAAATTATTATTAAACTCGAGTTAGTTTTTTGGTCAACTCCATAGACTTATCCTTGATCTTGTACCAACTCATTATGAGTCCACCTCTTACTCTCACTAGTAAGTATTGTTGACTGAGAATTGACTTACTATGTATGAGGGCGATTCTATTGACTAACCCTAAACTATATGTATGAATGGGAGTTCATGTCAAAGAAAAAAGTTCAAAAATTAAATAAAAACAAAGTAATGTGAACGAGAAAACGAAGTTTATGAAATTGATTCTGTTGAGAAAGTTGACTTTGACTCTTAGTGATTTACTTTACTCTTTTTACACAATTTTGACTTTTTGCCTCATCTTTGAATTTGTATCTAACTTTAAATGTCTTGATTGTAAAGAAAATAGATGGGTGTTTTGGGATTTATCATTTGTACCGAATTTGAGGAGAATATTCTCAACATATTTGTATGGACTCAAGGATATGTTGAAATTTGCTCTATCTCTATTGACATGCATGCCAATATAGCTGCCAAGAAATTTTATGTCTGAAAATCTTAGACTGGTTGAAACATGATATCCTTGATAAATTCCATGTTGTTTTATCTTCAAAAAATTCATCAACATATAATAATACGTGAGAAGGAGAAGAGGACAGGGAGTATGAAGAGGGTTACACAAGGAGACTGTATGTAAGCGAATACAAGAGAGAGACAACATAGATAGAGAAGTCTTGGGGCCTTACTGGGATCTCACACCCTCTTTCAATATGGATCGTGAATACAAACATGCATAGCATGGAATAAATAAAGCTAAAGTAGCTAGGAATAGAGTTGATGCCATTGAGTGATGTTGTCGTGTTTTGTCATGGATACAATGGTCAAGTGAGAAGATAAGGACATGACCAGTCTAGATGATGTGCCACACAAGATATATGACTATAATGCAACCAATGAGATGATTGAGTGAAGATGATGTCATTTTGATGGCATAGCCATGAAAGATATTAACGAAGAGAAGTTGAATTTTTCAATGATGTACAATCATAGATGTGCGATGCCATGACACTAGAGATGTCACCATGGCAATGTCAGATAGGTCGATTACATAGCATTGACTAACAAGAGAGAAAAATAGATAAAAATTTTGACCATAAAATGACCAATAAATTAGTCTCATACTATCATTAATTTTAGCATTACGGTGTCACATTTTTTTTGCATCATAGCATGGTAGAATTTGGCAAGCATTAAAGATGTCGACCTAACCATATTGGGATTGTTGATGGTGTCTGATAATATGCTAACTAAACATCAAAATACATGATTATTAATGCAAATTAAGGCATAAGACATTGCATTCTAATGCATGTTATCATATTATCTATCATTATATGAAAAAGTTATTATAATCTCAAAATGCATTAATTTAAGGTTAATTATGATTAATTAAAAATAATATTTTCATAACTAATAACATGCATATATAACTTGAAATACTATTATATTAAACTGATATTAATGCTTATTTTATGTGATTATGATGCATGTTATCTTAGTTTTATGAATTTTCACCATTGGCATGCCAATTTTACTAAAGTCCACATTTTTGTATTATTTAGGGTTAATTATGTGTTTTATTGATGTTTGACATTTTTCAAGGTCAAAAAATGGGAAATTAAACATTTTACTTGATTTTATTTTGACTTTAGTGGATGATTAAAGGAAGAAATTAGAAGAAGAGAATGATGGGATGAATTAAAATAGAACTTCAAAGGGTTGATTTAGTATTATTTTGAATTCATCATATTTTCTTGATTTAATTTATATTTCACGTGGCATGGGATTAAAGAAATGGAAAGATGTGATCCAATGGAGAAAATTTGAGTCAAAAAGGAGTTCTAGAAATGAAGTTATGAATTTTTGAAGATTCATAATTTTTTCAGATTTTTTAATGATTTTTTAGGAATTTTTAGAGTTAAAATATTTTAAAAAAGGGGTTTATATGCACGGGACCCGTGCGGAGCTGACATGGCATGACGTGGACAGGTGGCAGCGCCACTTGAGCTGACATGGACCCACGCGGCGCTTACGTGGAGCGAAGGATCGATCGGGCTTTGTATAGTGGGCCCACGGGTATAGTGGGCCCATGTATCAAGATAGGGGGGCATACTAGGCCCAATGGGTGACGCAAATGCATAAGGGTGTCTGCCCTTATATACACGATTATTTCTCTTCATCTCTACCACGTGGGACTAAGTTTTTCTGTATATGTGTAGGCGACGTGGCAGCTCGAGAGGCATTGGATCAAAGCATGCCGAAGAGCGCACGTCAATCTGGTGGATCTTGGTCCACCTGATTGATAACATGCATATTCAACTTAAATTCTTATCTTATTTAACTTATATTCATGTTTATTTTATGTAATTATGATGCATGTTATCATAGTTTTTATGAATTTTTTCCATTGGTATGTCATTCTACTAAAGTCCATGTTTATGCATTATTTAGGGTTAATTATGTGCTCTATGAATGTTTAATCTTTTACAAGGTTAAATAAATAGAAATTAATTACCTTACTTTGACTTTTGTAGATGATTAAAAGGATTAATTCCAAGAAAAGAATGATTGGATGATTAAAAGAGAGAATTCTTAATGAATGCCTTAGTATTATTTTCAATCCATCCCATTTTCTTCTTTGAAATTATATTTTTGATGGCATAATATTAAAGATGAAGAAATTTTCGATCCAACAGAGAAAATTTGAGTTTAAAAGGAGTTATATTTTTAAAGATATGGAGTTTTGAATTTTTTAGATTTTTTTTCGGATTTTTAATTTGATTTTTATTTTATTCCTTATTTTTAAATTGCTAAAAAAAGAGGTTTTATCCGCAGGACCCGCGGAGCTGACGTGGCGTGCGGGACCCATGTGGATGCAACATGGCACGCAAGGCCACATGGCAGAGCCACGTGAGCCCACGCGGCGCAGCGGTAGCGCGGACGCGTGGCAGGGCCACACAGGTCCCCGCGAAAGCCCACGTGGTGCCACATGGCGTGAGGGGGGCTGGCAGGTGAAGGGCCCATGGGTTAGTGGGCCCTGGTTAGATAGTTGGGGCGGTAACGCAATAGCGTTAAACCGCCCCCACGTTATATACTCACCCGTTTCGTCCTTTTCTTCCGTGTGGGACTATGTTCTCGCGGATTCTTAATTTTTTCAAGTGACGTGGCATCGCGTGGCGCGTCGTATCCGATCGTGATGATAAAGATGCCTCGATCATGTGGACTTGTGTCCACCGGATCGCCATCAAAGCACGTGCATTATTCCCTGTAGTTGATCACGTAAGTGAATTCCAACGGCCAAGATTAAATCGCGTGATCATGCGATCGTGGGGTGACACGTGGACTCACCTCGACGCGACTATGGCAATCAGCTGGCAGAAACCCAACTCACGTGAGATCATGGCTCACGATCGCCGCGCGATCATGGCCCACGATCATCTTGCAATCATGGCAATCAATCGGCTTTCACAGCATCAAACGGCCCACGTTTCGTGCGGGAATTCTTCTTTAAAAACTGATGAATTCTCTCTTCTTCTCTTAACTTTTGATTGAATCATGAAGAAATTAAGCGATTTTTGAGGAAGATCTTGAGTTCATCATGATTCCCATGCTTCTAGACTCAATCGTGATCTGATTGGAGCAGGATTCATCATGATTAATCGTCGGATTCGATTGAATTCTCCCCTTAAATACCGAACGTTCGCCGAGGAAGAAATCAAGCTGATACTCTTCAATCCGAGTGAACTGAAGGCAAATCTTCACGGAAATCGGGTTAGCAATGAGAATCAATCATTCATCTTGCGGTAATTTATGTTTAGATTAGATTTAGGTAGTTAATTTTGTTTTGTTCTTCATTTTTGCCCAATTTCGGTTTGAATTTGTGCTGATTTTGAAAAAAGCATATCTATATGATCTTAAGTCCGAATGACTTGATTCTAGTTTCATTGGATTCATTGTTTCATTATCTTTCCGTGGATAGTAAATTCGTGAAATTCCATGATCATTTGGCCCCTCAATTTAACATTTGACCAACCACCGTTCACTTTCAATCCGAATTTGGGCGTTGACTTGCGGGATCAAGTACTCTTAAAATATAAATTGGAATTTGACAATTTTTGTCTCTTTGGAATCCTTTGGTTGTTAGATTTCTATTGATATATCAATTTATAGATTTGGATATCATTTGGTTAGTCAATTTGAAGATTTTCACCGAAGTATTTATTTCGGGATTTTTTTCTGATCTTTGATTTTCAATAATTCATAATAAATCTAATTCTTATTGAAAAATCACCAATTTTATATTAATAAATTATATTTTTCTCTATAGATTCTGAATATATAATTTTCGTAATCTTCTGACCCCTTTTGATTATCTGATTTTACCGAAAGTCAACTACTAGTGAAAGTCAATACTTTGACCTTGACTTTTGACATTGCTCTATGCAATCAGTGGTCTAAAATCTTAAAATATTCTATATAGTATATTTATACCATTTCTATTCATAAAATATTATTTACACTTCTTAAAATCTTTTATTAAACCTAAGTTTGACCAAGTCATCTCTGCGATAAAAGTGAACCATGTTCTTTGTGGATCGAGCCGATACTTACATTATACTTGATTTTATATCCTTGTGATTGTGAGTTCGGAATTATAAATTTTGTTTGACCGACATTTGTGTTTTAACGACCACATAAAACACTTCGTCGCTGATCCCAATCAACCGCATGTGACTAATTCACAATCGTCGATCTCATTAGTGAAATCCGACGGTTGCGATTTGATTTTGCACTCGACGAATCGTGGAGTGACACGCCGCTGCTTGTGGACGCTTCGATGAAGATCAAACCTCAAAAATAAGGAGAAGTGGGCCCGCATCGTTGTATCGTGGTTCAGTTATCGCACACGACATGGCAGCATCATGGTTGTTTAAGCATTATTCAGCAAATCAGATGGCCCAGATATTTTGCGATGAATTCTTCTATAAATATAAGTTCTCTCTTACTGAAATGTAACTTTTGATTGAAACGTGAAGAAATTAAGTGTTTTTGGAGGAAGATCTTAAGTTCTTTGTGATTCTCTTGCACTCTAGAAATCAATCACACATGGATTGAGGCAAGTTTAATCATGAATTATCGCGAGAAAATGTTTGGAAATTGCCCCTTAAACGCCGAAATCACAACGAAGAAGGAACCAGAGAAATTATTAGCAATCAAAGAAATTTGAAGCTAAATCTTTGCGTCAATTGGGTTAGTAGTGTGATTCCTTCGTAATCCTTGAAATTTAGGTAGTTTAGATTAGATTTAGATAGGTAATTAGAGTTTAGGAATTAAATTTTTTGTCATTTTACGCAAATTTCATCGCGAATTTTCACTTATTTCTAAACAAAAAGATTTCTCCCTTATCTTAAGTCCAATTTGTTTGAATTTCATTTCATCAGATTTTTTGTTCAATCAACTTTATGTGGATATCTGATTCGTCAATTTTCATCAAGGTTTGACCCCTCAATTTGTCATTTGACCAACTGCGGTTCAAAATCAATCCGAATTTGGGCGTTGACTTTTGAGGGAAATTACTATTGATATTCAAAGTGAAATTTGATAATTTTGGTTTCTCTGGAATCCTCTGATCATAAGATTTCTATTCATAGGTGATTTTCTAGATTTGGATATCATTTATAAGTCAATTTAATGATTTTGACCGAGACCTTCATTTTTAGAATTTTCTGTTCATTAATTTTCAATAAATCATAGTAAATCCAATTCTTCTCTAAAAATTACAATCTTTATATCTAAATTCTTCTCTTTCTCTCTAGTTTCTGAAAATATAATTTTCATAATATTTTCTCACTTTTTCCTCTCTGATTTTTACACAATGTCAAAGTTTGGTCAAAGTCAATCCTTTAACCTTGACTTTTGACTTTTCTTCTCCAAATATTTTTCAAAATTTTTAAAATATCTTCTCTCATACATTAGTAGTATTTTCATTGATAATATATCATTTTCATTTCTTGAAAACCCTAATTAGAATTAAGTTTGACCAATTCAGATCTTTTCATAAAAGTCAACAGGGTTCTTTGTGGTTCGACCCGATCTCATCACTGTATTTGATTTTTTAGTTTTAAATAATCGTGAGTTCGGAATTATAAATTTTGTTTTATCAACAATCGTGTGTTTCAATGACCGCACTAAATCGATACGTCAATAACCCATATTTAATTGAGATTATTATTAGTTTTTAAGGTTAAATAATTAGAGAAATCCTTTTATATACACTCATATATTTTTCTAAATTTTAAAAACTTAAAGAAATGAGCGTATTTTTGAAATAGAAATTTATTATCTTCTTATTTATTAAATGTGTTTTTTTATAATGATATATAATATATTTTCTGATCCAATGAAACAAATTTTGGATTAATTTAGAGTTATATTTTAAAAGATATGAATTTTCTAATTTTTAGGGATTTTTTCTAATTTTCAGATTTTCTCAGATTTTTTTGAATTTGAAATCGATTTATTTGATTTTAATTTCGCGCATGTGATGTGGCAGAATCTAGAGCGTCCGATCGCTCAAATTGAACGTCATTTGGTGAATTGACGTCTTTAAGTCACATCCGTTTGATCCACGATGAAGCGTCTAGATTTTGCCACTTCGCGCGTGAAGAAGAGGCGTCGTTTGATGATGTCCGTTCGATCTTCATCTAATGATCGCGATGACTCTACGTGTCCATCACGCGCATTTAATCTCGACTGTTATAACTCCCCAGATCAACGGCTGAGATTAAATCGCTTTAAATTGAATCGTCGCCTAATCAGATGTCCCCTGTGAGTAAGTGAAATCTGATTATCGCGTTTTAACCGCGTGATTGGACGTCTCTCATTGCGCCACGTCACCTGTAACTAAAAAACAAAAATCAATAGTCCCATAGGGAATAAATTTTGACATTTCATCGTGTATATAAGATGTTAAAGCTTAATGGGTTAGCTTAAATCTATTAAGGATGCTTTAACCTATTATTTACTCTCTCGAGCACACACGCGCACACACGTGCACGCCACGCGCACGCCCACTGCACGCACGCGCGCACATGGGCGCACATGGGCGCACATGGGCTCACACACGGGCGCACACGCGCGCACATACGTCACACGCGCATACACACGCATTGCCACGTGACATGTACGCACGTCGCCACGTGGCGATGCTTCGCCATGTCAGCACGCGATTCTAAAATATTCTTTTAAAATTTGAAAAATAGCTTTAAATCAATTCATAAAAATTCTAGAAAATTTTTGAAAATTAGAAAATTCATAAATTTCAAAATACAACTCCAAATTAATCCACATTTATTTTGTTGGATCAGAAATTGAAATATCTATCATTATAAATTTTAAATAACAAGAGAATTAATTTTAATTTAAAAAATATACTTCTTTTTTTCAGAAAATAAATTTAGAAAAATACATGAGTATATATGATAACATGCTAAATTAACATGATAAAACATGATTATTGATGCATATTAAGGCATAAATGATTTCATTTCCATGCATGTTATCATACTTATGTGTATTTTTCTATCATTCCATGAAAAAGTAAGTATAATCTCAAAAACACTTTAAATTAGGGTTAACTATGATGATTTAAAGGAAATAATTAATAACCCATCTTTTCTTGAGATTATAGATGTTTTTTTAGAGCTAAAATAATGAAAGAAATCAATTTATAAATATTTATTTATAGAAAACACTTAAAAAAGAATTATGTTTTTAAAATAAGATTTAAAACTCTCATTATTTATTAATTTTGACTCTTTAGAATCATAGATAATTAAATTTCGGATCAAATGAAAGAAATTTGGATTAATTTGGAGTTGTATATTAAAAGTTATGAATTTTCTAATTTTTAGGAATTTTTCTTGATTTTTTCTGAATTAATTTCGATTTTTAAATGATAAAAATAAATTAAAATAAGGCAAAAAGGGGCCACTCGGCAGCGCCACGTGGGCCCATGCGGCGCCTACGTGGTGATGTGATGATATTTATATTTATATTTATATGGGGGTTATAGTACATATAGTCTTCCGATTATCGAAAGAGATTTATTAACCCTCTAAATCGTCACATATTATAAACCCGATTGCCTCTCTTAATTTTTTCCGTGTGGGACTAAGTCGCACACAGTTTTTAAGTGCAGGACACGTAGTGAAGGGAGAAGCGTCGGATCGACGGCGCATTGGAAATCCGCACGTGGATCACGTGGACTCAAGGACCACTGGAGATCATCAACACACGTGCTTTAAATGAAGGCGTTATAACGGTCGTGATTCAATCTTGCGGGGAGTATCGTGATCGTCGGATCGCGATCCAACGGCGACAAAATGACGCGTTTAATAATGTCCATCATCGCGGATCATCCAGACCGTCCATCAAGATCGGACGGCTGCGACTTAATTGAAACGGTCCACGATGGACCGTTCCATTGTAACCGTCGATCGTTTCGATCGGACGGTTACGCCCAAAAGTTGTATAAATAGAGGTGTTCTTCGATGTTCTAAGCATTCGAGTTAGAAATCAAGTAAATTGATATGTTTAGGCACCTCCTTTCTCAAATCTCTCGATCCAATCCTCTTATACTCTCATTTTCGCATCCACGGAGGGCTTGAAATCGAGATTTGGTTGAAAAGACGAAGGAGAAATCGAAAGCTTGAACTCCACAATCGCGTTCTTCACGTTTTCAATGATTAATCGGTTTTAATCGTGTTAATTTGATTGCAATCTTGGGTTAGTGGAGTCAGTTTTTGCTAATCTTTCTTCGATTCATGTTTAATTTTGATTTAGATTAGGATTTAAAGTTTAATTTCGCTTCAATTTCGTTAATTTTGCGATTTCAACGTTCGGAAATTTCTCTCTACTTCAAACTTCAATTTCTCCGCGAAATCACGATCAATTTTGATGATTCTTGATTCTGTGGAAGCGATTTGAAGTTATCTTTCATAATATACCATTTTTCCCCAATTTCTATCATCGATTTATTGTCCGATTTGATCAATTTCGAAGAAAACATCATAAATTTCCTTATTTCCCTGTGGATTCAACCCTTATTTACCATTATACCCCTCAATTCGAATAATTTTCATCAAATTAGTAAGTTTGGACTTTTTTTGACACTAGACCGTGTGAAATCGATGACCTTGCGGTTTCGTCTCGTTAGTATATAAAATATTTTCTCTTATCATTAAATCATAAAAATACAATATATGATGTAAAATATAAATGTGAATAAAATTATGGTATGAGAATTATGCATAATTATCCCCAAAATGCTATATTTTTATATCATAAGCTAGAATTATATAAAATGATAGAAATGTACTTAAAATATGATAACATGCATACAAATAGAATATTTAATGCTTTAGATTGTATTAATAATCATGTAAATTCATGCATAAATTGTATGTTATCAATCCACAAAACTATTAAAAAATGTGAGAATTCTTCCACTTGACTTCAAAGAAGTCAAATGGGGTTAGTCTCAAGATATACAAACGAAAAGGAACGATGTATGACAAGACATATTCATCTTTATGCATAATCAGCACTAATGAAATGCAAAATGAGTACATGAGTGGAATAACATGATGAATGTAAAAATATCACAAAAACATGATAATGTGTATTATATCAGAAAGAATTATACGTTAAAATCCATTTATGATGATGAAAATGAATACATCAATTATACGTTATCATACTCTATCCTACTTTGAAATTCCTGAAACCATCTTCATCATCTGAATTCCTTAACTTGCATATAATTCTTTGAATTCTATGCTATTATACTCTCCACTATTACCAGATAACACCTCGTGATCTATAATGCGAAGCTAATTCAATATCTCTTTTTATCAAGTTCAACATAATTGAATCAAGCTTGTTGACTTGCAATAGCACTAGATGAAAGAAAAACTAGAGAGTTTCCAAGGCTTATTAGTAAGCTTGAAATGAGTATCTAATCATTTGGTTAAGTCCTTAGATTAAATGATTCAAAAATGTTTTCCTCCATTTAATGTTCCCTCTCATATCTCTCACTCAAGAAGTGATTGAACATTACTCATGTACACCTCCAGATTAGGGAAGAACAATTTGATCATGATCATGGTGATCATGATCTTGGTTGATTGATTGATTTAATCGACAAACCAAAGATGTTCCTGATGGTATTGATGGGAGTCAATCATTCAATGATCAGATTGACTATTCGATCATTGATCGATTGAATGTGATCAAATTATGATCATTGATCATTGATTGATTGAATGAGATCATTGATCGATTGATCTAATTATGGACCACTGACCATAGATGAGATAGTTGATCTGATCATGAACGCCATGGAAAATTTAAGAAACATTCAAAATAAATATAAGCAACTATTAAACATTGAATGGACTAAAATACCCCCATGATCTAATCAACAATCATCATTATTTTAAGGGGGTGATTGATGACCGGTGACAGAATCAGTTGTTCTCTCTATCAATCTATAGACTTTGAAAACTAATCGATTGAAACCGGTGATCTACACATTTGATCACGTTGACACGATCTTATCTACTCAATTCAATCACTCATCATTGTTCCCTAGTCAAGCTCATAAAATAGTAATAAAGATTTAGATGAACCTTTGACTTGCATCTAGATTCATCGGGATGGTAAAGAATAGAAACAAACATTAAAGACATACCCGAGTCTAAAGTTAACCACTAAAGCTCTGGGAGAAATGAGAATCGAGTGATAGAGCATGGGTTATTCAAGTGGACCACAGACCTCACTATTTATAGGAATAGAGGATAGCTTAAGCCTCTATATTCTTTAATTAGTCAGCGCATCATTGAATAATAGAGAATTACTGCCTGTAAACATGATCAACCCCATACTTATCAAGAAATGTCAGAATCCATTAAGTAATCATTATTGAATCATTTAAATGGGGATTAGATGATAGCTTATCCACAATCATGCTTATTTATGTCCACTTAAAACTTGGCTGCGGTCCAAAGGCGCCGTGTGAACGAGGGAAGAGGCGTGCTCTCGTGGGTTTGCCTAGAATGCTTCAGACTTTATTGCTTCTAAAGAAGGAAAATAAATTCCACGTAGGACTCCCGCATACCGTATTTTAATTGGTTACCCAGTCCACCTACGGCGTCAGTGGTCGTTGGTCGGCGGTCGGCAGTCGGCAGTCGGCAGTTTTCCAAGGAGAAACTCTCCGAATCTGTCATCGGCAGTTCTCCTCTCCTCCCCCGCATCGGTCTTCGGGATTCCGGAGGAAAGGAGAAATGTCCGAGAGGTCAGTCGCGATCGACGGCGGCAAGCCACACGCAGGATCGGATAATGGCTCTTCAGGCAGAGGCAGCAGGTCGAGTTACTCCGGATGGGTGTATCACATCGGCGTCAGTTCCATCGGCCATCAGTACTGCCGTCTCCGCTATCTGACGCTCAAGGATAAGTACATCGCCATGTACAAGAGAGACCCCCACGATGATCACGGCATTGTTCGTTCCCTTGCGTTATATTTAAGTTTATTAAATTGAATCTTTCCTTTTTTCCTCGAGTATTTTACCGGGATGTCGTACAAGAAATATTTTATTTACTGACAGTTAGGTTTTAGCTCACATTTTGAACTTCAAATTGGAAAATCAGACGAGGAAATTGAGGTGGATGTTACAGTGGATGATATCTTCTTAGTAATTTAGATGTGAAAATTTTCGGAATCGTTCGCTGCAGAGGAGTACCAAAATTCTTAGTCCTTTTTAGGTGCGTCAAGCTATTAGTCAGTTTTATATTTACCGTGAACTTCCTTTTTTTTGTATCCGTGAAGTGATGTATGTGGGTAGATACTACTGGCTTAACAGTGTTTTCCATAGCCGTCTATTCGATTTTATAATGAAATACTTCCTTTTTATATATTTTGGGTCATTTTTATCTATTTCAGAAGCCCATCAGGAAGGGTGTTGTCAGCCAAACACTTGTGGTGGAGGATATGGGACGTAGAACAATCAACAGCGGGGTAGTAATTCATCAAATGAACTGATGCATCTTACTTTGAATTTTTCAAAAATCATCCTGGGAACATGACTTGAGGAGTTTCTTTTTGCCAAAGGATGTCTTCGTTCTTAAATTTTACAACCGTTTGGATGAGACGAAGAAAGGAGAGGCAAGAATTTTTCTTCCTTTGTCCCTTTCTATTCATTATGGCTTTTCCTTCTCTCTGGTTTCATTTTAGTATCTGAAAGTAAATCTATGAATGACATTTGTCTAAGACAAGAATATTCCCTATTGCCTGGCATGATAGTTTCTGCTGCCCATTAGTTTTCGTCACTGCCTCACCCACTTAAGTCATTGCAGATAAAGTGAGGGATGCGGCGATAAGGAAAGGGAGGGATCAAGAGATGCAAAGATAGAGAGATTTTTTTTGAAATGAGGGAGGGAAACACCCAAAATGATGCCCCCTGACGTCATTGATAGAATGACGCAATGATACAAAGTTGATCGTTACAGGGAGACAAGGTGTGAGGGGCCTGAGCCATCTCTGTTCCAGGAAAAGAAAAAAGCCCCCGCGGCGTGTTGAATGACATTGCCGAAGGGAGCTATGCCCCTGAAGATGACCTCATTCCTATGGAGCCAGATTGCCCATAATGCGGCGAAGGCTCGCCTCCAATCTATCTCCCGTTTGAAAGAGCCGTTTATGAGGGAGCTCGAAAACGCCTCATTTGAAGACGCGACAAGGCGAGCCACCCCCGCCACGTGCCATGCTTCATGTACCATGGGGTACGTGAAAAATAAGTAGGAGCAGTCCTCCTCCTCCCTATGACATAGAGGACAGCTCAGAACGACTCCCGAAAATAGGCGACGACGCATGGCTCTAGTCATTAGACGACGACGCAAGAGTAACTAGCCGAAGAGTCGAATCTTTAGTGCAAGCCGTTGCTTCCACACCACTAGGCAGCACCAGACGAGAGAAACGGCTTCTGGGGGCATCTGCCCTCGAAGGAGGTGGTATACCGCCCTAGCTGAAAAGCTGAACTGGCGCAATAGCCAGGCATCTTGAGTTTCCGCAATCGGTCTCAGGTTGGCGAGGCGAACCTGTAAGGACATGAAGTTCGCCAGCCTTTGGTTAGACAAAGCCTGGGGTAGGATCGGAGTCTAGGCACTGGTCCTCATTGTCCATAGTGTGGCTGCCAGGTCTAGTGCTTAGGCGTAGAGGTGGGGGAAAGCGTCTCCCAAGCGTCCCAGCACGGACCAGTCATCCTCCCAAAAATGGAAATGTGCCCCATCTCTCAGCTGCGGCCTAAAGAAAGGCCGGACAAGAGGGAAAATCCCTTGGAGACTTGCACCAACAACGGAGTCTTTGCGGGCGGGGGTTGCCCACACGCTCCAGTCAAAAGAGCGCTCGTACGTCTCGCGGAGAAGCATGGAGACCATGTCACTGGATGGCTTCATCACCCGGATCACCCACTTACTCAACAGTGCCGTGTTGGTGTGCTCCAGGTGGCGCACGCCCAAGGCCGCCATGTGCGACGAGCCAGCAAACTGTGCTCCAGGCCACAAGGGCACCCCCCCGAGCGGCCTCTGTCCTGTGTCAGAAACTGCAAAGATAGAGAGATGAACACATGAAGTTATCTAGAGAAGCAAAAATAGAGAGATGAACACTGGGAGGCATCGAAAGATGCAAAAATAGAGTGATGGAACTTGAAATCAATTTCATCATTTACTTTCAGAGTGGTATGATACAAAGGTGCACACTGTTAGTATTCTGAGGTTGTAGTATGCAAAGTGAATTTAAAAATCA
The DNA here is from genome assembly GCA_024174645.1 of Lemna minuta. Classification (NCBI taxonomy): domain Eukaryota; kingdom Viridiplantae; phylum Streptophyta; class Magnoliopsida; order Alismatales; family Araceae; genus Lemna; species Lemna minuta. The sequence continues at coordinate 12,854,706 of CM044112.1, forward strand.
GCATGAGTGATGAATCAAACTGGCTAATGCTAACCTGATCAGACTGTGGAATGACCTTGCTCCAAAATTAGATCAAAGTGAAAGTAAATGGCATTTTCTGAGGGAGCCAGAGATGACAGACAAAAATATGTTGTGGGGGTTGATAGATGTTCGTTGAGAAGCTCTATTCTCTTTCTTCCGCATCTTCAGGTTTTCAGGTATTTCTTTCTTGATTTGTTCCCTCTGCCTGCAATCTTATCACTGCTTAAGAATGTGTCTAAAATCTTTTTCCAAAGTTTGCCTGATTATACTCAGATGAGTCTACATGATTGAGGAATCCCAAATTTGGTATATCATTGGTATATTGAATCTCTACTTTGCAAATGTACTCTCAAAAAATCTAAATCCTCATTTCTTGTTGAATCAAGACAAAGGGATCCTGGGCAATCCAAATCCTGGGGGTAGGCGAAGAACAAGTGCGAGCAATCCTCCACTGCCCTTGCACACAACATGCACTCCACGGGGGAGTCCGGGACCATGCGCTGCCACAGGGACTTTATCATTAGACACCGTTGTAAAAGGAGCCAAGCGAACATCTTGATCTACAGAAGGAGACGACGCTTTTACACTAGATGGCACTGTTGTAAGAGGAGCAGATCCTCCAAGTCCTCTTGGTCCTAAAGAAGTCAATATGCAGCACGAGCGGAAAAATGAGGGCCGCTCCACACCCACTGCGTCATGGGCTGCCTCCGACAGATGCCGGTCAGCAAGAAGCTCCTACAGACTAAGAATCTCAACCACCCGCTTGTCGGGTCAATGCCGCGGGCAAAGCCGAAACCCAGGTGTCATGCCAAGCCTGCCGCACCGTGGATAAAGCATAGAGACGAGGGATAACGCATAGAGACGAGGAAACACCTCGCACAATCGGCCATGTCTCGACCAGTCATCATCCCAGAACTGGAAGCTCTGCGTGTCCTCCAGTTGAGGGCAGAAGAAACTCTGCACCAACGGGAAACTTGGCTGCACGGTCCACAAAAATGCAGAGTTGCCGCGCCTCGGGGTCTGCCAAATCTCCCAATCCAGCGACGATTTCGTACACGTCTCATAGCACCACATATACTAAGTCGCCTGAAGATTGCATCATCCGGTGCACCTACTTGGTAAGAAGGGCCGTGTTGGTATGCTGAAGGTGACATATGCTTAGCCCTCCTTGAGATACGGGCCGACACACGGTAGTCCACGCGACAAGCGCTGCCCCCCGTGACTCCCATCCTCATAGGAAGGGATGATGTTTTTGAGTGTGCAAGTATTATGAAGAATTACCTCTAGTTTATTTGGGGCTTAGTGCCTTTCGTTTCCCTCTTGCTGCCCTCCTTGGCTTTTCTCCCTCTTAGACCCTCTTTGAGCTTTGTGGCACTCATTCATCTTACCCGCTCGTACTTTTTTCTCATGTACCCTCCACTTTTTTCATCTGATTTTTCTCTTCTTCTTGATGGACAATTGGCAAACACCTCAATATTTAGAAGCTTTTCTTGGAAGGTTACACAGTTGAAATTAGAGGTGTGGATAAGAGGAAAACTTTAATTGATATATGAGAAAGAGAGGAGTACATGTGTCTATATATTGAGAGGGTAGCCAGAGATAGAATGAATGGTTCTGATTTTCCCTAATGCAACGGGTGGTGTCATAAGTGGAGAAGGTGCACTAGAGAGAATTGGGTCTATCGGAGAGGAGGAAAGCATTTCTGGAGCCCTTTCTGGCTTCTCAAACTCTTTCTACCATATCTCTAAGGCATGGATAATCTTTGCCTAGTCTATGTTGCTCAAAAAAGTCAACTTTCCCTTAGAAATAGGGCAGCCAGCATGTTGAGTGGGGAAGAGGGCTTGGGGCTAGTCCCTCATCTCACTATTGCTAGTGGAAAGCGACCTAAGCAGATGGTTTTGACATGGCAGGTGGAGTAGGAGAAGCCCAAACATTCAAGGGAGCCCTTGTGATAACACACAAAGCCACTGAAAAAATATACATTATAGAAGGTACTCTGTTTCAAGTAAGTGCCTGAGCTCAAATCTGGGAAGCTGACTGGGGATGGAGGTTGTGGAGAAAGATGCCAGCATGAAGTGACAGATAATGATCCTCTAAGGTTTGCAAGTCAACTTTTTGGTGGCTAGTAGAGCGACAATTGGTGGAACATATTCTGCATTCTCGCAAAGAGGAACTCAAAATATCTTAATGATGCGGTTGATATTACTCTTATCAGTATGCATGGCTTTCAGTGTGGGTGGTCCGTTCATGTGTATTAACTATTTCTTCAGAATTTTTATGATAATAGTCAACACTCATTTTGAAATATTGCACCCATGTTATTCCCTTTAATAACATTGAAATTTATTTTGCCATTGGATTTTCACTTGAAATGGGTTTGTTCTGAGTATTGCTATTTTTCTAGATTGCTTTTGCAACAGTGGGAGAAATGGCGAAGTGGATGGAGGTCCTAGATCAGGCCAAACAACAGGTACAGAATGTGCATGTGAAGATGGATAAGTGTTGTGAGATACATCAGTGCTTACCAATTAGCTCCCCTTATCCTACAGTCAAAAGATACCATTCAAATAATCCCCAAAAAGTGTCTAGTGGAAAAACTTATCTCTTAAAGCATGGTGATATCACTACAGTTAACTTATAATCTCTATAACATTTGAATTCATGCAAGAAATCTTCATATGCCTGATTATGTTTGCTTCATTAGACAAAAGGAGCCTATTCATTATCTTGTATGAGGTCACTACTATCATGCCACTCATGAGCCAGAAGATCAGTATTTCATATTTTGTGAATTTTGTGGAGAATTTTTGTATTTCTTTATCACAGGCTGTTGATGACATGTCAAAAGGTGGCTCAAGACACATGCTAACCACTGATAATGAGTGAGCTTCATTTTCAGCTTAAATTAATTAGAGTCTTCTCTATAAGTTTTATTTTTCCTTTATTTGAACCTGCACATATTTCAATGTGGTTTTTTTGGCCCAGGCTTGACCTTGAAGGTCATCGACCACGTGTAAGACGGTATGCTCATGGAATAAAGAATTTTATAAGAATAGGCAAAGGTAAATGTCACTGTGCTTCAATGATCTCAAAAAGAAGCAGAAAAATAGGCCCTGTCTTTGAATTACCATAATCTGGCTTATTTTCCTTTGTACTTGATATATTAAAATGTATCCATCTTTATAGTTAACATCATCTGCCAATTATTTTTTCTCTTTCAGGCCCAGAGATTTTGCTTCGCAAATCTTCTGGTTTAGAGAAAAACAGCAGGAATCCTACCTATTATGAAGAAAATGTTGGAGACGCCATTGAGGCTCATATCTGGAAGTGTGTTCGGACTATAAATGGTGCTTTTTTTTATAAAAATGTAACTGTTGTTATTACATTTTTAGCTTTTAGTGGATGAAGTTGATATCATTTATGCAATTCTCTCTTTGCGTTCAGTTGAAGCTTCATTGTATTTTATGGAAAGGTGAGACAAGTGGGAGGAGTGAATAGAGTATGATGATGGTTATATGAAGAGGCCCTAATTTAGGGGGCTCTCTCCCCCCTCAAGCTGGAGCATAGTGATAATATATGCTTAGCTTGGAAGATAGAAATCCAAACAAAACAAGATATTTGATGTTGTAGAGTGATGTTGTTTGTGGTTCGCCAAGAAAACGACAGCTCAACTAGGCAGAAAACCAAACAACTGCTAAAAAAAAATGTAGCATGGGACATGTGCATGAGAGTCCCCTGAGGAGATTACGGCTCGAGTAGGCAGCCAAAGAAATGACTTCTCTGAAAAGGAAACAACTAGGGACACGTTCATGCGAGTTGTCAGAGGAGACAACTGTGAATTGTCCACCGAGGAGATGACGACTTGAGTAGATAGTAGAGGAGATAATTGCTCTGAAAAAGATGGAACGTAGGAAACATGCATGTGAATCTACCTAGTAGATGACATTGAATGGTCCACCTGGGAGACGATGGTGGATGCTAGATGGAGTCGGTGACAGTGGCCCAAGTGTAGTGTTGATGACGAGAGCTCGCATGAAACAATGATGGTAATGAAGATGAAGGCATTCCCGGAGAGATGTGACAATTATAGTAATGATGACAATGACAATGTCCTGATTTCAGAATAGATGATGGATTGCTTATTGTCAATGTTGATGACGAGAAATATTTTTTAAAAGGATTGTTCCTGGACACATCAGCAGACTGTGTAATGTGTACAGAGGGGAAGAAGACTTCTCACACCTTTTCTTTAAGTGCTTATTTGCTTAGGAGATTTGGGCCTGCCTGAAGATAACACTGTTGGGCATTACTTTAGAGGAGACATTTTGGGCCTCATCGAGGCATGATGCCCCCAGGATGGAGGGTTATTGGGGAAGAATCTGATGTGATACTCCTTAAGACTTATGCGTATAAATTTGGAGGTTAATTATTGACCTTGAGGTGAAGTTGACTGCACCTGATGTGGTACATTTTTGGGGAAAGAAGCTTGTCAGGAATGAGTGTTACAGTTGACTGTGCGGGAACAAGTGAGAATGGCAAAGGAAGCTAGAGGAAAGAATTCCCTCTGAGAAAATGGGAACAACACAAAGGAGAGTATTGAGAATCGAGCAGAGAAAAGTGAGGAGAGTGTCAAGATATCAAGATACAGTTGGCATCGTTGATTTACATTTGTAATATTTTATTCTTTTTAGTATGTTACCGTTACAACGGTAACTTTCTGTAGCCCTATTTAAGGGGACTTTTGCTCATAATGAATCATTGCTTAAATCCCATAGGCGGCGAGGGTCCTTCCCCCGCCGTCCGTCCTATTTCTCTCTCCAATCTATCTATCTCGTTGTCACCATAACCATCTCTCTATCTCCCATTTCTCATCAAGTCCTTCTATCCTGACTAAAGAAAAATATATTGACTAAGAAACTGCATCGTGGCTTTCTTAGTTCTTGATCTTGATGTTGATATTTTGTAGCTTGATTGTGTATGCATTTTCGTACAAAAGAGGCGCTTGTCAAATATCTTTATTTTCTTCATCAGTGACATGGTTCGATATACAACATGTAGACAAGAATGGTGGTTATGATGTCAAGAAAATTTTGTTGAGTGTTTCTTGTGCTTCTCTATTCATTTCTTCTTTTGCCTCTTGCATAAGCACAATGTGTTGATCCAAATCTTGATTGGTTCCAAGGGAAGTTTTTCATCTTTTGATTTCTTGATCCAAATCTTGATCTATTTCTTCTTTTGCTTTATGCATTTTCTCTATTGCTTCTTGATAGAAATCTTGATCTGTTTCAATAGAACATGTCGTTGCAAAAACTTCTTGATGTGAGTTTTCAGCAGTTTAGAAAAGTTTAACTGATTGTGACTTCTTGATCCATATATTGATTTAGTTTCTGAACTATTGGTGACGGTGGCAAATCTTGTTTCAATTCCTCATCGGCTGATACTACTGATGGCCAAAGGGATAGAAACTTCTGCAACAGGAGCAAGATTTGCTCCATTCCTCCTATCTGCCTCTGTTGCTCACTTTTATCTCCTCCAGCCAAGTTTCGATCCTTTTCCTGTAGTTGCTTTCTTGACCATGTGCGGATTGTCTAGCTGTAATACCAAATGATATGATCCTAGATCTTACTTTGACGTTCCTTCTCACAACTGAGAGCCAAATATTGATAGAAAGAGTATTATAAAAAGAACGAGTGTTTAAATTAAGTTGAACCTTAGATCTTATAATTTTATTTATACAGTATGAAATTCATAAAATACTAATCTGATCGATGATCAGATGGTTGATCAGATTGTCAATCTGAGTGACCATTGATTGATAGCAGTATTGATCACTCCCTTGATTGATCAGTTAGCTTTGGTTACTGATTGATTGAAGCTATCTGTATCGGATTGTTTTTTTTTTTTTGGAACAATGCAAAAGGGGTGCCCTTAGTGGAACCCCCCTGATTTCATTAAGAAAATGAAACAGAACACGTGGTCATTTACAGAGGCACAAAAATCGAGAGGCTGGAGCCTCCTCGATTCCATGAGTAGGCGATTCCCTGAGCGTCGTGCTGGATAGCGTCGACGGATGGGGATCGACCTCTGAAGACCACCTCGTTCCGATGTAGCCAAATCGCCCACAGGTTGGCGAAGATTGTGTCCCATTCAGCGGCGCGCCGAAACGGCCCCCGGGCAATAGAGGACCAGAAAGATTCAGCCGTGGATACATCAAGACTGCTAGTAGATGCTGCCCGCCATGACGCCTAAGAAATGTACACTTGAAGAATAGATGCGAACAATCTTCGCTGACGCCGCCACAGAGTGGGCACTCCGCTGAGCTGCCCGGGCAGAACCTCTGACGAAATGAGCATGTCATCAAGCGCTGGCGTAGCAAAAGCCAACTAAATAGCTTGATCTTAAGGGGAATGCGACGCTTCCAGATTATACAACAGCATTTGAGAAACATTGTTGTGTCTGACGAACCCTCCAGCTCTTGCAGGTGATGGTACACCTTCCCTGCCAAAAAACTAGCTCCATGCCACACCCATGAATCGGCCGTCTCGGCCGTCAAATGAGTATGACTAACGTCAAATCTATATCGGATTGTTGATCTGGTTAAGTTAAATAATGATGATATGGTCTGATCAAGGTGATCCAATCAATGATCACTGTTCCCTAGTCGTGCATGGTTGGGTCATGTGGCCAGCCCTTGCTGACTCTAGTTGCCCTTGCAACTGGCCACTACCACACCCTGGATTTGATGCGTCCCTTGCCAATGGTGCACAAGTAGGTAGCTGCCGCACACAGAGAAAGTGCACCAGGAAAACATTGAATTAGCATGCAAATGGAAAATCTGACCTTTGAATTGCCGCAGAGCTGAGGTAGTTGTTGACATTGATGATGGAGGCTCTTGAGGATTGCAAGATGGCTAGAGGGAAACCTCTGCCATGCTGAATGAGCAGAAAGTCTCCAGGAACTGCCTGAAAGCCTTCTGTGATACCATGTGGAAAGGTGAGATGAGCATAAGGGAAGAGTGCATTGAGCATGATGAAGGTTACAGGAGACCTTTATATAGGGCTGCACATGAGAGAGAAGATAAAAATAACTGTGTTGGGACCTAATGGGCTCTCAAATGTTTGATTCTATTTTGGGATTTTCTTATTCGGTTTCTTTTGGTAAAGGAACTAGCCATTTGATTTCTGATTGTGTGAGATGATATTAGTAATTTCCTATAGAGCAGATGCATATGTGGTATGCCTCTCATTTTTAAAGGTGCGAATCTTGATGCCCTTACCCATAGGTCATACAGAGAGTTGGAGACAAATGGAGAGGGTTATATTGATAGATTTCTAGAGAGATGAAGGGAGGGAAGGGTGGAGAGCAAGAGAGATGGGGAAAGGGATAAGTAGGTGTGGAGAGAGGTAGGGAGAGAGGGAAGGGGCGGGGAGAGAGTGAGAGACAGAGGAGAGAGAGAGGGAGAGAGAGGGAGAGAGAGGGAGAGAGAGGGAGAGAGAGAGAAATGGAAATCTTGATCTATTAATAGATGAGAGGATAAGGTCAGAAAGGAGATGGGAGGAGAGATTTAACATTGGTTCATGGTGATGCTTTGAGAAGTCCTGTTAGAGAGGAAGAAAGACTAGTTCTAGTACTAATTTTCCATGTTCTCTATTAAAAGAATGGGCCCTTTTAATAGATTATCAGATCAAAAACCGGTACACCTTGCTCCACCACACACACAAAAGTAGATATTGTTTAATCCTTAGATTCTACCACAAAAACCTTTACTTTATATTTTTCTGATAAATTTTCTTGAGGCCTAGCTTTTTGTTTAAATTTTGAATGTTTCTTCTGCCTTCCAGTTATTTCATGTTGTGATGTCTGACATCTTTGTTCTTTTCAAATTCCAGGCATTAGAATCTTTGAGGATGTGGCAAACACAAAGGTTACTTTTTATCAAACCCTCTGAAGTGGACTTATAATTCCAGAAAATGGTTGAATAACTATTGACCTTTGACAGTCATTCGCATTACCCATCTGTCTGTTCGTTTTTTAATATTTTTATCTTTCCAAATTTTGATTATTTCAATTTTTGGCTGACATAACCAGTGTTTATTGGAAGACACCCTAATATTTATGAGTATTGGAAATTGATGAGCTGGAGGTTTAGGAGATTAAGGGTTATTACATAAAAGACCATACTTTATGACTCTCCCTCAAGCAGAGGAACGGATACTCCCTATTCAAGCATGTGAAACAGACTTGCGAAACTCTTGGTTTGTAATCCTTTGGCGAATGTTTGCTTGTTGATCCACTTAGCTGACATATGGGGTGCATTTAATCCTGTCCATGTTAACATGCCTTTTTCAGTTTTGCTCAACAGAATCATGAACAATGCTGAAAGCTGATTTGTTGTAACACAACAGTTGCATTGTCTCCTCATATGGGTTATTTCGATCCTTTAGGATACCTTTGATCCACCTCATTTCACAAAGTGCATCTGATATGTGTTTAAATTTTGCCCTAGAAAATCAGTCAGTAAATAACAGATTCAAGCTTTATAGATCTGACCAATCTGTGATCTGTCCAGGTTTCAATCTAGATTGATAAGATTTTGAATTTGAGTAACATTTTTCAGTTGTAGAAGCTCTGGAGCTTCCACCGCGTAGAGGCTATAGCCAGTCCAACTTCTGCTGGTCTGCCGCGCTTCTCCTTATCCTCAAATAGTCAGCTGCTGCAAACCTGTGGCACCTTTATTAACAGGAGTCTTCACTAAGCACTAACCTTAGATTCCATCTTCTCCTTTGTACATGTCAGCAGAAGGATCATATCTCTCCCTCCCCACTCCAACACAAACTACCACCTTGATCCCCCCAAGGTGGAGGCAGGGAAGGTTTTTCTGACTTTGGGATACTAGTTCCTCGTAAAGGAGACTGATTGGTGGAATATCATCACTGAGAAGGAGAGAGAAAGTGGGAAAGTTCATTGAGGAGCTGTACATTGTCAGTGGGTTGAGATGTCAATGGGAGGGCAAGTGGCGAGGAACTTTCTAGAGGAGCAGGTGACAAGCAAGCCATCGAAGAAGAGTCAATAGGATTGTGTACGTGATGTTGGGTCGGGCTTTAGATTGGCATGCTTGAAGTAATCCAGCTTCTTACAGTAACGGCAGATGAGATCACCCTTAAACGCAGTGTTGGGGCCAGGATAGGTGAAGGAGCTGGGCTTGAAAATGCCAGTGAGTGTCAAGTACACATGATTGACAAGAATTCCTTGCAGCTCAACTGCTATAACATTGTTGCCTCTGTGGGCTCAGAGCTTTAGGCGATTCTCCTTCATGCAAGCAGCTCTAAACGCCTTGTTTAAGGTGGGAACTTTTTCTTGATGTAGGAGTTGACCATGAAGGACTTATGCTCAGGATTTAGGCCCATTATAAAGGTCACACGGGAGAGATGAGGAGTGAAGATGCCATCTCAAGAGCTTTGTGCTAAAGGGATGTAGTGGTCAAGTTCATGCAAACCCTTCGGCAATTTACTCCCAAATGATAAGACTGATTGATCCCCTTGTAATAAAGTTATTGAGTTCTTAATTATATCATATAAGAGAATAGTGTCACTTTATTTGGAGTAATTCACAAGGGTGTTATTCCTACCCTTCCAGGGTTGAATTGAGATAGAGAAAGTCCCCATTAATATTCAGATGAAGACTGTCGAGGAGCCATCAATGAATAACACCATCCTCTTCAAACCATGGATCATCCTCGAATGGAGGGTCATCAAGGAGCTGATTCATATGCTGACACTTTAATGCGACCTGCTTGTACTTTTCCCATTGCTAGAGAGTGTGACCCGTAAATTTGTGTGCAGAGGAATCTGAGATGGGTGTCAGATCCTTTTCCCAAAGTGGTACTGAAGCCTAGAGGCACTTCATCTGGGATTCCAGTGATACATCAAAGAAATCCAAGGCCGACATTGACAGTATCAGGGGTAGGAGTGTCCATTAGGAGAAGATGATAGAATTTAACCTCTAGGTCTGAACATTCCTATCCAGAATTGGCTGTGCTGAAGAAACTCATGTGCTGAATAAGAAACCAAAAACTGATGTTGAAAGCACCACGTTGAGAAAGAGAAACACATGCGCCAAAGTCAGTGCCTGTGCCTCGAGCAGGTTGCCTGCGTTAAAGTGGTGTGTTATAGAGTTACATACTGCAAAGAAATGAGTTCATCAAAGTTGCACAAGTTTCGCAGAAATTTCTGTAAGAAAACATTCTGCTCGATTTTTTTGCATATGATTTTCCACGGATGACTACTGCACCAGAAGAGGACCAGCCTGGTGATGTTTTTGCTAGTTGTTGATGCCCTCAGAGACCAACAGCTGCTCTGATTCCCTGAAGGAGACTGATCGGCAGAAGATCGGCACTGAAATGGAGAGAGAAAGTAGGAAAGAGAAAAAAATGATCTTAGTTTAGAGCTGGACAGCACTAAGTGTTTCACAGAGCCTCATAGGGCAAATTATAAATAGCTACAAAGAAAGAGAGATCAAGAAACAGTGATATCCAAAGAGACTACCCACAAAATTTCGTGGCTAGATAACTCCTTTCATTGTAATAATACTTAACTTGAGTAGCTTGCTTCTGATGCTATTCCAGAGCCATCTCTCTGGTGGCTCCCTAAGAGAGGGAGAGAAAGGGGGTAGGGAGAGAGAAAACTCTGGCATCTGCCCTCTGCTGCAGTCCCTAGCTTCCTCCAGCCAGCACCTGTCCTGATCAATCCTTCCCCCACAAATTTACCTATCAGTTTCCAGCATGTCCTGATGCATTCCGGCCAACTGGCCTGAATTACAGGCCTGAGCTGGCTTGGCTTGGCTGACTTGTGGGTGCCCTATTTCTGCAATCAGTGCATTGACCTGGGAGGTGTCTCAGTGTCTTCCTGCTGTATCCATGCAATTTCACCTGGCACCACTGCTCGGTGCTTTATGCTACATCTATCCCACTCGTTCTGCCTTTCTACTTCTCCACAGTAACCCCCCTGCCTGCCACAGGTGCCTCCTGGTTCTCCCTGAAGTAATGAGAAAGGGAAGGGTCAATCTGATTGTTCCGACTTTGCAGTCCCTGATCTATTCTCGCACTCTTTGGTGATTGGTATGGATCATCGTGGACCTGGAGCATTCAAAGGGACACACCTCCTCTATGTAGGCTTGGGTCCCCATGGAGAGACATGAGATGTTCCATAAGGAACAACAGCTTCAAGTGCAAATAGTTGATCTCCACCAAGCCTAGAGTCTACAGACACTTGATCTCAAGGATGATGTAGGCACCATCCAGCAGTACTGGAAATAAATCATCCATCACTTTGGTAGGAACAAGGTAGAGGCTGATTTTCTTTCAGAGCTCTTGCCTGCATACCAAAATCTTGTTGCTTAATTCCCCATTTGAAGCATACATGTTGGAAAGGGACAATCTTAGTCAGAAGCACAGATCTTCAACAATGAAATTATGTGCAACGCCACAATCTATAAGCACAGTGATGGTCTTGGCCTCTATATATCCTTGAATCTTCATCGCTCCAGCCTCTGAAAATCTAGACACTGAGTACACTGGCACACAACTTGGGGCTTGAACTGTTCCTGGATGACTTAGTAAGGAGGCAAGTCTCGCCATGGTGCATCCAAAACACTAGATGTGGCTGTGAACTGTGGCAAAGGCAGCTTCAGGCTCTTCAATGGCTCCTCCTACCCAGGGAATAGTCATGCTCTTCAATGGCTTGCATTGTATTCATCAATGCAACAAGGCCTACTGGTTGCAGTAATATCAGCTTGGTTTTGACTTCTGGTGGCAAGCCCTTGATAAAAGCTGCCTGTGATCATCCTCGGGGCATGCCACTGATTACTGATCTGATGAGTTCAATCTCTTGGCATTAAGTTGCGACTGATTGCCTTTCCTGAAGCTCAGATAGCTGCTCCCTATGAGAGTCTATGCCACGCCAACCAAAACGTCATCGTAGACACCTCTTAAGATCAGCCCAATCTTTCAAAGGTTCCTTCACATTTGACCATTGATACCAAATTAACGCGGTGTTTGATAGGTTCATTACTGTGAGTTGAGCTTCAATTAGGCTGGCAAATTCTTGCAGCTCGAAGAAGAGTTAGCTCATAGATCCATCCTGCTGGCTAGCCCTTCAAAAAGAGAGTTAGCTCCAGCTTCCACATCCCAAAGTAGGAGTGATTGCTCTTAGCCCTTGCCAAACTGCTCATTTGAATGGCTCCCTTCATCTCACTAGCAACCACTACAAAGATTACTGACCAGGTAAGGGCTACCATCGCTGGCGGGGACATTGGTCCACAGGCCACTGCTGCTCTCGCATCTGCCCTTTGCTGCATGCTCTCGTTCAAACCAGCCAGCCTTTCCTTCCCAATCCCAATTGATCCCCTCCCCAGCAAAATTTTCCTCTTGGGGTGTTTAGGGCACGTCTGGATGGGCGTGGGCCGGCTCAACCTGACCCACTTGTGGCTGTCCCTATCAACACGATGAGCATGTTCAGGGGAGGTGAAGCTATGTCGACCTTCTGCATTCATGCGCATGCCTTCCGGCACCTCCACTCGGTTCTTTACACCATCTCCAGGCTGCCTGTTCTGCCTTTTCCCCACCCTGCAAAGGGACTCATCAGATTATCATGGTTTATGAAATTGGTCATATTTATGGAGGTAGAGTGACACCATTACACAGTTAACTATTGTATGATAATGGTGAAATTCTCAGGCAGTACATTACCCGTAGGAGTACAGATGCTACATTCCCTGATATAAGGGTACACAATAAAAACACATGAATGGAAGGCTTAGGGAGTTGTTGAAGGGGGAAGAGATTTTTTGGGAGGTATCCTTACGAAGCTACTGCAGATGAGGGGCTGAATTCAGTTTATACTGATCCTCGAGGTGAATGAAGTTGGCAACTGGAATTTCATCTATTTTAACCTCCATTTACTTTCTGCTTGGATAGATCTCTGATCTATCAAGTGTACACTGACTATTATCAGTTTCTGGTGTGATCATTCAGGTGTATCAGTCTCTGTACAAGGTGCTAAACCCAGTTATTTCTTAATTTCTAGTTTCTTCATTTCTTTCATGATTTTTTGATGTAGAAACATATCAAAGTATGATCTCTAGAGTAGTATGGTTTTTGTGGGAACACCTCATATATGTACTACTGAAATTTTTCTTTTCAATATTTTTAGGCCAATAAAAGCTTTCTTCTGAAATCTGTTGGTATTGTTGATTCAAGTGCCGATACAGTTTTTGAGACAGTTCTTAATCTTGAGAAGCACAAGAGATCTGAGTAAGTTCAGATCTCTTATTTGGTCGCCGATTTTTCTATCCTGCCTTCTTACAATACTAAAATAATCTTTGCAGGTGGGATATGATTACTGCTGACCTGGAGTTGGTGAATTCAGTTGATGGGCACATTGATGTTGTCTATGGAACATATGAGCCAAATCACCTAAGTTGGTATATTCCTTTATGACTTTAAAGTTTATCTACTGTTTGCTTGAAAATAATGATTCACTTTTTCTGTTTAGAGTTTTTTTTTTACAATTTCTATTTATTTTATTGGCAGAATCTGTTTTTTTGTCTTTCCTAAGATTTTTCCAGAGAATGAATTCATTTCTGCAGGTTCTTGGATCAAGTAGTAGGTTTTTGTCTTCATACACAGAAAAGTGATTAATTTATTACATTTTTATCGCCATACTCTTTCTACATGTGACTATATTTTTTTCTTCTTGTCCATGTCTTTTGTCCTTATGATGTGATTTGGTAAGGTTCTCCTTTACCTCAATTCTTGTAGATGCAAAATGAGGAAAACTCCTTGGAAGTGTCTATTTCAAGATGAGAAAACACTAGAATATGTGCACGCACAAGAGATATAAATTTATAGAGAGAGCTGGGAACACCTCTTGTCCTGATGATATCGGAAGAGTGTTCTTGGAACTTCTTCCCAAGTGCCTTCCTTGATTAAAATGTCGAATGTAGTGGAAGACATTAAATTGGACATTCAACTTAAAGAAGGACAAAAAACAGATGATCTTATCATCTAAACAGATGTCCCATTGCGACCAGGGTATGGGCCAGTCAAGGGTTATCTGAGATCAAGTCAAGTTCCGTATTTTGGGCGACGATACCGAGGCGAAGAAGAGGTCACGACGCAGATCGGGGAAGAAGGTTTGCGGTGATCTAGGCCATATGGCTACACCGTAATGAGGTGGTTTTTGAGGGGAAAGCGGAATCAAGTGAGGGAATAATTCACGAAGTGGAGAGGTTTGTTGGTGCGTGGTTTTTGCACATGTAAGAGTTAGAGGGGAGAGAGGGCATTATGGGCCATCCTGTTGGCCTAGTTGCCTCTTTGTATGGCGGTTCGCCGATTCAGGTGATCTGCTCTCTTTTTCAAAAAAAGAAAAAAAAAAAAAGAAAAAAAAAAAAAGATTAGAACTATACTTTAGTAATCTTTTGAGGGAGTGCTTAAAGCTATTAAAGCTTATATTCATTGACATTTATTGATCTTATGTGTGTGACCTTCTAGGTCCATATATATTGCTAGTTAATAACTCCATAGACTTAATATCACTTATTGCCTGCTCACCTTTTTTGCCACTCGGCTTAATATCACGCAAAAGAGTTTTTGTCACTCGGCTTCACTGCAATATGGGCCGTGTCGTATGGAGTCCCAAACGGACGTTGCTAACTGGGTGTCCATGCCAAAAGAGTCCTTGCACTCCCTTGTCCATGCCAGACATTGCTAATCCCCACGCCTCCTAAGCAAAAGGGCACAAAAAGAAGAGGTGAGAGCAGTCCTTGCCCTCCCTTGTGCATAGGGCAGATGTTAAACCCACCTCTTTCACCTACTTTCCTAAATACGATGTTAGACGGAAAACTCTCGAACCACCAACCTCCCCTTCCATCAAGAGCAACTCTGCTGAATTGGTCAATGAACAGTTATCTGAACACTCTAGGCCAGACAATCTTCCACTTGCCCTTCGCAAATCTAGTCGTACGTGTGTCAAACCTCATCCATATACTATTTCAAGTTTTCTAACATTTGCTCGTGTCTTTCCTACATACAAAACCTTTCTCCTTGCACTCAATCAGAGTTCCATTCCAAAAACAGTGGGTGAAGCTCTCAAAACTATACATTGGCGCAATGCTATACAGGAGGAGATGCCCTACTTAAAAACCACACCTGGGAAGAAGTGGAGTAGAAGCCCAACATAAAGCTGATAGGATGTCGATGGGTTTTTCAACATAAAGTATAATTCAGATGGCAGTTTGGAAAAGATATAAAGCAAGGTTAGTAGCAAAAGGATACACCCAAAGTTATGGGATTAATTACAAAGACACTTTTGCCCCTGTAGCAAAATTAAACACAATAAAGATACTGATATCATTAGTTGTCAATCTAGACTGGGAACTACATCAATATGACATTAAAAATGCTTTTCTGAATGGGGAACTGGAAAAGGAAATCTACATGCAAATTCCTCCAGGATATGAAAACTATAGGAATAAAGGCAAGGTGTGTACAGGGGACCATCACTTTCGGGTGGCTCTCTATTTCTCTTTAAAAAAAAGGCAAGGTGTGTAGATTGCAGCGTGCTCTATATGGACTGAAACAGTCTCCAACAGCTTGGTTTGGGAAGTTTACTAAGATCATGAAACTATTAGAAAAAAAGGCAATGTAATGGTGATCATACTCTGTTTTTCAGACACTCTCTTGCAGGGGGAGTAAAAATTCTAATTGTATATGTGGACGAGATCATTATTACCGGAAATAATACAGCTGAAGCAAAACTCTTAGAAGATCATCTACTTAAACACTTTGAAGGAAAAAATCTTGGACCTTTGAAATATTTTTTGGGTATAGAGATTGCTAAGGCCAGCAAAGGACTGCTCATAACTCAGCAAAAATATATCCTAGATATCTTAGAAGATACCGAATTATTAAATTGTCACACTAACGATACTCCTATTGAGGTTAACCACAAACTCACCCTAAAAGAAGATGACCCTAGCATTGAAAAAACTGCATATCAGAAACTAATTGGAAGATTATTGTACTTATCTCATACGCGGCCTGATATATCCTATTCGGTGAATGTTCTAAGTCAATTTATGCATAGCCCTCGACGATCTCATTTCCGGGCAGCTCATAGAGTGATGAGAGATCTCAAAGGCACTACTGGGCTCGGGATCTCCTTCATCAAGATAGGTAAGCTAGATTTAACTCTCTACACTGACTCTGACTATGCTGGTTCTTTGATTGACCGCAGATCCACAACAGGGTACTGTACAATGCTCGGGGGAAATTTAGTGACTTGGAGAAGTAAAAAGCAAAGTGTCGTGTCTAAATCAAGTACTGAAGCCGAATTTCGTGCAATGTCTAGTGGGATTGATGAAGTTCTTTGGATTCGAGGCATTCTCCAAGAGCTAAGGATACCTTATAAAGAATTGACAGAATAAGTGTACAGAAGAGAGAGAGAGAGAAGCGTAGAAAAGGGGTAAGTTTTATTCATAAGTAACTAGTCTATTTATACAGCATAGGGTTACGGATACAGTCTAATCAGAGTTAAAACGAATAGTTATAACGGCTAGTTATAACCATCTAATCACCCAACGGCTCACTCCTTCATAGAGTAATGGATCTAGTATTGGGTAGGATCCGACCCATTAGGGACTGTTATCTAACACTCCCCCCTCAAGCGCTGGAATGTAAATTCTTCTGTCCAAGCTTGCACAGTAAATATTGTAGTGTCTTTGAAGGTAGACCCTTGGTAAAGATGTCGACGCACTGCTCTTCAGAAGTAACATGTTCAGTCTTGATAATGCCTTGTATAATATGATCCTGGATATAAAATCTATCTATATTGACATGCTTCATTCGATCATGATCCACAGGGTTATGAGCAATACTGATGGCAGACTTGTTATCGCAGCGGATGATAATTGGTTTGATATAAGGAATCTATAGATTATCCAGTAGATATTTTATCCACATGACTTCATCAATTACTTTGGACATAGCTCGAAATTCAGCCTCTGTGCTGGATTTTGACACTACGCTTTGCTTCTTGCTCCTCCACGTGACTAGATTTCCACCAAGAATAGTACAGTAGCCGGTTGTTGACCTGAAATCAACACGAGAGCCAACATAATCAGAGTCAGTATATAGTATAAGATCCAACTTGCCTGTCCGTTTGTAGGTGATGCAGAGACCGGTTGTGCCCTTGAGGTACCTGAGGATTTTGTTAAGTGCTTGAAAATGACTTTTTTGAGGTGAGTGCATAAATTGGCTCAGCACATTTACTGCATAGCAAATGTCTGGGCGCGTATGTGACAAATACAGTAGCTTTCCTACTATCTTCTGGTATGAGTCATTATCAAAGGTTGGTTCTTCTTTACTGATTGTTAATCTATGGTTAACTTCAATATGTGTATCGTTTGGACGACAATCTAAGTGTTTTGTATCCTTTAGAAGTTCAAGTATATATTTTTGCTGGGTCATGAGAATGCCTTCACTTGACCTTGCAAAATCAATACCTAAGAAGTATTTTAATAATCCTAATTGCTTTACACGGAAACTCTTGTGTAGATGAACTTCAAGATTGCGAATTTCTTCTAAATTGTTTCCTGAAATGATAATATCGTCAACATAGACTATTAAAATTGTAGTCAGTCCTCCTAGTGCAATCTTCAAGAACAATGTATGTTCTCCATTGCACTGTTTATATCCAAGGTCCTTCATGGCTTGGGTGAACTTCCCAAACCACGCACGAGGGGACTGTTTTAACCCATATAAGGCCTTTTTCAGTTTACAAACCTTTCCTTTATTCAGGTTGCCTTCATATCCTGGAGGAATATGCATATAGATTTCCTCATTTAACTCTCCATGAAGGAAAGCAGTCTTTATATCATATTGATATAAAGGCCAGTCTAAATTTACAGCTAAGGATAATAGGATTCTAATTGTATTGATCTTTGTTACTAGAGCAAAGGTTTCTTGATAATCAATACCATATGTTTGAGTATATCCCCTTGCTATAAGTCGAGCTTTATATCTATCTAGAGAACCATCTGGCTTGCATTTAAGGGTATATACCCATCTTCAACCTACAATCTTTTTATCTCGAGGAAGCTCAACAATTTCCCAAGTCTCATTTTGTAGTAAAGCCTTCATTTCCTCATCCATTGCCTCTTTCCACCTACTGTTGTTAAGAGCTTCTTGTGGATTTTTTGGAATCGGAATTTCCTGGATTTGGGTTAAAAAGGTCTTGTATTGAGGGGAAACCTTTGGATAATCCAAGTAACTTGCCATAGCAAAAGGAATGGGTCTTACACAGGTTCGAGTTCCTTTCCTTAGAGCAATTGGAAGATCATCTCCCCTCTTGCCACTGTTCTAATTTTCTTCATCTCCCCTCTTTCCACTGTTCTGATTTTCTTCATCTCCCCCTTTAATAGATGCTAGTGATTCACTGGACTTATTATCCTCATTAGGTACAGTAGTTTCATTTCCCCCCACTGACTTCATCCCTTTTTTTTGTCTCTGATAATATTTAGGGTATGGAGTTATCACTTGAATGTCAGCAGCACTAGGAGGATCTGAGGAATGGCAGCGATCATTATCAAATGTCTGGGCATCTGAGGAAACATTATCAGTGAAGTGTGGGATCTGAGGAAATTCTGACTTACAATCGTTTGTTGGTTGGGCATCTACTGGGGGAGAGTCTAAAGAAGAATCATTAGGCAGCTGATTTTCCTCATAAATAAGAATTTTATCCATCTCTCGGTGACTCTCATTTCCTATTGGCTTATAATAAAAACGTTTTTCTTCAAATAAAACATCCTTGGATACTATGTATTTCCGAGTAAGAGGATGATAAACTTTATACCCCTTTTGAGTAGTAGAGTAGCCAAGGAACACGCACTTAAGTGCTTTGGCGTTCCACTTATTTTGCTTATGTTTTGGATTATGTACATAACATACACATCCAAAAACTTTAACTAGTAAACTAGTCTTAAGTTTTACAGTTGGAAAGCATTCTTTTAGTAGTTCTAGAGGACTTTTAAAGCTTAACACTTTTGAAGGAAGTCGATTTATGAGGTGCATGGCAGTCATAAGAGCAAATCCCCAAAGATTTACTGGGACATTTCCTTGGATTAATAATGTCCTACTCTTGTCAATGATATCGCCAATCTTTCTCTCAGCTAACCCATTTTGTTGAGGTGTATAGGGGCATGAGGTTTCATGTTTAATCCCTTCAGATTCTAAGAATTTCCTTAATTCATTGTTAAGGAAATCTTCTCCAAACTGTCTTTTGATCAATTTACAGAGATTTTTAATGTTAGAAGTTACTTCAGTTTTTTCTTCAGTAGGAAAAAGCCAGCTGTATCTACTATAATCATCTGTGCATACTAGGAAATATTGTTTGCCTAGGACATCAGTCTGTGGTGAGGGGCCCCATACATCAAAATGAATCAGCTGAAAAGGAATTGTTTTCCGATGATCAGTTGCAGGAAAAGTTGTTCTTTTGAACTTTCCTAAGTAGCATGCATCACAAGAAAGAGTAGAAACATCAAAATCCTTAAACAAATGTGGGTACAAGTGTTTCAGGAGAGAAAAGGAGGGATGACCCATCCGTTGATGGGTCTCCATAATTTCTTCTTTGGAGAATTTCTTCACTGCTGCTACCTTGTGTTCTGTTCCCAGTATGCGTCGGGAATTTTGGCAAGGTAGGTAGTAGAGACCTTGTTGGACCTTAGCTAGTCCAATCTTCCACCCGAGCACCTTATGACAGAGGTAGGCATCAACATCATCAAATAAGATGTTATATTCTCTCGTCTTCGCAAGTTTTTGAACTGAAATAAGATTAATGAACAGTTTTGGTATGTGCAACACATTGGATATAGTTCCAATGGGTTGCACTGTCATAGAACCAATCCCAATTACTGAAAGTAAAGTTCCATCAGCTGTTTGGACATGTTTTCTAGGAGCTATTTTTTCATATGTTTCAAAGGATTTCTCCGATGATGTCATATGATCAGTAGCTCCGGAATCTAAAATCCAAGCTTCAGTTAGATCTTTTGTAAACAAAGAGATAAATGTAAGTAATTGATTTTTACCAGAATTAGCGACGGAGGTGGATCCCATAACTGTAGTAGGGGAATTCATCATGGATTTGAGACTTTGGATCTCTGACATGATCGTTTGTAAGTCTGGAATAGATTGGATTCCATCAACCCCCCCCGGACTGTGTACTAGATGAGCACGAGCAGGAGGTCGAGCTTCAAAATGTGGAGGTCTCCCATGGAGCGTCCAAAATTTTTCTCTGATGTGGCCTTTTCGGTTGCAGAAAGAACAGACCAAGTGATCCTTTTTTGTGTGTTCATTTTTCTTTGGATATGAAGCAGAATTTTTCTGACCTTTTGTCAGATAAGCTGAGCTTTCGATATGGATTTGAAGAGCTTTGAGACGACTCTCCTCTCCTTTTACTTTGGATATGGCTTCATCAAAAGTTGGTTCAATCTCTCTGTTGAACAACTGACTTCTTATAATTTCAAATTCAGGTCTTAAGCATTGAAGGAAGATGCATAGCCGGGTAGTTGCTTCCCTATCTCGAGCTACTCGATCAGTAGAAAGTAGATAGCAGTGGTCTAGCTCGTGATAGATGGCGCGTAATTCGTTTGAGTAGGTAATGACATCCTTATCACCTTGCTTAAGAGAGAAAGATTTAGAAATTAAATCGATAATCTTGGACTTATCTCCTTGCTTAGAATGATTTCGTCGGATAGACTCCCAGAGCTTCCTGAACGTATCGCAAGAGATAAACTGAGCTTGCTGTTCTGGAGCCAGTGAATCAAGAAGCTACGCGAAGACAAATTCCTCTTCTATGGTCCATTTCATGAAATCCACGTGCTCCTCATTTGGACTATCCTCAGTTAGGTGATGCCCAAGTTTTCTCGGCCGGAGCGCGGTTTGGATGGTGCGTTCCCACACAAGGAGATTATTCCCGTTGAAGTGGTTGCATTTTGCGAAAACGGGCAAATGCGTAAGCCACTTATCTGTGGGAATCGAGGACGAGGTCGACCCTGCTGTCGACGGCAATACCACCGTCGTGGAGCTCTTCGCGTCCGCGTCTGCCATTGCGACCTTAAAAAATTTCCTTGCTCCGAATAACCCTCCCGTAGGATGATTTCCAGGCGAAACTCTCTGATTTCGGTTTCACGAAACCGGCTCTGATACCATGACAGAATAAGCGTACAGAAGAGAGAGAGAGAGAAGCGTAGAAGAGGGGTAAGTTTTATTCATCAGTAACTAGTCTATTTATACAGCATAGGGTTACGGATACAGTCTAATCAGAGGTAAAACGGCTAGTTATAACCATCTAATCACCCAACGGCTCACTCCTTCATAGAGTAACGGATCTAGTATTGGGTAGGATCCGACCCATTAGGGACTGTTATCTAACAAGAACCTATCCGGGTGTTGTGTGATAACCGATCAGCTATTCATGTTGCACATGATCCTGTCTACCATGATCGGATTAAACACGTCAATATTGATCGCTTCTACAGTAAAGAAAAACTCGACAAATAAATCTTGGAGACCAATCATGTTAGCTCCACTGAACAGTGTGCAGATATCTTCACTAAAGGGCTACCCCTCAAGACATTCTTCAAGCTCATCTCCAAGCTTGAATGAAGAACATCCACTCCTGTGCTTGAGGGGGAGTGTCAGCGACTAGGGCATTTTTGTCCTAATTGCTGTTTATTGTAGCTTGTCTCTCATACCCTCCAATGTACCGTTAGAACTAAATAACCGTTACAGGCATAACGATCATATTCTCCCTGTATAAAAACCCTCTTACGGTTAATGATAAATATATCAGTTTCGTTTTTCTCTTTCTACTTATTCCCTCTCTCTGTACGATCTTCTGTTCTTACTTCAGAAACCCTAGAACGCTGTCAGTATATCCGAAGATTACTGCAGACGTTCATCACAGGATTGTGTCAATGTCCTATGGGCTAAGCGTGGAAATTTGTTAATCCACATTTAGTGGATATCACAGGTCTTGACATTTATGAGTATTTAAGTGCAGGTTAACTTTGAATACTCTCTTATTTGTGCATTGTCTTTTTTTGATACCATATCAATCTGATATTTCTTGAGGATCTTGACCACTTCTTCAAATATATCTCTCACATCATCAATGAATAGAATGTGTAAGTCTAGCATGTTAGATGACAGAACTAGCAAAGAAAGAAGGCACGTGACTCAGCTCATGCCTAGTTGAATAATTTCCACTGCAGTTCCATGGTGGTTATGAATGCACCAACTACAATCTGAAAGTGGGAGAAAGAAGTTTAAGATTTTTATGAAGGCTAGGTCTGGAAAACAGAGTTGAATACACCAACGAGAATCCTGGGGAGCTCTTCAGGATTCCGATCTTGCTTCTCTGGTTCTTCTAGGATAGATTTTTTATCAACGCAATTCTTGAATTTCCTGATATGGCATAATTCAATTCTTTAATCGGCTGATTCTTACAAATCAGACCATTTTATAGTTGAAGCCTAAATCTTCCCTTAATGAGCTGAGTCACTTTATCAGATCCTCTTGTCTTTGCTGCACAGCTATCTCTTTTCTTCTATGTAGAAAAAAAGTCCCTGTCTTTCTCAGATAAAACTTCTGTTTTTTATACTTGTAAATATGAAGAATAGTAAAATTTTTGTTTTTTTTAATTGTGTCCATTTAGTCACTATGAAAAGAATTCTCATTTGATTTCTCTGTTATCGGCAATAACATAGCATCAACATACCAATACATTATGACCAACCATAAGTGTATCAAGGTTATGACAAAATATTCCTATTTAACTGTTAAAAGTGTTGGTTCTTTTATCAAAGCTTTTTAATAACTTATTAATCAAAGTCGTATTTCTTTTTTTCGAGGTCTCTAGGTGGCAGTCTAAAACAGACTTTGTTTTCTCAAGACATTGGTTTCGAGGTCAAGATGGAAGTTACAGTGAGTATCTTTCTGCTAAAAACCTGGGAAAGAAAATTACCAGCCACACAAAACTATAGCTTATTATTAGAAAACAATCAATTCATAGTAGATGGAGAAGTATGATAATAATGGATTCCATATTCCCCTCCAATTTTTGAAGCAATAATTGGTAGCCATTGACATCATTTTACCGTTTTAACTGTACATTGCGAGGAATTCACATACAGAACGAATAGGTTCAGTTACGGCTCCAAATGGGAGTCAAAACCAAGAGGTATAGTAAGATTATAGACTTAATGAGCATAGTTTTAATGTCATACTATGTAAATGCGAATGATCAGTTAGGTTTAAGGGTAAATATCATGTTGGAAATGTTCTTGTGGCTCAATTTGATTATCTTCACCTTTTCTCTCGTCCACGGCTTTCTTGTTTAGTTATATGTTTGGTTGGTTGATTGCAATTCTTTCAGGGCCTTGATAAGATTATCTTATTAGTGACCTTCTCATTGAAAGATCTGTTAGTATTTAAGGCAGTGGAGTCAGATCCAGTCAGTGGGTTCAGAAGATGTACTCTGACAATGTGAAGGGGTTGGGTGGGGGGTGTGGGGAACTTGGGTAGAGAGAGAATTTAAACTGTTTTGCGTTTAAGTGATGACTGTGTAG
Organism: Lemna minuta; assembly: GCA_024174645.1. Lineage (NCBI taxonomy): Eukaryota > Viridiplantae > Streptophyta > Magnoliopsida > Alismatales > Araceae > Lemna > Lemna minuta. The sequence goes on from CM044112.1 coordinate 12,878,409, forward strand.
AGGGATACCAGAAGTACGGGTGAGGCTGATGCTAGGAGATGAAGAAGGCAGATGAGGGAGGGTGTGAGTGATGGGAAGGGAGAGAGAGGGCATGAGGGGGAGGTGGGGAGGGCAGAACTCTATGAAGTAGAGAGAGGAATAACATCCTTAGTAATGCCTCCATCCCTAACATGCTAGTCTCACCCCTCTTTTTAGCCTTCACATGGACCAGTAGGGATGATGGATACCTGGACACTGCACTCTAGTAAGGGCAATAATAATCTAACCTAAGGATTATATCATTGGTTACATAACCATTGGTAGGTCTTTAAGTCGCGAGGCAAAGTATTTCCCTCAAGCCAGTTGTTTTGCCCAAATCACAACCTCAAGCCAAAAATCAAGCCAGCTGTTTCACCCATGTCAAATACAAGGACGTGGTGTCAATATTGAAATTAAATAATAATAAGAATCAGATATATGAGTTTTCTCAAAGTTTGAAAGATCAATTAAAGTGAGAATGATGTCAATTATAGCTTACCCAACAATTGATGTTTCCAGCTGTTCGACTCCATGTGTAATTTTCGTCACTTTTCAAGATTATTGAATACCTCAAGCGATTTTTATACTTTGATTTTGCTAATTTTCTGAAAAATCACTTTGAGAATGTTGCTTCACAAAAACTTACTGATTTTTCTAAAGCTTGATTCTATTTTTTTATTGGTTGATTGCAGCTATTATACAAAAACCTGTTGACAAGAAGAGACCTGAGAGATCTTCTTATAAGAGAATTAAGTTAAACTGTAAGATTTTTGTTGGGTTAGTTATTATTTTTTCCTCTTAAAGTTCATATTATTTAATATTATTCAGAAAGTTTGACCTATTTTATGCAACAATAAGCCTATTTTATATTATTCAATGTTTTGCTAAACACCCTGGATATTCAACAAGCATATAGAGGAACTTGACGCTCTAGTGCAATCCTGGACAATTTCATTTTTAAGATATTTTATTTAATATCATAAATGTATTAATCGGATAGATTTTTATTGCTCTTCATTTTTAAAAGGCAAAAAATGCACAATAGTTTCAAAAGCGTATAGAATATTTTAGCAATGTTTGGCATTGTATGGTGTCATACAGGGGACCAGAAACGGGAGAGAACGAAATTGAGTCTCATTCATTTTATCATATCCTTGAGGATTTCACATGTAGATTTTTCTTATCCCTGTACTGTCAACCATTGTTGATATGATACTGTTACAAATTCCATTCTAGGTTTACAGCCAACAATATTAAGATTCTTAAAATATTGGGGAAAATTTTTTAACCCTTGAAGCAAATGTTTCAGTGTAGTGTATACCAAAGGTTGGGTGTACCCTCTAGCTACCAATCTAGCCTTATATTGTTCTAAACTTTCATCAGATATATATTTAATTGTAAATACCCATCGACGTGCTTCTAGTTTTTTCTTCCTTGGGAATTCTACTATTTCCCATGTTTGATTTCTGTTTAGTGCTTCATTCCCTTCTAGTATAGCTCTTATCTAGTGAGGGTGCAAAGTGTTTCTGCTGTTCTTCAAATAAATGCTTGATTAAGAGTCATCAAGAAACTCTTATTGTGAAGTGACATTCTCATATTCCATGAAGTGAGTTATAACATAAGCTGTAAACTTCACACGAGAGCAATTTTTACCCAGTTCCTCTGGATCTGGCTAATATTCTATCCCCATTTTTTGGTGGTGTATGTGATGCTGATGTTTTTTTCCGAGTATTCCTTCATGCAAAATAGTTAGGAAATGCTAGAAAGGGCTTTAATTCGGCAGTAGTTAACTGATTAGCTTCCTTGCTGATTTTGATTAGGCTCACTTGATTTTCTAGAGAATAACACTATGGCTTTCCTAGAATAACTTAAAGAGGATATGGGTATAGAAGTCTCAATAATCCCACGGATAAGGGTGTTTTGGTGCAGCAGGCTTGGAATAACGCCTGGGTCCCGCCCGCCCGTGGCATTGCGTGACCAGTGGGCGGCTGAGCTGTTTAGATTACAGGAGCTCCTGGCAGATTGTTGCATATCAGAGGCAGTACAAGACGCGTGGATATGGAACGGCCTTAGCTTCACCACCCCGGCCGCATACAGTCGGCTTCAAGACCAGGAAAACCCGGAGGATCCGCTCATCCTGCAGAGGTGTCGTGTGGTGTGGAAGCGGCGCCTCCCTCTGAAGATAAAGGTGTTTGCCTGGCTTTTGCTACGTCGGCGCCTGATGACAAGGTCCAAGTTGCAGCGTATGGTCCCAAATGCTCTAGCGGAATGCCCATTGTGTGCTAGGGTTGTGGAGGATTGTCAACACTTGTTCTTTGTCTGCCCCTTAACCCAAACTGTGTGGCAGGCGACGGGAGTCGGCCACCTCGTGGTGAATTCGGAGGAGGCATTTCTGGCGGTCTCTCGGCGGTGGTACATTTTGTCGCGGAGAGGAGTGGCAAACTATTTTTGCCACATTGTGGTCCATTTGGATTCATAAGAACGAGGTCATATTCAAGGGCCGTGCCCCGTCCGCTGATGCTATTCTGCACAGCGCGAGGGGGTTTGCGTCTTTTTGGCACTGCGGTGGTCTAGGCCCCTCGAATTTTGGACCCTTGTAGCTAATGATCTGTATCCTTCGTCATTGATTTAATGACAATGGGGGGGCATTGTTTCAGGGTGCCCTTCTCCCTCTGCTTAAAAAAAAAAAAAAGGAGTCTCAATAACATTGAACTGATTTCCCTCATCAGTCGAGATAGATTTTGTTGGTACCTCAGATTTTTTGTAAAAAAAACTTATTTTTATCTAAGGTAACATCCGTTGATTCTACAAGTGTTTCAAGAGTGGGATGATAACATTCTCACCCTTTTTGAGTGTCTGAATACCCCACAGACACACTTTCAGGCTCTAGCTGGTAGTTTATCTGTTCGTGTAGGATTTAGATGGGCAAAACTTATACGTCCTTTGATATTCAGCAAAAACTCTACTTCAACCTCATCTGAGAAGCATAACTAGAGGGAAACAAATGAGGCGATCACGGGAGCGATCACGCTAGCGATCGCGGGAGCGTTCTCGTTGGAGCTTGCGGGAGCGTCCCCGTTGGCATTCCCTTGAGTGGGATTTGAGAGGGACTCGTTTCTACCTTGGTCAACGGAGTGCAAGGCGGTTTGGAGAATGCCGGAGAGAGCCGATTCCGTTCTCCCGCGTCTCACCTTCCATCAGAGGCGCGGAAGGGATCTCGTCCTATCATCAGCGATCTAGGGCTATTCCGCGAGCGCAGGCGCTGTCGAGATCGTGGGCTGATCGTGTACGGGAAACCGTACCTGATTTTCCCCTGTCGGGGCGCTCCCAATGCAGTCAAGCCGAGGCATCCCATCGTCAACCTGGCATTTTGCGGGAATTGAAGAGGGAACCGCAGAGGGAAACGCAGAGGGAATCGCAGACGCCAAGGCAGGAGCATGTGAGGGAGGAGAGAGACGTTCTGACCGCTGATGGCAGCCAGAATTTTCCTGTAACAAGGGCCCAATCACCAGGGAAACGCCGTCACCTGATGAGCCGGCAGACGGACAACAATGCTGTAGCGGGAAGAGATGTACACGAAGACGGATGGAAGGTTGTGCATCGTCGACGTGGGCAGAGTGTACAGCGAAAGGCAATGGATCTGGTGCATGAAGGTGCTTGTTTTCGGTGTCTATCTCAGGATCATTACGCAAGATCCTGCGTGTCTCCAATTCGGTGTCGTTGTTGTCGTCGGGAAGGCCACCGGCAGGCTCAATGCTCTCTTAAGGTCCAAGGAAGTGAAGAGGAACGGGGAAGGGAGATTAGAAATCTGTCTTCATGTCTTGTGGGGGAGACGCGAGGGGGATGTACACCCCCATTAAATCAGACCATCATCGGATTGCAGGAAAGAGTCCCCAATTTAATTCAGCCGGACTGTCATGTACTCGCTTCAGGGGATTTCTTCCTCAAGGGGCTGTCGCGTGATGACTGGAATGCCCTGCGAGGATGGAAGCAGCTGTGCTCGGGGCAGGGGGTAGTATGCTGGAGACGACCTAATTCAGAGGATGGATCCATTCATATCGCGACGGAAAGATGCTTCTTGGAGCTCCGCGGGATTCCATTTCAGACACGGACATGGCGATTTCTCAAGAGCCTCTTATATCCAGTGGGAGATCTCATTAAGATAATCAGTGATGGCGTTCGCAGTGGCAACCCTAACGACGTTAGAGTCGAATTAAGGAAGAAGGCGGGCAGGCCCATTCCGGCCACGCTCCCGGCACAAATTGGAGGCTCGGAGGTAATGATAATTGTTTTCCATCTCGTCTGGCAGTCATAAGCAATCCGAGTGCAAAGAATCGGAATCTGCTGCTAGGCAGATCGCCCCGGAAGCCAGGCCTCCTTCACCACGCATGTGTTCACCTTGTCAGCCGGGTACGATCTTGGTACAACCCATTTGCCCCGTGGAGTTGACTAAGGCCGTTTCGACCAAGGAAGATAGTCGGGTTGTTGATTCCTTGCCCAAGGTCAACATTACGTATAGACGCCGCTATCAGTCAGCCTCGCCCCGTCCGCGGAGAGGGAAAATGGGCGTTCACTCGATTGCAGATAGAACCGAACAGATGGGCGCACTATCACCGGACGGAGCGCCCATAGCGGATAGTATTGCGTCCTCTGAAGTCATTGGCTCAAATATGGGAGCAGCGCATGAAGCCCTCCTCGGTGTTATTCAAGGTTATTAATGAAGTGCATCACATGGAATGTTCGTGGTCTCCGAGACGCCAATCGGAGAGGTATCGTAGGCCGATATTTGCGGGAATGGGGGGCTGACATTATATGCTTGCAGGAGACTATGATATGTCAGGCGGATCATAGTTTCTAGTCGACGTTCGGTTGGGGGACTGTAGGCGCATCCACAAGCATTGCAACCTCAGGAAGATCCGGCGGCGTGCTTCTCGCCTGGAATGAGGGGCATTTCGAGCTGATTTCTGTGTGGACGGGGAGACACGTTGCGGCAGCAAGGTTAGTGGTTCGGGCAGACGGCAGCCAGCTGATTATCGCGTCTGCATATGGTCCATGGGTAGCTCAGAGACGAGGGGAGCTGGGCGAGGACATCAGTCAGCGGTGCTCGCTATTCTTGGAGGTTCCGATCGTCATCGGAGGCGACCTCAATGTCACCATAGCTCCGGAAGATCGTCCTAACGATCGGGGAGGGTGCGATCCTGGATCTGCCCCATTCAGGGACATCATTAATCGGTGCAGTCTTCAAGAGATGGGACCGGCAGATCAGCGATTCACATGGAGAGGCCCTACTTCACAATCCCGCTTAGATCGCTTCTTGTGTTCAATAGAGCTGCTGGAAAGATTCCCGCTAGGTCTCGTGACGGCACTCCCGCGGCCCCTTTCCGATCATTGTCCCCTCTTGTGGAATTCTAATGTTGAGACGGTGAAGCCCCCATATTTCAAGCTGGACCGGTCATGGCTCCACCACGAGGTCATTAAAAATAATATCAAGGAGTGGTGGGATAATCAGCCTGCCCTCGGCGCTGCTTCGGAGAGATTGACCAAGAAATTGACGGGGCTTAGATTGTACCTTATATCGAGGCAGCGACAGATAAGGGAAGAGTTGACTCGCGCACGTGATGCCGCATTAGCCCGCGTCCACAATCTCGATGGAATTGAGGACAACCGGCCCTTGACGTTTGATGAATTTCATGAGAGGAAGGTTTGCCGAGAGGAAGTGGCAGCGGCAGATCTAAGGGTGGAGATGGATTGGAGACAACGATCCAGACAGCTGTGGCTGGCGGCTTGGGACGCTAATACCCGGTATTTTCATCAAGTAGCAAATGGGCGGCGACGAGCCAATTGCATTGAGCGCCTTCGGATGGGTGATAGAGTCATTACAGGCCAAAAAGATGTTGGACAAGCATTGGCTGATCATTTTAGGTGTTTTTTCAGACGAGGACCTCCAAATTCTTGGAGATGGACGGGCGCCGGGGCATCCCGATTATCCCCGGACGAGCAAGGGTCGATTTCAGGCCCCTTTCTCGTGGATGAGGTGCAAGCTGCGATCAGCGGGCTGAACGCTGAAGGCGCTCCAGGGCCGGATGGAATACCAGTCTTCTTTTACAAGGATTGTTGGGACCGAGTGGCTTCAGATGTTATGGCACTGACGGACGAGTTCCACGCCGGATCTGCCAGGATGGACCAAATTAATCGGGCATATATCGCTTTGCTGCCCAAAGTGCAAGGTGCGGAGCAGGTGGGAGATTTTTGACCTATCTCATTATCCAACAGCATATATTTAATCATCGCCAAGGTCCTGGCGAATCGCCTAAGGAAGATTCTACCGGCTCACATCAATCCTCTTCACTCGCATTCATACGGGCGGGCAAATGATGGATAGCATCGTCATTGCGGAGGAAATTATTGCCGAATGGAAAAAGATCGGCGACACAGGATTCATATGGAAAGTGGACTTCGCTAAGGCATATGACTCTCTCGATTGGCATTTCCTATGGAACGTGTTTTAAAAGACGAGGCTTTCCAACGATCTGGATCAAATGGATGAAGCAATGTGTGTGTACCACAACATTCGCAGATCTTGGTAAATGGTCGATCGCAGGGGGGTGGATACATCCACAGCGGGGATCGGGCGAGGATGCCCATTAGCTCCCCTTCTATTCATCCTCGCAGCAGCATACTCTAGCAATCTGCACTCATCGCTATGCACGCGGGGCTATCTCTCGGGATTTCAGTCCTCCAGTCGTCGGGTGAGTATACCGCTCCTGCAATATGCCTGACGACACTTGTTTCTTTTTGAGGGGATCGATCGCAGCGGCGCACCACGTTTCATCCATGATGGATATTTTCTCAGATTTTTCCGGTCTCCGTTTGAACCGAGCCAAATCGACAGTCGTGGGAATCGGATTGTCTCCGGAGATGATTGCACAGATATCTGAGATTTTGTCCACACCAGTCGCCTCTTTGCCCATACGTTATCTGGGAATTCCACTGACCGCGGGGCGTATGCGCAGTGCCGAGTGGCAACCCGCTACGGCAAAGATTGCTGCACGTCTGGAGGGATGGCACGCACGACTTGTGTCACGAGGCGGGCAACTGGTATTGCTTCAATCGGTTTTGACGGCTATCCCCACATACTTCATGTCTATCGCTCGTATGCCTGAAGGGGTACGACGACAGATAGAGCGCACTATGCGGCAATTTTTCTGGCTAGGGGCGAGGACCGCGGAGACTAGGGGGGTGGCACTCGTGGCATGGGCCACTATTACTCGCCCTAAGTCGCTAGGGGGTCTCGGGATTCGTCATTTAAAACATACGAACTCGGCGCTACTAACCAAATGGGTGGGCCGAGTTATGAGGCAGTCTGACGATCTGGAGATTGCATGCGCTTGCCCTAGATCCTGATGTATCGGTGAAGTCTGTGTTCGAGGTGAGCTGGTTTCCCACTCTGCCCATCAGCATCTCGGATCAGCGGTTTGAGGACTTAGCGGCACTGCAGCTAGTCGTTAGCCATATTCATTTGACGGCCGAGACGGTCGACTCATGGGTGTGGCATGCAGCTAGTTTTTCGGCAGGGAAGGTGTATCATCATCTGCAAGAGTTGGAGGGTTCGTCAAACACAACAATGTGTCTCAAATGTTGTGGTATAATATGGAAGCGTCGCATTCCCCTTAAGATCAAGCTATTTAGTTGGCTTTTGTTACGTCAATGCTTGATGACATGCTCGCTCCGTCAGAGGTTCTGCTCGGGCAGCTTAGCGGAGTGCCCGCTTTGTGGCAGCGTCAGCGAAGATTGTTCGCATCTGTTCTTCGAGTGTACATTTGCTCAGGCGTCATGGCGGGCAGCATCTACTAGCAGTCTTGATGTATCCACGGCTGAATCTTTCTGGTCCTCTATTGCCCGGGGGCCGTTTCAGCGCGCCGCTGAATGGAACACAATTTTCGCCAACCTGTGGGCGATTTGGCTACATCGGAACGAGGTGGTCTTCAGAGGTCGATCCCTATCGGTCGATGCTATCTAGCACGGCGCTCAGGGAATCGCATACTCATGGAATCGAGGAGGCTCCAGCCTCTCGAATTTTGTACCTTTGTAAATGACCACGAGTTATGTTTCATTTTCTTAATGAAATCAGGGGGGTTCCACTAAGGGCACCCCTTTTGCATTGTTCAAAAAAAAAAAAAAAACTTATACGTCCAAATATCCTATGTATTAATCCATTGTTTTATCCAAAAACTCTTGTGGGCTCTTCATTTAGATGGCCTGAAATGACAATCTGTTAATTAAATGAAATGCTGTCATAGCTGCAAACCCCTGACGATTTTTGGCTTATTAGATTTCAATATTACAGTTTTACATTTATTCTGAATATCTCCCCAAAGATTTTTCTCACTGCCAGTCCATTTTGTTGGGGTGGATAGGCACCAGAGATCTCAGGCTTGATTCTTTCAGACTCAAAAAATTTTTCATATTTCATTATTATTAGAAATCTTGTGTGTTTTCTGTTCTGAACCCTTCTAAATGCACCCCAAGTTGTCTCTTGACTGAGTGATAATTTTTATTAGAATTTTGATCACCTCTGGTTTTTTTAAGTAGATACAAGCTACTGAATATATCACAATCATCAACAGAAATTAGGAACCATATGAAGTTACGAATTTTATAATATGGGGAAGGACCACATACATCGCAGGGGATTAATCGAAATGGGACTTGACATCTGTTATTAGCTATCTGAAATGAAGTCCTTTTTTTTTTAATAAGAAAGCAGATCACCCAAATTGGTGAACCGCCATACAACGGAAGTAGTGGGTAACGAGACCAATAGGATGGCCCATCGTGCCCTCCCTGCCTTCCAACTCATACATTCCCATACCAGAAACCAACAAACTTCTCAACCTCCTGGATGAGACATTCACTCGATACCGCTTTCCCCTCAAAAACCACCTCGTTGCGATGCAACCATATAGCCCATACCACCGCAAACCTTTTCCCCCGATTTGTTTCCTGACCTCGCCCCCTCCTCGGTAGTGTAGCCCAGAAAACAGAACTAGACGTAATATCTGAAAGTCCTTGACTGGCCCAAATCCTTATAGCAATGGGACATTTGAAGAAGAAATGTTCACAATCTTCCTCCTGTTCTCTACACAGCATGGATAAGGTTGAACCGGTTGAGAATAAATGTCTTTGTCTCACCCGAGTCAATACCCGTTGTCTAGCAATCATCCATGCAAACACCGCTACCGTATGAGGTAATCGCTGCTTCCACACCGCGCGACACGCATTAAGAACTGTAGGGTCTACATGTTGGGCCGTTCTCAACTGCTGATACAGCCCTCGAACTGAAAAGTTGTCTTGCTTCCAAATCCATCCATCCTTGGCCCCCTCCCTAGGCCTCCACCCCTCCAACTTCTGCTGCATACTCAAAAACTCCTCCAACCTCTGATCCGATAACTGAACCGCAAGAGACGGGATCCACCCTCCATCCCAGCAATCTTTGACTGTACCTTGCGGATGTTGGGTTATCGTGAACAACCGTGGAAATTTCCCTCTTAGGCACCCCTTATTACCATCACCCAAACTAGCTGAGAAGAATTTTTGTATGCTAGGGACCACCTTCCCTAGTCCCCACCAGAAAACCGAGGCTCCCCTCACCTTGGTCGTCATTTTCTCCCAATCCACACCCGCTCCATATCTATCCCTCATCACAAATCTAATCACATCTTCCTTCGGGCCGATAATTCGCTTGACCCATTTCGTCAAAAAAGCCACATTCATCGTATTCAAGTGTGGTACCCCTAGACCACCCTGATCAGTCAGTGTGCAAATGTCATCCCATGCTACTAGAGCCCAACCCCTTCCCTCCTTCGACCCCCTCCAGAAAAATCTCTGCATAAGCCCACTCAACCGTTGCTCAATGGTTGCCGGGATCTTGAAGACCGATAAATAAAAAGTGGGTATTGCTGAGAGTACCGATCTCAGCAGCACTAGTCTCCCCCCTTTCGATAATACCTTTGCTTTCCAGCTCTCTAGCCGCTTCTCCACTTTCCCGACCACCGGCTGCCAATCTGCAACCCGCAGCTGACCCGCAAAAAGGGGCAGCCCCAAATATCGCATAGGCAAAATCCCCACAAGTGTGCCCATTGCATGTGAGCATAGACTCTCCTCTTCTTGTGATAGCCCAAATCCCTTGAATTCTGATTTCTCTCTATTGAGGCAGAGCCCTGAACAATCTGTGAAGACATCTAGCAGTGCTGATAGATTCTTGGCCTCCTCCACTGACCCCTCCATAAAGAACATCGTATCATCCGCATATTGCAACACAGGGATTCCCAGCGGTTGACTATGAGTCTGAAAACCCTTCAAGCTCCCCCTTGCACACGCTTGGGCTGCGTTTCTATATAAGACATCTGCTGCAAGGACGAACAACATTAGAGCTAATGGACATCCTTGTCTGATCCCTCTTTGTGGCTGAATCCACTCTCCTGTTGGCCACCCATTCAATAGCATTGAGAAAGAATGAGATGTCAAACATCGCTTCATCCACTTGATCGACTCTTCCGGGAAACCCCTTTTCCTTAGCACCACCCATAGGTATCGCCAGTCCAATGAATCATATGCCTTCGCGAAGTCTACCTTCCATATGAAACCGTTCGTCCCTTGCTCCTTCCATGCCGCCAGAATCTCTCCTGCCATGACAACACTAGCAGGTAGTTGCCTCCCCGGTATAAAGGCATACTGAAACGGCCCGATAAGCTCTCCGATCACCTCTTTCAGCCGGTTGGCCAGTACCTTGGCCACTATAAGATAAATGGAGTTAGATAGTGAGATTGGTCGATAATCATTCACACTCTCGGCCCCCTGTCTCTTCGGCAACATAAATAGATACGACTTATTAATCCTCTCCATATGGGCTTCGGGAGATCTCAACTCCTCTAGAGTAGCCATCACATCCCCTTTGACCAAAGCCCAAAATTCCTTGTAAAAAGTACCCAGTAATCCGTCGGGCTCTGGGGCACCTTCTCCATTCAATCCCGCGATAGCAGATTGCGCCTCCTCCAACGTGAACGGTCGTATCAATGTATCCCTCTGATCTGTCGTGAGCTGAGACGCCCCCCTTCCTGTCCATCTCCATCGACTAGAGGCTCCTCGTCGTGTCATCGCCCAAAATTCATCTATCAAAGCTCGGCCCATTGCCTGGGGTCCGCTATGTTGCTGTGTACCAACTCTTAGCCTCAAGATTTGATTCATTCGCCTCCTCCTGTTAGCTGCAAGGTGAAAAAAACGTGTATTTGCATCTCCCTCTTTTAACCATAGCTGTCTGGACCTTTGTCTCCAATCCATCTCCTTTTTTTTATCCTCATTTGCCACCACTAATCGCCACTTTCTTCGCTCTTGCATTTCACTCGCTATAAGCCCTCTACGATCCTCCACATCATCTAGTTCTCTGATCTTTGCCAGAGCTTCCACTCTAACCTTGCATCTTGACTCTCGAATTCTCCTCCTATACTTCATTAGGTATTCCCTTACCCTTTTAATACATCCTGTTAGATTTTTCGACCCCATCTCCAACCCGGTATGAGACCTCCACACCTCCATGATCTCCTCCTTAAATCCCCTTTCTCTCAGCCACGATTTGTCTAACTTAAGGTACGTAGTACGGCCATGACCTTCCTGCGTCTGCCATATGATCGGGCAATGATCAGATATCGGTCTAGGTAGTGCTAACACGACTGCCTCCGAAAAACGTTCCAGCAACTCCACCGAACACAGAAACCGGTCAAGACGGGACTTATATGATGGACCCGCTTCACTCCGCCATGTATACCTACTATCCTGAGGCCCCATCTCTTGTAGTGCTGCCCGTGATAGAAAGGCCCAAAACTCCTCTGAGCCTTGATCGCGTCCCCCGGCTCCATCAGGCCTGTCGTCTGCCTCCAACGTTAGATTTAAGTTCTTGCCAGCTGACTATTTCACATATGAGTTTGTCAATTTTGTTTTTTCTAAATGATGGTGAGTACGTTGCTTTTGAAGTGAAAAGATGTCCTAATCTTCCATGAGTCAGCTTAACATCAGAGGAGGAATCATTTCTTTGAAATGATTTAATAGTCTTCGCTACCACTTAAATTAAACCTAAGTTTAAAAGGAGAACGCCTTTCTCTTGTCTTTCAATCATAAGATTTCTAACAGCAGGACATGATAAGAAATTGAAATGATTCCTCCTCTGATGTGGTCATTATCACTACTGCCTTGGAGTATTGAAATGATTCCTCATCTGAAGTGGTCATTATCACTGCTGCCTTGGAGTCTGTATCCCTCAGAGAGTCATGACTCTTGCCAGATAGGTAGTAGAGCCTTGTTGGACTCTAGCTAGTCCAGTCCTCCACTCTTTTCCTTATGGCATAAAAGGGCATCAATTCCATCAAACATAATTTAGTCTTGGTCTAATTTAGTGTTAAATAAATAGATACTTCTTGAATTTGTACCCTCTTCTTTTAAAAATTGCATTTATACTCTCTCCATATTTGCACTATCACTAGTGACCATTACAATAGTGTAACGGTCACATTATCCTGTATAAATGTAGCTTCTTTTCATGAACAGAGATATACTTTTCCCTTATCTCATTTCAAAGAGAGATCTCCTTCTCCTCAAGAGCATCTCCGTCTCTGATCTACTTACAGAATCTCCAACTTTATCATGTGGTGAGTTTTCTTCCGACCCAAGACTTATAAAGAGTTTAGGTACACGTAACACATGGGTTAATAACGTAATTGTTTCTACCCTTAAGCGACCTATACTAGCTACAGTAAACGAGGTTCCATATCTCCTCTCAAAGAGAGATCTCCTTCTTCTCCTCAAGAACATTTTCATCTCTGATCTACTTACAGTATCTCCAACTTTTTATCATTTAGTAAGTTTTGTACTGACACAAGACTTATAAGGAGTTTAGGTACATGTAATAAATGGGTTAATAAACTAATTGGTTCTACTCTTAAGCTACCTTTACTATCTACAGTAAGCATGGTTCCATATACAGTAAGCAAGCTACCTATACTGCTGCAGCTTGGTTCATATGACACGAATGAGTCATACATATGATCCGTTGCTCCAGAATCTAATATCCAGCTCTTGTAATTGAATTTGGCAGATGATAATAGAGATAGAATTGGTAAAGCTTTAGATTTACCTGAGTTGGCCAGAGAGTTTGAGCCTATAATATGCCCTGATGAAGATGATAGGAGATTTTTCATTTGTTGTTGCAGATTCTTCATCTATTGCATTTCTTCTCTCAACTTCTGGACTTGTGGATTAGTCTGAAAGTTTGGATTGAAGGATCAAGTAGTTGGTGTTACTGAAGCCATCATATTAAATGTTGGCAGAACATTTCAGGTTCCTATTTACTCTTGCCCTTCTGTCATTGCTGCAGGTAAATATTGTTGAGATACCTTATTTACCTGATTCTGTTGCAAGTTTCCATTTAATTTCCATCGTTCTCCTTGGCATGACCAATGTTTTTACAATAATTGCTCCAAATTTGATTCTTTATTCTTCTCTAGTGCCTTCTTCGTGCTGTTATTAGAGTTTTCAAATCTAGTATTTGAAGAATTTACTTGTCTCAACTGTGGCGTCTATTTCCGGTTGTTTGGACAGTGGCATTGACTGAACTGTCAATTACCGCTTGTTTCCTTAATACATCCTTCTTCATATACTAATTGAGCTGCCATGTCATTAATTACAGTGGATGTTCCCTTTTGTACATTTCCCTTGGAGGCCCTTGAAATTGTGGTCTTAATCCTTGTAATAACCTGTACACCTATCCATGAACATATTCTCTGTTGACAGAATTATGGATTGGGGGCCTGTTAAATGATCAAGCTCACTTTAGTTTAAGCTCAATTCATTTGTGTATGCTATCACCAACATGTCTCCTTGCTGTAGAGATCCAGCTTGACGAACTAGCTGGGAAATTTTTGATCTATTATTCCTTTTTTATTGGTATTTATGGGCTGCATTCCGTATTTTCTTTACTTTTTTGTACTAAATGAATCTATTTGCCAGTTCTTAGGACATTGTATCCCGCAGCCATTTATAATGGACTTCTTCCTCCACCAACCCTTTTGTATAGTTCGGATCAAACTCTGGAGGAGCATTTTCTTTCAAGTCGCGTGCAACTTTCTGGGCTGGAGAGCAACCTGAATAAATTGTACCTGAAAATGAATTCTGTGGCCGGTCAATTGGCTCCTTGAGCCACCACTGGAAGTTGAAAAACCATTGGTCTCTAGCTGCAACCCCACCCACTGCAGTGACAAAGCTACAGCAGCGACAGGGATCTCTTCTGCTCTAGTATTCTCCTTTTTTGCCATTAGGTCAAATGGGAATAGGCTCCACTAACTGTAATCTTTTTTCTTCTTTCCATTCCTCTAACCCCTTTTAGATCTTGATTCGATCTAGGGGTATCTGACTGAGGCCTTGTATATTTTGATCCCCTACTTGGTGGAAGTTTTCTACCAAAGCATTAAATGGAATAGAAGGAGCAACCTCTTTTTTCAGCAACTGAGCTCTAATACCAGGATAATCTGGAGATGATGAGTGTCTCCTTCAGATAATGAGGCCTTGTGATGTGAATTCTGAGTATTGAGAGAAAAGAAGGGTAATCCATTTAATATAAAAAGCTCTATTTATACAGACCAGATGACCGCTTATAGGAAACAGTCATATGTATTGGTAACATAAATGAGGGGTACAAATGCAATATTTACTAAGTCAGGGTTTAGCAGTGAAAATGCAATATTACAACTATTTCCATGCCAGATTGAGAGTAGCCATTGGAAACTTGAGCCTGAGAGACCTTTAGTGAGTATACACGCTGCTTGTTCTGCAGATCTCTCATAGATTGGATGAATAATCTCATCATCAATTTTCTCCTTGAACTAGACATCAATATCACTTTCCTATCTCTTGTTATTTTTTTACTTAAACTATCCATTTTACATTATTTACATTTAACACCAAGAGGGTAATTAATCAATTCTCACACTTTCATCACAATGCTATCCCTTAACTTATACATTAACTCCGATGAAATATTATGTCCAATGTAACTTACATCTTTTTTTAACGACACTGGCTCTGCGTGTGGCATCCCCATGGTTGAAATTGATGTATTCAGAGTTTTCCTGTTTACCTCTTGAGAGACTAGCTGCATTTCTTTGGTAGCATTTCTTCTGGTTCAGAGAGGAAAATTATTTGTCATACTTTTTTTTGGTTTTATTGAAAGTTAATGCTTTGGTGATAAGAACTTCTGAGCTTTGTGTCTTTTTGAAGCCTCAATATGGGAAATTAGAAAGCTAGGCACCACACAACCTAATATTCAAAAATGCCTTGTGACACAAATGCTGGAGGTACATTGCAGCATCTGGGACAGATGGAAGTCGATCAGCTACTCAAAGTTTGAGCAAACTGTCCCATTTGCTTTGTTATGCCAAGTTGCAGGTTTGTAGAATTTCACCAACTGATTATTCTGATCTTACTGATGTTTCTAGGTGATATTTCCATTTGTTGTTGACTTGAATTAGTGTTAGTTGGAGATCTTTTATCTCTATTTTTTTGTTAGTGGGTCGCAGTATATAATTGATCCAGTATGATAGTCACTTAAGCTACCTATTCCCCTTGTGGGAATTAGGTACTTAAGTGTTTTTCCAACTAAACCTCTCCTGGATCATGTAAACTGGGTTCTGAAGGAAATATTCAATTTGAGTGTTCTTTTCTGGTTTCTTTGCTGTTTTTCTGTCTCACCCTGTTAGGAGCTGTAGAGGCAATCGGGAGGCTCAAATTAAGAATCTAACAACTAATTCTTATGTTTAGGTTTCCCTCTAACAGAATCCATAATTAACCATTTTCTTGAGGCATATGTACTCTTTTATTCATCAGGGCTTCATGGCCCAGACGATGGCTTAGCACATGTTTGATCATGTGCCTACTTTTCTGCTACCTCTCTACTAATTGATCCTTGATCTGTTTCCTACTGTCAGACAGCCAACTTATATCTATATCTCTATATTTGTCCTTGATCTGTTTTGACTTTATGTAATTTTCCTTCCTTACCTTTACATGCCAGTGTAATCGTTCTAAAGATCTGTGTCTTCTATGTGGAATTAATGCTGATTCATTTTTTGGCATTTTCCCATCTCTAGGCAGGTAAGGGTTTCCAAAAACAGTTCCTCTTCTGTCATGGTATCAGATTTGTCTTCTGCAGTGCTAGAAAGCCTGATGCTGAAGTTCTATGAATCCTCTTCGTCCTCTTTCAACTTCTGTGAAGCCTATCATATTCGCAGAGCCTGCCGCTGTGCTTTTGAAAGTCCAGCTGTGCCATTTGGAGGCAAAGTTTGCTGGAAGAAAACAAGGCTTCAGATGTCAAAGGAAGTGAGTTGGAGTTAGAGATGGTGAGCAGTAGGGCACTCACAGATCCATCAATAATGGGTGCATCTTTTAGAGAGCTTTGCTGAGTTGTCAAAGCCTAATACATATCGACCTTGCTGGGTACAAGCTTTAATTCTGGCAGAGAAGCCTGCATCCATATTAGGTGAAAAATATGCACGTGGAGTGTTGTTTCTGTTTGAGTCCATACTTGTTGGAAATGATAAAATACAATTAGACTGTGGAGGCGGTTCAATTAGAGGGAAGATAGGGAGTCTGGGTGATGGGAGAAGCCAGCTGCCAAATTAAGGCAAACAAGCAAGTGAGGGACCTCTGCGCACTTATAGCAGAAAGAGGAAAAGGGGAGTTAGGATGACGCTTACCAACCTGTACTTGAAAAAGGGTGGGAAACCAATTTCAATGAAGGATGACCTGAGCACACTTTATAAATAAAATGCAAGACTATGAAAAGGGGTTTCAAGTAAGATCTTGGACTTGGAGTGCTTTTGGCGGGGACTCTCAAATAATGTTAACCCTGAGGATAAGGGGTGTCTAAGAGGGAAGTTCCACGGCTTTTTGCGCTAACCCAGCACCCGCAAGGCACAGTCAAAGAGTGTTGGGACCGAGGGTGGAACCCATCAATTGCAGCACATTTATCGGAGCAGAGGGTGGAGGAATTCATGAGTATTCAGCAGATGCTTGAGGGGTGGAGGCCCAGGGACGACGCCAGGGATGGGTGGATATGGAAGAATGAGCCATTTTCAGTTCGTGGGCTGTATCGACAACTAAGGACGGCCCAATCTGAAGATCCCATAAGGTTGGATGCATGTCGCGAGGTGTGGAAACAGAGGCTACCTCTTAAGGTGGCGATTTTTGCATGGATATTCGCTAGACAATGGGTATTGACACAGGTGAGACATAGATTGTTAGTCTCAGCTGGGTCGGCATTGTGCATGTTATGTGGAGAACAGGAGGAAGACTGTGAGCACCTATTCTTCCAATGTCCCATTGCGATCAGGATTTGGGCCAGCCAAGGGCTTTCCGAGATTAAGTCAAGTTCCGTATTTTGGGCTACAATACCGAGGCGACGAAGAGGTTATGAAGCCGAACGGGGAAGAAGATTTGCGGTGATATGGGCCATTTGGCTACACCGCAATGAGGTAGTTTTTGAGGGGAAAGCGGTTTCAAGTGAAGGGTTAATTCAGGATGTGGAGAGGTTTGTTGGTGCGTGGTTTGCACGTGTGAGCTAGAGGGGGGAGGGGACATGAGGGGCCATTGTTGGTCTTGTCACTCTTGTCCCTTCTTGTATGGCAGGTCGCCGTTTTGGGTGATTTGCTTTCTTTTTCAAAAAAAATAAATGTTAATCCTGAGGACTATCACTTTGGCAGTTCTTGGTTTCTTCGTCTTTCTTCCTCTTCTTCTTTGTATTCCCCCTTTTCTCTTGATAATTCAAGAAACACATTTCAACCTCTTCTTGGAGTCTTTCCACAAGCTCACTTCTTTCATTTTGGGCAACACTTTGAATCGACTTACATCAAGAAACTTAAGTAGAACATTCTACTTAGGTGTCAGAAAAGGAGGACCGTGAAAGCCCAAAATGGGTTGACAGATCATAAGGGAGACCTCTTGGGCATGTAGATAGGATACAGAAGGAAAAGGTCGTTTGTAAGAGATGAGACAGGTTCATAAGTGTGGCTAGTGGGAGGCTTTGTTTTGAGGAGGGGGGGGGGGCTGGCGCTAAAAGGCCTGAGACACCAGGTTTAGGTTGGAATGGAAAGGCTGCAATGCTCAACGTAATTGTGAAGGGGACAAATGGGATGGTTCCCAAGATGAAGTGGGGGTGCATTGTGGGGGAGGACCCACTCAACGACAGTTTGGTAATAATGTTGGCCATGGCAGGAGCTTTCCAGACAGAGCATAGACATGAAGGGGTGAAATGGAGTCGCCCATTAAGTATAACTTCTGGAATGTTAGAGGGCTCCGCAACAAGCAGAGGAGAGGAATTATATGGCGGTATCTATTGGACTGGGTATAAGCAATAGTGTATCTTCAGGAGACCATGTAGGAGAACTGTGAGATACAGAATTGGCGGTTGATGGGACAGATTTCTGGAGGATGATTTGGCTGTGAATGCAGTTGGCCTATTCAGAGGTTCAATGGTAGCCTAGAATTAGAAGATGTTCTCTAAAAAGGACTCGTGGGTGGAATAGAATGCGGTGGATGTAAAACTGAAGATGAGCGACAACTGTGAATTTGATGTAACATTGGTAGACAATATAGTAAATGCATCCCTAGGGGACATCCTATGGATGGAGTTGACACAGGTGGTATCGAGATTTTTGGGGCTTCAACTATTGTGCGTGGGGAGACTTCAACATGACACTAGAGATGGATGACAGACCTCATGAAGCAAGTAGGTAGGATCTAGACTCAAAGGCCTTCTAGGCATTCATCTCGGGGGCCACTCTACAAGAAATGAGGCATGTTGACTGTGGGTACACATTTATGAGCAAGGTCGCTATTGCATTTAGATAGATTCCTGTGCTTGATGGAGCTTCTAGAGCGCTTCCCAATGGTGGATGTACGGTTACTCCTGAGATCATTGTCAGATTGGACCCCGATTGTGCGGCTATTATAAGACAGACATATGAGGTCAACATACTTCAAAATGGATAAATCTTGGATGTGGAAGGAGAGATTCAAGGTGGAAGAGGCCAATGGGTGGTTAGCACAGCCAGAGCAGGGGTTAAATATTGCAAGGCGGGAATAAAGGATTTAGGAGCTATGGGACATCTTGTGCTGTTCATGAAGCGACTTAGGGGGGAGTGAAATAGATGGAGGTAAATGCCTTAGCCAGGGTTGGATGGCTTAAACAGATACCATAACCATGTCGGTTGACAAGTCGAAGGAGAGGAGGGGTGTAGGAAGGTGGTTGCGGAGGATGATAGGAAAGCTCAAGATAAGCTGGAGACAGAGATCGAGGGAACTGTGGCTGAAAGAGGGTGATATCGACACAAGGTTCTCCCATTTTATGACAAATGGTAGGACGAGATCAAACCAGATATCGAGCATACATGTGGAAAGCCAGGATTATGTAGGAACTCATGCAATTGGTATGCCTTGGTGGACCATTTTTGACCTTCTCTCTAAGAGGGGGCTGAAATAGATGGGGGTGGTGTGGTAGGGGGGAGATACAGATGACATAAGAGCATCATGTGGAGTTAGTGACAATATTTTCAACAAAAGAGGTTTGGGCAGCCATCAAGGGGTAGAAAGGAAAAGGGGCCCTAGGACCAAATGACCTTCAGGTTTTCTCCAATAAAGAGTTCTTGGAGATTGTGAGGACTATGTTACGGCCACTTTGGAAGTGTCATAAAGTGGAAATTACGGCATGGAGAGAACCAACAGAGCATATTTGGTTCTATTGCCAAAGTGTCAAGGGGCAGCCACAATGGGAGGGTTCTGGCCTATGTTGTACCTTTTGTTATTTAAGCTGCATTTGGGTGTTAGGAAGCGGTTGGAAGGTCCAATGAGGAGGTCTATCTGGAAAGGCTTGAAGTTGAGGGAAATCAGGGAGATGTCACCAGTATCTTGGGAAGTGATTGGTAGGCTAGTCAAATAGGGGGGCTAGTTTTGTTGCACCTTCAAACTATGAACTTGGGACTTCTGATGTAGTGGGTGGGCAGGCTCATGAGCCCAGAGATAGATAAATATGAAGGACTGTTATGGCCATTTATTAATGGACAGTTGTGTCCCATGAATGAACTGGGAGAGATACAACTTTGACAATAGTGCCATTTGCATTCTAACATAGTTTGAAGCAGATGTTTCCAAAAGTTCGGGATTTCTTTCTCACCAAGCTAGGGGATGAATCCTTGTTTTATTTCTAGCTGGTTAAATGGTTGGCTTGGGGAACCCTTTGAGAGGAATTCCCTTAACTATTTTACGTGGCATATTGTCCTCGAGCAATGGCTAGAGATTGTTGGGAGGTCACTTGGAATCCCCTAATGGAGTATATTTTGTCAAACCCAAGGGTGGTAGGGTTAATGAAGATGCAACAATCATTAATACACTTGTGACCTGTGAACAAGACACAGGATACTTGGGCGTGGACTGTCACCACTTTAGATAGAGGAGGAACCTGCAACCTTCTATGCATGTCGTTTCATATGGAATCAAAAGATCCCCTTAAAGGTGGGATGTTGGGGTGGTTGCTTTTCAGGCAAGGGTTGGTGACGCATGCCTTCTAGAAGAGAATGCTCTAGTGGTTCTGACAGAGTGCACTGTGTGTAAAGGGGGTGAGGGAGATCGTTGTCACATTTTTTTCGGTTGCCCATTCGCCTGGATGATATGGGTTAGCCAGAGGACCTCCCAAGTGAATGTCACATCAGTAGAGACCTTCTGATATGGGTATCTCTCATAGGAGGTGCATGTACAAGGGAGGTAGAGGAGGGAAGGTTCTTAAATGTGCTATGAGCACTATGGCTACACCGTAATGAGGTGATCTTGAAGGAAGGGCTGCATTAGTGGACGACATAGTTCATCAGGTGGAGGGTTTGTATCATGGTGGTTTAGGACCGCAGAAATGGGGGAAGAGGATTCCAGCACAGTCACTTTTGTACTTTAGAAGGATATATCATATAATTTTCATGGGATCCCTGATCTTGGGTTATCTCCATTGTGCTTTGCAAATAAAAATTCTACTTAAGAGGGGATAACAACTTCACCGTGTAGTCTAACATCCCCCTGCAGTTACATTGGAGGTTAGACACAGGTTGATGGTCTGATACCATGGTCATTGTCTTGTGTTCAGTATCTGAATGAATTACTCCTGTTGTATTCCATTCTATCTATTGAGTAGGTAAGTCACCGTGCCTCCTGCTTTTCTTTCAGAACCATTAGTGATCAGACACTGCAGCCTTCGTTGTAGTCAAACCCACATTAAATCCTGCTCTCATGGACAAAAGTTGCTGTCCATATGGTCACCTTGATGATTGATGTGCCTCTTCCAACCCCTCATGGCCTTGAATGTTTGTGCCTCAAGGACCTCAGGGTCTTCAAACACAGCTGCCAGGCTCTGCAACAACCTCAGGGTCTTCAAACAACCTCAGGGTCTTCAAACACAGCTGCCAGGCTCTGCAAGTTATTGTCTCAAGGGTATCTTAGCCACATAGTATAGTCTACTTTGAGGCATTTTTGTGATGAAGAAACTGAGTTCAAGAAGAATGCTGATCTCCCTCACAGTTAACTTGATCAAGCAGATGTATTAATCTTGTGATTTGGGAACTGTACCAGAAAATAATAGGGAAACTAAGATACACCTATCACATTAAGCCAGATATCTCTTTTGTAGCGTTGTTTCAAGTCAATTTGTGCATGATCCAAGTGAGGTCCGTCTTCAAGAAAATAAGTTTTTTTATCCTCTTTAAAATAAATTAAGGAAGTCCTTTACAGGATAGGAGAATGTATGATTGTGGTGACCTATATTTGGGCTGATTGTACGGGGTCATTCATGAGTAGGAGGTCCCCGACAGGCTATTTGACTTTTGTCTGGGCAAATTTGGTCACATGGAGTGAAGAAAAAGGTAGTTGCTGAGTATGCGCTAAAGCGCAGTTCCGATCAATTTAAGATGAGATCATTGAAGTGCTATGGTTAAATGTACACTTGAAAACTTGAAAATCACTGATGAGGATGCCTTAGAAGTGTATTGTGTAAAAATCAGAAACTGATCGTGCCCAAAACCAATTCAATACTTGAGGAGAAAACATGTGGATGCTGATTGAATCAAAGAAATAGTTATTGTAGCATTATTTATCTGATCTCTTTGATATCTGCAGAACAAACAGCTAATATATGGTAGGTTATAATCTCTATTAAGTGGACTTAATATGTATTGCCGTGGACATGCTATCATTCAATCCCTCTTTAAGTAATTCATTTAAGATTAATGAAGGGTTTGAGACTTCTATTTATAAAGTGTGGGGTTAATTATATGTGTAGAGGCCAGGAAGTTTAATTAGTTAATAATGGGCTGACTAATTAAAATTAATATATGTTATATTGTCGCCCTATAAAAGGGAGACCATGCTCCCTTTTGAGTCATTGATTTTTACCTTCCCTTGGTGGAGCAGCATCTAAATCCCATAGGTGCACATGGGGTGGAGGCTGTGTACTAGCCGCTCACATCCCATTAGCCGAATAGTGATCCCAGAAGGAGCACCCAGTGGTAGTCGAAGAGAGCAGCAGTGTGCATGCAGCAATCAGAGATGACAGGTCAGACATCGAAGACAGTGATAGACCTGTCAAAGGTTCAAGTGGAGACCGTGGGACCCAGAACAAACCTAAGGCGTTGTTGGTGCCTAGGGCCTGAGCAAGGCTCAAGGATGGATGTTGGAGGATACCACTTGAACATTACTCTGTGAGTGTGGACTGGATATCAAGGGAGGAGTAGAATTAAGGGAAATTTGGGGTGCTTGGTCGAGTGGTGCATTTGCCATGGGAGCTTTGATTATGCCACTGTTTATGGAGTTGGGAGTTCAACGTGGTGATTGAGTGTTGTGATGGCATGAATCTAGAACTTTTCACATTTTTGGTTTTGCCAATTGAATCAATGGTTTCGCATAAACTCACTGAAGACCTCTCAGGGGTCATCGTCCATTAATAAATCTCCAATTTGGGCATGGAAAATGTCCACACTCCAGTTTGAGTGGAAAATATCCAGACGCCAATCTACTTCTCATGTAACTTCAGTAAGTTGTTAACTTAAATAATATCTTGTTTTAAAGAAAAACTTTAATCGTATCTCAATTGGTAATTTTGATCCCGTAATTTCTCCTTTGTGACATCTATACCTCCGAGAAAAACCAATCAATATATATATATATATATATTTCCTGTGATGATTTAATAATGTAACTCATGTGACAGTTGTCATCTTTTGGTCTGATGGTCAAAAAAATGAAAAATGCAACTGATGCAACCGAAAAAGAAAAATATGACCTGTCCTCAGAGTGTCCCATAGAACCATTATGTAGAAAGGTCAGATGTGTAGCTATTAACTTCAAGTCAATATTTTGTACAACTACTTTGATTAGAAAATTTGATAAACAAAAATATAATGTATCAGATGTGATGGGCAAAGGGTATCAAGTCAATAATGTCTCCAGTTTTCACCATTTAGTGAAATCATACAAGCTAATTGTTGCTGAGACCCAGGGTCTGGGAAATCATCTACATCTACTTTTTATTTTTTACATGTGAATTCTAGAGATGACACATGGGCAAAGGGTAGTGTAACTTTACTTCTCAAATTTTTAGAGGGCATGGTGATGTAATTGCTTGTTTAAACTGATGATGTTCATTGATGCTGATGCTTATGCTTTCTTTTTTCCTTAACTGAAGTCTGGGTTTCCTTTGTCATCACCTAGGATTAAAGGAATATTTTGGAGCTAATCCTACTTTGGCAGTAGGGTCACCATTGGAAACTGTTCATTCAAACAACCTTGACACTCCTAATTCTGATCTTGATAGCCCAGAAGCTGAGGAATTTTATGATGCTCTTGCAAATGATAGTTTATTGGACGATGAAGATAGTGATGATGATGAAAATGTTGATGATGATGGTCTCCCTGCTAAGGTTAGATCACTACCTCTTTGCATGGAAGAAATATTCATAAAGCCATCAGGCATTGCATTTTTCCCTACTATATTTTACATTTTAAGTTTCTTTCCAATAATCTTATTTTTCTGTTCAGGAAAGATCAGCATCACTAAAAAACGTTGCATGGGCTATAGCAGGCTTTTCTTTGAAGCGAAGAAAAGGTTCCTCCATGATAATTAGAATTTTTTCATTTTATTATATTTTAAATATAAATTTTTAGCAAGAAGAGAAAACTAATGTGTGAAATGTGAGAACTATTTCCAGAAAAGAAAAACCTGCTGTACTTTTTGGCAAAGTATGAGAACCGTGCTTGTGTAGAATGAGCTTAAAAACTTTGAAATTACCATACTTTATCCTACTGTCTTCTGATTACTCTAGGGCTACATCAAATATTATACTAGTGCAATAAAATGTTGCTTCATCTTCTCAGGCATAAGTTTAGTGGCGTTTACAGTCCACGTATAAATCATACCCACCTCTTTTCCTGAAGTAATGTTTGTGGTCTTGAAAATTATTGTTGTTTATAAGAAGGAAAGGTGCAAAATAGGAAACAAGATGATAAGTCCCATCAACAAGGAATGGTGGGCACCACTGCTGTGATGCTTGCAATATAGAGTATTGCTTGGTTGCTGGGCTAGTGAGTGAGCCAATTCACTCAGCCTGGTACTGACCACCTCCATCACCATCTCAGCCATGGGATCCCACTGTCAGTACCATGTATTGTCACTGTGCCAGTTTCGCTTCTCCACATCAACATTGACTTACTAGAATCTCTCTATCAGATTCATCCTCATCATCTTCTTCTGTTTTTCCTTCAATTTCTTTTCATGGTCCTTCATCTTCTTCTCAACTTTTTCTTCTCAGCTATTTTGCCGAGTGGATTCGACATTCAAGTTTCCTTTGGTCGCCCTATCAAAAATTGCCTGAACCTGAAGTGATTAAATAAAATAAACATCTATGACATTGTAATTGGTGAATAATAAGATGATGTTAACTATTTGTCTGCACAGGATAGGAATATGACGTTTCTTATGGAAGAAGCAGTAGCCTCCCCGCTTAGCTTCATAAGCTCGGCTTTGATTCTTTTCACCTATTAAAACAAATATGTGGAAAGTGGAAAGTGGACTTTGCGAAAGCCTACGACTCCATTGACTGGCGATTCCTCTGGAATGTTCTGAGGCGGCATAGTTTCCAGGTGGAATGGGTGAAATGGGTCAAACTCTGCGTTACTATGGCTTCATTCTCAGTCCTAGGGAACGGACGGCCCAAAGGGGGGTGGTTTCAGCCGCAAAGGGGCATCAGATAGGGCTGTCCGCTTGTACCGCAGCTTTTCATACTGGCTGTCGACTCCCTGGCTATCTGCACGACGAGACTGTGCTCCCGGGGTTATCTATTGGGATTTCAGACGACCGGGACCCCGGGGGGAATACTGCTGCTCTAATACGCAGACAACACAACTTTGTCATCCAGGGCTCCGAGACTGCGGCTCGCATCCTCTCCGGCATGATGGACATCTTCTCCGATTGCTATCTTCGTGGGCTTCGCGCTTTCCACAGAGGAGGCATCGAGGTATGCTGGTCATTTAGCGACATCGATCGGGGCGCTCTTTGTTCGATACCTGGGTCTACCGTTGGTGAATAGGCAACTCCGGGTACAAGACTGGCAGCCGGTGCTCAAGAAGGTGGATACCAGATTGGGAGGTTGGTGGGGGCGTATGCGGAGGTCGGCTAGTTTCGGTGAAGGTAGTCCTCTCCGCCATCTCGACCTATTTTATGTCGGCCTTTCAAATCCTGGCGGGGGTACGACGCCGGCTCGAGGGGGCCATGAAGAGCTTTTTCTGGTGTGAGACAGATGCTGTTGGGGGCGGCGCCCTTGTCGTTTGGAGAAAAACCGGTATGCCGGCCTATCGCACAAGGTAGCCTTGGCGTATGCTACCTTCAACACACCAACACGACACTATTGAGTTAGTAGGTGATCCGGGTGATGAAGCCATCCAGTGACATGGTCTCCATGCTTCTTCGCCAGGTGTACGAGCACTCCCTTGACTGGAGCATGTGGGCGACCCCGCGCCGTGGAGACTCCCCGTTGCTGCGGACCTCAAGGGGACTTTTTTGCTTGTCTGACCTTCAATTAGGCCGCAACTAGGAGATGGGGCACATTTCTGATTTTGGAAGGATGACTGGTCCGGGCTGGGATGCTTGGGTGATGCTTTCCCCCACTTGTACACCCTAGCACCGGACCCAGCAGCCACAGTCCAGACAATGTGGACAAGAGCCTGGACTCCGATCCTACCCTAGGCCTTGTCTGACTAGAGGTTGGCCGACTTCATGTCCTTGCAGATTTGCCTCGCCAACTTGAGACTGCCTGTGGAAACTCAAGACGCTGACTATGGAGCAATTTCAGGTTTTTGGCCAAGGCGGTATACCGCCTCTTTCGTGGACAGGTGCCCCTAGAAGCCGCTTCTCTTGTCCGGTGCTATGGGCTGGTGTGGAACCAAACGGCTTCTACTGAAGATCCGACTCTTCGGCTAGCTACTCTTGCGCCGCCGTCTGATGATGAGAGCCATGCGTTGTCACCTGATCCTGGGAGCCTTGGTGAGCTGCCCTCTATGTGATGGGGAGGAGGACTGCTCCCACATGTTCTTCACGTGCCCGATGAACCAGGAAGAATGGAAGGCGGCGGGGGTTGCTCGTCTCGTCTCGTCTTCGGACGAGGTGTTTTGGAGCTCCCTCATTGACGGCTCATTCAGACGGGAGACGGATGGGAGGTGAGCCTCACCACGTTATAGGCAATCTGGCTCCACAGGAATGAGGTCATCTTCATGGGCATAGTTCCCTCTGGCGATGTCATTCAACACGTCGCAGGGGGGTTTTTCTTTTTCTGGAATAGAAGTGGCTCAGGCCCCTCATACCTTGTACCCCTGTAACGATCGACTTGTATCCTTGAGTCATTCTATCAATGACATCAAGGGGCACAAGTTCGGGTGTTCCCTTCCCTCATTTCAAAAAAAATAAAAATAAATATATATGTTGTGAATGAACAAAAGTTTTTAGATGAACAGAGAGGGAGAGACACCATCGATGATATCAAATCATTGTGCAGCTCTACTATCATATAGTTTGGGCCGACTGCAAAGTTGATAGCTCGTCCATGTCTGTTTATTCTTCTTGGCTTATTTGCTGAGTGGAGCACATAGACTGCCCCATCTGTACAGTCCACTCGGCAACTATGATAGTAAGAATATGTCAGTGG
The DNA here is from genome assembly GCA_024174645.1 of Lemna minuta. Taxonomy (NCBI): domain Eukaryota; kingdom Viridiplantae; phylum Streptophyta; class Magnoliopsida; order Alismatales; family Araceae; genus Lemna; species Lemna minuta. Next base: position 12,905,756 of record CM044112.1, read on the forward strand.
AGGAGATGTTTACTTCAGCTGTCGGCCTATATTCTGAAATTATAGAGCTGCTCAATGATATAGTGCTATTGACCTTGCCACTTTCTTTCTTTTTATTCAGAAATTTCAATTCATTTCATATAGCATATTTACTTTCTTTGGTTGAAAGAATTGAACCCAATCTCAAGAGGCAATGTGGGGAGGCTACCACTTCTTCCATAAGGCCTTCATATTTGTATCCTTTGCAGAAAAATGGGCGACATCATCCAATTATTTCCCAATGAAATTGTTTGTTGATGTTCATTTTATTTGCTTGGGTGATGGAAGGAAACTCAACTTCCAAATCCTTAGATGAGTTTTTCCCTGATTTGGCATATTTTACTTTTTTTCTTCACTCATTTACTGAGGGATATACCGAATAGGTTGGCATCTCCAATCCCGAGCTAAATAAATTGCTGCCTTCAATTGACATTAATGAAGGTACAAGAGAGACAAGAAAAAGGGCTTTGGTTTTCATGCCACAGGCATTACACTTGACCCTAGCAGATGAGGATAGGAACTTCAGGGTAGACACTCACATGACAGACGCGTGACATTGGCAGGGATGCTCCAAATAATGTGGTGATGGGACTTTTGGAACTGGATGCTATCGAATTCTGGGGACACATTGACATTGACCGGTGACAGTTTCCTTGATTATAGTGCATCCCACTACGTCATTGCAAATGGTCTCACCTAGAAACTGCACATGCCTTGAATCAGTGCAATGTCATCTTGAGCAATGGCATTGCAGTGCGGGGCAAAGGCATTTGCCAAAGAGTCAACCTCAACCTTGACTCCATTCAGATCATTGAGGACTATATTTTGATTTCAATGGAGGGTACAGAAATCATTGCTGGGATAAAATGTCTGCCCGTACTAGGGTCTACCTTGATCGATTAGGCCAACTTGAAGTTGACATTCCAGTCCACAGTGAGTACGGTGACACTCTGCAGGGACAGGGGCCTTGGCCGTGGTGGGAGCACTTCTAATGCTGGTGGTGGCATGGCTACAAGAAAAACTGACGCCAACAAGGACTCACCAACTTGTCAGCAATGAGTTTCCCGGAATATTCAAGTATCCTGATAGCATGCATGACTCGACTAGAAAATTCAAGTAAATTGAACCTGACCCAATACTAGCAGTCATGACTCGACTCTCAGACAGCTAGGGGGGGGACACCCACCTGGTAAAACAGGTGATTTCTGCAGCAGGCAGTTTTGATATGGCCGATCACCAGGCAGTGCTGGACATGGACGTTATGTCAGCTGCATTATGGAGCACAGCATGATGTCTGAGCCAGTGGGGCACCATGGCATCCCATAGTGGGACATGAAGCCTTGCTCCACACTGCTTAAACTGGCATAGCGCAAGGTGACTCATGAGCTGCCTCATGCCGGCTTGGCCAAACTTGTGCAAGGGTCCATCAAACATGCCCAAAATGGTCTGCCACAATGACCCAAAAGAAAGTCTGTGGATTTTGTCAGAAGGGGACAGATTCTGCCCCCTGGGAAGGAAAAGAGTAGGAAGCTCAGATAGGGATATTCAGCTGCAGGGGAGTCATGTGCTCTCTCACCGGCATCAACGCCTCTTCATTTCTCTCTCTTTGCCACTCTCATGCTTTTCCTCTCTCTGTGTCTCTCTCTCTGGTTGCACTAAAAGCCGAACAAGAATTCTTATGGTTTCTGTGTCGAAGTTTCTTTTATCTCTATTCCTTGGCCTGTGGTTGAGTTGGGGCCTACAAAAAGTGTTTGGGGAGAATAAGTTTGTGAGGGATGAAGAACAAGGCTACTAGGCCTCTATCCGACCCATTTTTTTAAGTTTAATTCCTTGACAAAAAGAATGAAGACACAAGGATATTTATTAATCTCATCTTTTCGGGAAGTTACAAAAGAAGATCACTCGAAATTGGTAATCAACTGGTATAGCTGATCTTCTTCCCACCCAAGGGGTCACTCATCCTAGGACTGCCCAAGCCTGAGCTCCCTTAATTATTATATAACGAAAGTTAGGGTGATGGAGGGGGAATTGGGCTTAGGGGGCTACAATAGGGACTAGTAGTTCCCGTAACTGCGTCGAACACAGCTTAGTCTGGGTGATCAGCCCCTTCGTACTTCAAAAAAATAAATAATGAAATTAGTGATATACTTCTACATGTTTTTTAATATTGCTTTATAATGTTTTCTATCCAAAGTTCTGAACTCTTGAAGTTTGTTTCAATTTTATCACAACTAAACAGTGGGTGCATATTGTTCATCCCATGTTGAGACAGATTTAGCAGATAGAAGTGAGTTAGACAGCATTACACCTCCAATGGCCATTAATCTTGATATCTTTCGAGGCTCACTAAGCCATGGGAAAGATGATAAAGTCACAAATTGTTGGGCTCAGCCAGGTGGAAATGGATTTGCGATAAGAGGAAGGACATACTTGAGTGACTATGCTAAGGTTAGTAGAATTTGCTTTCTCTTCTGTCAGTGAAAATGTAACTTGAGTGGTGGATTATCGTCTTCTCCATCGATGTAATTTTACTAAAAGCACACACCAAAACTGAAAAATTTTGTACCTATTTTTTTAAAGCCTCTTGTTTGATGAAAATCCTAGCAGCATGCGTGAGCTGGAATCTAGTTCTCATTTTGGTCCTTGCTTGATATTTATTCCTATAAGAATTGTCTGGCAGACTCATGAGACTCAATGTTTCACGCTTTCCAGATGATTGAAACGAAATTTTTGTTGATGGATGTTAGTTTAGTCCCCCTTTACACAGGATTTAGTCATTCTCGAACTTAGTCTAGATCTAGACTTATGCTTAGTTCCCAGTGAGCAAATTCAGAGAGTAATTTTTTAAAATTGTGCTATATGTTTCACTTCTTCATAATTGGATGGGCTTCTGCTCTTGTGTTTTATTAATTGACAAGTCTGACGATTATATAAGAAAGAACTTGCACAGCATCATCCCCTGGGTAATGTGCCAAGGGAATTGTGTAAATATCTATATTACATTGGAACTTCTAGCACTTGACATATCATGTGGTGCTCTCAGGTAACCGGAGGTGACCCTCTACTAAATCTGATTGCTATTGACTGGCTTAAGTGTGATAACTGCCTAAATCAAGTTGCTCTTCATCCGAAATGCCTTGTTCAGGTGAAGGAATCATGTTTTTATGTTTTTCAGAGTTGGTGAATTCTATTAGAGAAATTTTCCCTCATTTTTATCGTTAGAACGCTATTTATTTATGAGAAGGATCAAAACCCTGAACTATCTTTGGAACTCTATTTCATCATGAGAAGAAGCAAAATACTTCACTGCACTGCCCTATGAAACCTCTCCCTTCTGTTGTGGTTCATAGACACAATAGGAATCTTGGGTCATACCTGCAAAGGAGAAATACTACTTTTTGACACTGTTGAAATATTACAAGGGTACTGTACTATCCAGGTGCGAAGAACCCAGGAGATGACTGTTGATTTCCAACTATAGGTGTTTGACATTGATTCTGAATTAATGTAAAATCATATTAAAACTAGTATGATATTTTGACTGGATTTTTTTCCAGTAACCCTGGTGGGATGCATACCATCATCAATTATTTTTCATGAGATATTAGACATGAAAAATGTGCCTGGCCCAATGATGGGCTTCAGAGATTTAAGGTCATGTCATTCAGTTCTTAACTCAAGCAAAACATAAAATTTGACAGTCATAAAGAATGGTTGGCTAAGATGACAACATAGAAGGTTTCTGCAATCACTGATACAGATATGCTTACCTCTCCCACAAGCGCATGCAGCTGTTCATGCCCACTCAATAGTAGTTTAGAACAATGTTAAGCTCAGTAAGCTAAATCTTCATGTTTTTGAAAGAGAGACAGATTGAAAGCAAAGAGAAAACCCTAAGGAACTTCTGCAGTATTCAGAGAGAAACAAGATTAACATTTATTTGGGGGACATGAAGGATACTGTTCGGGCTGCTCAGTGCGTGTATGAATTACCATCCTAGTACTTTCTTATTGTTTGAGTGGGGATTAGAGAAGTTTTCTTACTTGAATAGTTTAGAGAGAGAAAGGTAAACAGAGAATTACCCAAAGCAGATAAGAGAGGTTTAGCTTAACATAATTATCATCCTTTCCAAGCTCTTCTCTTTTCATTGAAATTTCATCCTCAGCTATGTGTTACTCGGTCTCTATCTCAAACACAAGCAGCCTGATGCTACTTTCCTCAATGTCTGGAAGTCATAATATTTTTCCCAGTGTGATGTGGTTTTTCATCACTGTTGTACTATTTTCTTGTGTATGGAGCTTTCCCGCTGCAATTGAATCACAATAGGCCTCCAAGGGTCAACCTTTGGAGCAAAATCATACTTATAGGATAATTTTACTGTTAAAATAAATCAGTAAATTTTGGGTGGTTGGAGCCACCTCTGGGTTCTTCATTTTTTTCTTCAAAGAGTTTTCAATATTCTGCACTCAACAAAGACCTTTATTTTTTCATCCCCTCTGACAATGTCAATCGCCTCCCCAAATTTTGGAAATCACTCATCATTCAGAATTTGTCTGACGAGTTTTCTTGGATGTAGAGATTTTAGGAATTTCAATAACCATCCCCAAGATATGTACTCACTCCGTTGAGTATTGATTCATTTTGGTCCTATAATTATCAATCCCAAGCACCATTTCTCGACCATAGATGAGGAAATCCTATATACTCAGACCTTGCACTAGAGTTGCAGTATTTTGTTTTGAATTGTGAAAAGGAGATCACGGGAGATTGGTGTCCCCAAGGCCCCAAAACATTAAATACCCCCTCATGAAACAAACCAGACCCAAAAATAAGCTGATTGAGCATAAATCTCTAAATAAATCCAACAATGTAGACGGGTTTTGTCCCTCTTCCATTGAGCCCTCCATAAAAAACATAGTTTCATCAGCATAAGTGCAGTAAAGGAATGCCTGCAGAGTAGCTTGGCCTGTGAAACCCCCATTGGGACCACATGTCTCTACATGTGAATGCCTCCACATGTGAACGCCTAAGTGAATGCCTCCACATGCAGAAGCCTAAGTCAAGCATATGGCAAGGGAAAACATTCCTAGGATGAAAGTAGTGGGACCAATGGCCTCCTTGCACAATCCCTCTCTGCGTTTGGATCCATCTCCCCTTGAGTCGCCTTTTCATCAACACTGAATAGGAATGCGTGGTAATGCATCTCTTGAACCAGCCCACCCATTTTACTGGAAACCCTCTTATTTGCATTGATATTCACATGAATTCTCAGGCAAGAGAGTCGCGCCCTTTTTCAAAATCGACCTTCCACGTGCACGCCCTAGTCCCCTTTCTCTTCCCTACTGCTAGGATTTCACTTGCCACAACTGTGCCATCGACAAACTTTCTGCTTGGAATGAAGGCAGACTAGAGGGTCTAACTAGCTCACTTATCGCGTTCCATAGCCTAGGGGCTGGAACTTCCCCTCTCACCATTCAACTCTGGCTAGAGATTTCGCTTGACACTTTGGCTAGAGAGTTAAATATGCTCCGTTGATTCTATCTATATCACAATATCCTCTTTAGAACTCTTCCACAGTGGCTATAACATCTGCTCTGATGATCTCCCAGAACTCTCTAGAAGAAAACCATGAGGCTGTCCAGTTCGGAGGCCCCTTCACCATTCAACTCCATGGCCACCCGTTACTCTTTCACTGAGGATAACCTCACTAACTATGATTGTTGTGTTTGTGAAACCTGTGTCCCCCCCCCCCTACCCCACCATCTCCACATACTTTGGTCCCTATGTCGCTAGAAGGTCCTAATTTTGCTTTTGATTCTAGTTTACAGTTTTAGGGTTCATCATGTCCTTACAGCTTTTTAACTGACGGTATATGCTCTGCGGTACGAAATTAAATGTACCAATTGTAATGAGTGCAAACTAAATACCCCAGAGAAAAGGACCTAAAGGGAAAAGAAGGCAAACATGGGGTCATGTGTGACCCTTTGTGAACCTGTAAAAGGATGCAGATGTGTGACTCCATTTTGTTGTGAACAAGTTTTTATACCAGTTAAAAGTGGTGATAGGACAAGAATGCACATACAAATCCCCTTCAATGGGGGCATATTAGTTTTCAGTCCTAAACATGGCAGTCTAGATTAGAGTTATACATATCGTCTTCATCTATGGATAAAACCTTGTCCTAAAGTTTGACATGGCAGGGGTGATGTTGATGATGATGATTTCACTCCTTAATTGGCCTTTGTTTTTCTCAAAGTTAAAAAGAAAAAGAAGTTCACCCAAAAATGGTGCCCCCGTGCTATTAGAAGAACAAGGAATGATCAAATATAGTGGTGGGATGGCTAGAGTCAGCGATGTCAAGCGCTGCCAAACACTCGAGCATCGTATGTGATAGCCATGGCCGAGGGTGTGTGGCCACGGAAGGTAACCTCGTTTCTATGACGCTAGATAGCTCGGAAAAGCGCAAAGAGTTTTTGCCACTCGGAGTCGCCTGCATGCAGTCTTCCAATCCACAAGAACTACCCCCTGGGCATCCCCTTGTCGGGCTCTTGGCTAGAATAATTGACACATACTCGCAGTGAGCCTATTCCGAATGGTACTCGAGGCCCGCATGATGGAGAGGAAGGTGGGGATGGCAGTGACGACCGCCTTGATCAAGGCCAAGCAGCCGCCCCGGAATAGGATGCAAGTCTTCCACCTCTCTAGCCGCCGCTCCACTTTCTCGATCACCAGCTGTCAATCTTACTTCGAGACTCGTCCAGCTGATAGCGGGATTCCTAGGTATCTAATCGGAAGAGACTTGCATATTGATGCCAAAATAGCAGAGCAGCGCGTCGCCTCCTCCTCTAGCATCCTGAAGGTCACTAGCATGGATTTGTCTCAGTTGAGGCAAAGACCCGAGAAATCTGAGATGTCCAGCATTTCTGACGTGTTCTCTGCCGCCTCCGTGGCTCCCTCAAGTAAAAACATTCTGTCGTCGGCGTATTGGAGGAGCGGGATCCCTTGTTGCTCGCTGATTGTCTGTAAACCCTACAAGAGTCTTCCATAGCAAAATTGTTGGGTGCAGATGGCCAAAACATTGATTGCTAGGACGAACAGTAACGGCGCTAGGGTATAGCCTTACCGGATGCCGCGTTGGGGATGGATTCACCCCCCCTGCGGGCGGCCATCCACTTAACTTGAAAAGGATTGAGTGGTGACACATTGCCTAACCCATCCTATCCAGTCCTTCGGAAAACCCGTCCGTCGATGCATAACCCATAAGCACCGTTAGTTCAGGTAGTCCTACGTCGTGGCAAAGTTGACCTTCCATATGAAACCCGTGGTGCCTTTGCACTTCCAAGTAGCAATGTCTCCCCTACAAGCACCATACTAGCCACCATTTGTCGGGGGGGTCATGGACGCCGACTAGAAGGGGCTGATGAGAGCATCGATGCTTTCTTGTAACTGGTTTGCCAAGAGCTTTGTCAGGATCACATACAATGATGTGTACAAGGAGATCGGCCAGAAATCCCTAATGTCCATTGCCCCCTGACACTTGGGAATGAGCTCAACGACGGTCATGACCTCTACCCCGATGACATCCTAGCAGTGGCAATAGAAGAAGACAGGAAGGACCGTCAGGACGAGGAGCCATGTCTCTTATCAGGCCCTTAATCGCCGACGTGACTTCCTCCTCAAGAAAGGGGCGCACGAGTGCATGTTGTTGCAATGACGAAAGCTGAGTTGCCCTCTGACCCGACCACCTTCAAAAGTTGCAAGAGCCCCACCCTCGACGCCGCGAAAAAATGGCAGGCTAGTGCCCTAATCAGCGTCCATGGAACCTGAGATGATGGCGCCGCCCACGTAGACTTGATGAAGCTGGTTCAGTCGCTTTCTACAAGTGGCGACTAAGTGGAAGAACTTTGTCTTGGCATCGCTCGCCTAGATTCACACTAGGGGGAGCGCTGCCAGGAAATCATTTGCGAATTTGAGGTTCTCCTCCATCACGATGGACTTGTGTCACCATTGATCGTGTTCCTCGTCTCCGAGTGAGCAGCTGAAGGTCTTCCACATCATCCAGGATCTTGATATGAGATAAGGCCTCATCTCCGCGCAACTTAAGAGCGACCCGCTCTTGTCACTGGAGCTCTTTCAAGAAGAGGTGTACTCCTGCCAGCTTATCCACAAGTCATCCTGGTATCTTGCCTATCAATTGGGTGGGTGGCCCACCGCTGTGCCATAGCCTCCTTGGAGCTATCTCTAAGTAGTGTCGACCGGTCCAGCTTGAAGTAAGTGGGTTTGCACGTCCCCTACCACATGATAGGGGTGTGGTCTAAGAGTGGTTTGGGGAGTGCACGGACATTAGCCTATGGGAACTCCGCTAGAAGCTTCATTGAGCTCATAAATCTGTCCAAACGAGAAAAGCGAATGGGGCTGCATCGAGCTGTGCCATGTGTACACAATCTGATGGCCGCATCTCTTGCAATTCGCTCATCGTCATGTAGGCCTAGAATTGTTCAGATCTAGGGTCCCAACATACTGAGTCATTCGTGTGGTTTGTCGCTTCCAGAGTGACGTTAAAGTTCCCGTTGAAAAGTAGGGATGATGGATATTATGTGGCCTATAAGCCAATCACACTTTCATGCATCTCGTTTTAAGTTTATTGAGATGAAAATTATTCATTATTGTTAGCGATATTGTTCTCTCTCTCCTTTATAGACTAATATACCCCTTCTCTCTCTCTCCTCATCTTGGGTATATATACCCCTTCATGTATACTTTCCGGGTTACGTCATTAATCTCTCTTCTTCTCCTCTCAAACCCTAGGTAGGGTTCATCATGGTATCAGAGCTCCATCTCTGATCCATAGGTAGGGTTTGAGATCACCTTCCTTTGCTTCCGCTCTCGGGCTTCGCCCCCTTGACATCAGCGTGACCTGCCTCCTCTCCACGCACGGTGAAGGTCAGCACGCCGTTCTCCATTGATCGTCTTCACCTCCTCCTTCGTCGCGCGACCTACATCTACGTGCGACCTACCTCTGCGCGCGCGATCTGTCTCTCTGCGCGCGACCTGCCACTTCGCGTGACCACTCCTCTCCGCTCCACACGCGACCTGCCACTCCGCGCGCAACCTGCCTCTGCGCGCGACCTGCCACTCTGCGCGCGACTGTCTATCCGCTGTCGGCCTCTTCTCGCACAGCCTGCTTCTTCTTGCACGACCTGCTTCTTCTCGCACGGCCTGCCTCTCCTTTTGCTGACTGCCCGCTCAAGTGCTGTGCTCCGGATCGCTAACGATGGCTACTGCTTTCATCACAGTCAGGGTGCTACGTTGTCTTCTGTCTCATCCGGCGAATCGGGTGCTTTGAAACCAGAATCCTCCCCTGCTCCAGGTATTTCCGACTTCACTGATGCAGAATTTCTGGACAAACCTCTGTCTCACAAGGTCACACATCCGCTCCCGCCCGTTCCGAAGTCCATGCGTCTCAATGGACCGAATTTTTTGAAGTGGCAACGGTTCGTCGAGACAACCTTGCGGTCTCGTCAACTCTTCAAGCACTATACAGGGACGGCCTCGACCGCCACTCACCCTCACTACGCCGCATGGGACGCCGAGGAACAGTTTATCCTTGGTTGGTTTGTGACTCACTCTCTCACCCCGGAATTTCATGATCGCTTTCCTCATCAAAAAACGGTCAAGGGCTTCTGGGATCAAGCTCATCATTTCTGTGGCCGAGGTGGCGATTATTGGATGCTGTTCAGCCTCATTAGTCGAGCTCATGCCTTACGACAAGGGAGCGTCTCTATTTCCGAATATGCGCTTGCTCATCATACTTTGTGGGATGAGGTGGACCATTACTTGCCGACGGATGATCCTAAATGTCGTTCCTATCAGAACACTTTGTTGACCCGCCTACTCGGATTTCTCAGTGGACTGAACCGAGAGTACGATGACATTGGCCGTCAAGCCCTCCGATGCAAAGATGGGCTTCCCAAGTTGGCAGATTTGGTTAAGGAGCTCCAAGAGGAAGAAAGTCACTCCACGGCTGCCCTCCTATGGAGACCACTCGAGATTCCTCCGCTCTTCTCACGCCGACGACCTCTTCGGGAATTCTAGGACAGACTCCTTCCACCTCCAAGGGGTCATCTTCGGCCGACATTGTCTGCTCTCATTGTCGTTGTGTGGGCCACACTCGGGATCGATGCTTCAAACTTCACCGTGAACTTGTTTGGAAGAAGAAAACTTCGTCTCAAGGCGCTCCTGACCCAGGCTGACTCGTCTGTCTCTGTTCCTAGAAGTTCAGTTTCTTCGTCCAAGGCTGGCGGTTCCGTCACGACTATGGAACAGCTCCAGCCGACTTTTGCTCGCCTCAGCGCTCAGCTGTCCGCTATGACTGCTATGCAGACTTCATCTCCCACCTACTTTTTCGGTGCATTTTCTTCCTCCTCTTCGGATATATGGTATTGTGGACAGACGGCCCTTAGCTCCCCGCTGGTTTCGGATATGACTTAGGTTCTGGATTCCGGGGCTACTCGAACGTATGACTACGTTCAACTCTCGGTTTGTTTCGTATCAGCGACATCTTGGGAGTCGGACAGTCTTTATTGCTGGTGGCAGCTGTCTCCCGATGGCAGGGATTGGTCCTGTATATGTAGCCGGTTTGGGCGTTGTTCATCATGTTCTTTCATGTTTCGTCTCTCCGAGCTATACTTTTGTCACCGCAGCGACTAGTCGATTCTGTTTTGTCCTCATTTCACCTCAAACCTGACGACATGTTTCTATCTGACAAGGTGGGGAGGACTACACCGATTAGGCGGGCGAATGGACTGTTGTTGTTGAATGACGGGGGCCGCTCACAGTGTTTTACAGTGCAGCACAACATCCGTTCGGTGGACGAGCAGCAGCGTGGTCGCCTCTAGTTGACTCATCAGCGGCTGGGGCATCCTCCTTTTTCTACTCTTCAACGTTTATTTCCTTCGTTATGTACGGGATTGGATCTTCAGACCGTTGTTCGTGAAGCCTGTCAGTTGGCTAAACATCGTCGTGCTTCTTTTCATTTGTCCCCGTCTCATACATCGACCCCCTTATACCGTATTCATAGTGATGTCTGGGGCCCCGCACCGCAAAGTAGCTTGAATGGCGAGCGGTATTTTCTGATCTTTGTTGATGAACCTAGTCGGTACATGTGGACTTATTTGTTGACAGCCAAGTCCGAGGTTGTGTCGATAGTTCGGCATTTTTGTGCTATGATTCACACTCAGTTTGGACGTAGTGTCCAACGTTTTCGCTCCGATAACACTTGGGATTTCGTGAATGCAGATCTTGCTTCGTATTTTGCTGAGCGTGATATTCTACATGAGACCTCCTGCGTGGCTACTCCGAAACAGAATGGTATGGCCGAGCGTCGTATCGGCTATGTGACATCGACGGCCCGCGCTCTCTTGCTGAATTATCACGTCCCGTGGACCTATTGGGGTGAGGCGATCTTGACAAGTACCCATCTTGTCAACCGTCTTCCCTCTTAGCAGCTGGCATTTACGAGCCCTATTGATCGGATACATGCAGCCTTCCCAGACATTCCTCTATGGACAGGCCTTCTACCGCGTATTTTTGGCTGCACTGCCTATGTCACGACCCGTCAGCTTCTCTGACGAAGCTCGATGCACGCGCACTTCGGTGTGTGTTCGTCGGGTACTCTTCTCTCCAAAAAGGGTATAAGTGCTATCATCCGCCCTCCCGACAGTTCTTCATCTCGGCAAACGTCACCTTTTTTTGCCGAGTATGAACCCTTTTTTAGAGCCCGCTCTTCCTCGTCTTGCCTCCCGCTGGACGAGGCTCCTTTGGCTTCCCCCTTGGAGCCCCTTCTATCTGTGGAGCCCACTGCTTCGTCTACTTCCTCCCCTCCTGATCCTTCTCCCCTTAACTCCTTCTCACCCCCATAGCCGTCTTCTGTCTTACCTTCAGTTTTTCCCTCATCTCTCGACGCATCTCCTGTTTCTCCCTTCGATGAGATGGCTCCTTCCCATCCTGGTGAAGTGCCTTCATCCTCTCCTCTGCCTTCCCCTTCTCCTTCGCTTGCTGAGTCGTCTTCCTCCCCTACTACTCCACCTCTGTCATCTCCGGATGATGATGATCAGTTGGGATGACCTATTGCTCTCAGGAAAGGGGTTCGTCAGTGCACTCGCGCACCTCTTTTCCCCCTCTCCCACTATCTTTCTTTGGACCGGCTGAGTATCCCCTACCAGTTGTTTCTTGCTCGCATCGAGTCGGATCCCATTTCACGTCGCTTAGCCGATGCTATCGCTTCTCCTCATTGGAAAACGGTGATGAACGAGGAGATGCAGTCCTTGCTCAAGAATCAAACTTGGGAGGTGGTTCCGCTACCTTTTGGCAAGAAGGCGGTTGGGTGCAAATGGGTCCACACCAAGAAGCATCATGCCGATGGTACTCTTGAGCGCTACAAGTCTCGGCTCGTCGCTCAAGGGTACACTCAGTCTTATGGTGTTGATTATTTCGAGACTTTTGCACCGGTGGCGAAGATGGAGACAATACGTATTCTTATCGCTCTTGCGGCCCATTCTCGGTGGACTATCCTTCAGTTTGACGTCAAGAATGCCTTCACGGCGACTTGATAGAGGAGGTGTATATGCAGCATCCTCTTGGCTATTCTTTTGGACCACCTGGCACTGTCTGCCGACTGCGCAAGTCTCTTTATGGCCTCAAGTAGTCGCCGCGGATGTGGTTTAGTTGTTTCTCCTCTGTCATGAAGATTGAAAGGTATGCCCACAGCAATGGGGATTCGTCTCTTTTCTTTCGCCACAGTCCGTCTGGCGTCTCCATTCTTGTGGTTTATGTTGATGATATTCTTATTACGAGGTCTGATGCTGATGAGACTCGTCGTCTTAGTGCTGCCCTGGCCCGGGAGTTTGAGATTAAGGCCTTGGGCCCTCTCAGATACTTTCTTGATCTTGAGGTTGCTTATTCATCCAATAGTATTTTCGTCTCCTAGCAAAAGTACACCGTGGACTTGCTGAAGCTGACTTTTATGGCAGATTGTGCACCTGTTCGTACTCCTATCGATCCCATTGTTAAATTGGGAGCCGGGGAGGATTCGCCACTTGTCAACCACTATCAGTATCAGCAGTTAGTGGGGAAACTTCTTTATCTGACGCATACGAGGTCGGATATTAGCTTTGTTGTTCATCTCCTCAGTCAGTTCATGCACGCTCCCCACGAGATCCATCGACAGGCCGCCCACCGGGTTCTTGCTTACCTGAAGGGCTGCCCAGGCAAAGGTCTACGTTTCCCACCGACCACAGATGAGATGGTGCGGGTCTACACCGATGCGGACTTTGCCGAGTCGATTGTGGATTGCCGTTCCACTACTAGATATTGTATTTTTCTTTTTGGTAGCCTGGTGACTTGGAAGAGCAGCAAACAGGACAAAGTGTCCCGGTCGAGTGCTGAGGCCAAGTATCGTGCACTTGCTGATAGGGCTTCTGAGGCCTAGTGGGTCCACGATATTCTATGAGACCTTCGTGTCCAGTATCGTGGACCGATTCATTTTTTCTATGACAACAAGTCAACGATTGCTTTAGCCAAGAATCTGGGTCAGACGGGTCGGATGAAACACATGGAATGTGACCGCTTCTTTTTCAAGGAGCGGATGGACGATGGCCTCTTTGATCTCGAATTTGTTCCGTCATCCGACCAGGCTGCTGATGTGCTGACTAAGGGGCTGCCCAATCCCCTCTTATTTCGTGCTTTTTCCAAGCTCAACATGGACGACATTCATATCTCGCTTGCGGGAGGGGGGGGGGGGTGTTAGCGATATTGTTCTCTCTCTCTCCTCTATAGACTAATATACCCCTTCTCTCTCTCTCCTCATCTTGGATATATATACCCCTTCATGTATACTTTTCGGGTTATGTCATTAATCTCTCTTCTTCTCCTCTCAAATCCTAGGTAGGGTTCATGAATTATCATTCGTGTGTGATGTTTGCAATGACGTTCATGAGCATATGTCATGACTAAGTGAATTATGATAAGATCATGATACCATGATCACTAGTCTTTAATCATATTTTCTAGACATTCCTATTCGTGAGATATTCGAGAAGGATATCGAATTATCCGAAAAGAATAACACTATCTAATCTAGCTTATATGATGAGTATGACTGATCTTGTAGCCATCGGTGTGGAGACATTAAGGATAGATAGTAGGTGCTCTTTGGAGAAAGAATTCGCTGAATTGATTCATATAAATCCTTAAATTGTAGTTATACCTAACTGTAAATGAGGTTGATTTATGTCATAGTTGTGTATATGATTCTTTGACTTAAGACATTAAGACATCTTGTGGATACATGATTGTGTTTTGATTATGACTTATTAATCCCAAGCCACATGATCTCTAAAACGTGATATATTAGATGTGACATGAAGTCCACGAAGACGATTGTATGATCAAGATGAGACCATCCGCCGTCGGTATTTGAGGAGATTGACTCAAAAAATAAGATGTAATGAAAACCTTGACCAATATACTAGAAATATCAGAGAAAGAGTTCCTATCCTACACGCATCAGTACTAACTTGAGTGACCAATTAGGGTTTGACAGTTGACCATACCCTAAGTCATTTATGAGTATCGTGCAGATGAAGGATTATATATGTATAATAATCGCTAATAGAAAAGTTCTATAAGTGAGTTCTTACATATTTCATATCTCCTAGAGTACGTGGTGTAGCTTGGTATGCAACGGGCTAGCTACTCAACCTATCGATTAGGTCAAATCGATAGTTGATTAATTAATCTATATGTTGATATGGATGATTAATTAATGTTTACTAATAAGGATTTATTTGATTTATAGAGTTATTAATTAGTGAGATATATAGACCTAGAGGGTCACACACATAAGGTCTATGGATGTTAGTGGATATAGACATAGTTATAAGGGTTTTTATGAAAAAAAATTATATACCAAATGAAAAATAAATAGGAGGAGAGCGACCACAACTTAAGGTGTCAATCCAAGCCTTGTAGGAATTATCTTCTTTCTTCTCTTTCTCTCTTGGTGAAGAGCTTTGAAGAGGAGATCCAACCATCCGAAGACTGTATAGATACCACTAGAGGCTAGAGACTTGAATAGCTTCAAGAACTCAGTCAAGGAAACTTTGTAAGCATATTTCCTCATACATACTAGATGATAAGATCATCTATTCTTTGTGCCTTAATGTTTTGAATATTTGATTCAATTTATTCCGCTGCATTCGATGTTTTAATAAAATATTTGGAAGGCTTATCGACCTCAGAACCAACACAATCTGATGGCCCCATCTCCTGCAATCCGCCCACTGCCATGCAAGTCCAGAATTGTTCAGATCTAGGGTCCCAACCTTCTAAGTCATTCTTGCAGTTTGCCTCTTCTAAAGTGACGTTTAAGTCCCCGCGGAAAAGTAAGGAGACCCCTCAAAAGTTTTCCACAACCTTTAGGATATTTGCCCATAACTCCTCTCGAAGTGGGGGAGAGGAGGGGCCATAAATGGAGACCACCACCCACTGCCACCCCCAGCGAGCCAGGCCAAGTGGATCGCCACAACGTGGCACCCGACATGTTTGTTGACCTTGGCAAAGAGGGACTCGTTCAAGGCAACGGCTACCCCATTCAATCTGCTAACTGCCTCAAGAGCCACATATCCCTCCAAGTGACCATGGCCAAGCACGTTCTAGACTTCGAAGTCACATGTTTCTAGCATCATTTCTTGCAACATCACTACTAGCCGCACCCCACTCCCTGAGACAATGACCCACAATCCCTCATCTCCGCTCGTCCCGCAAACCTCGAACATTCCAAGAGATGCACTTCATGGGTGGGTAGCTAGGATCCCCACCGGTGGGGCTTCTCGATAAGCCTCAATTATCTCGGCAATCTTCATGATCGTTGGCGTCTCCTTCAACTGATGTACCTTACTTTCCCCATCTCGGTAGGCATGTGCTTCCGCCCAAGGTGATCGTCGTGTGAGGCTTGCGTCAGGTCCTGTGCTGCTCACAAGTCCAGTTATATATGAGCACTAAATTTTTGGCACGACCATTGGCTTTTGGTCTTTGGGGTCTCGCCCTTTGCTTCTTCCCAGCATTGTCTTCATTATGGGGGATTGTAATATTAGAGGGCTCTACATCAACCGCCCCCTCCTTGGCCAGTTTTAGGTTCAGCTGTGGCGTTTCCACTGCGTTAGGATCCACCTTTCTCTATTCCCCCTTCAATGCAATCGCCGGGCTGGGAACTCTATTCGTTGCTGAGGATCTGAGTGGTGTCCTCCCCATAAATGTGAAAGGATGTTGTGGCGAAGGAGGTGAGGGCGATGTAGGGAGGTGGAGGAGCGAGTGAGGGCGGTGGTGGCAGCGGCGAGGGCAGAGAAGATGGTGGATCCGGTGGTGGTGGTGGGGGAGGTGGTGGGGGTCGGGACCGCAATGGTGGCAGAACCACCAACATCCGGATGGCTGGGGTGCCTAGCCTCTGCACACCATCTGATTTTTCTCAAAGTTTATCCTTCTCTCGGTTTTAAATTCTTGACGTCCTCCTTGTTGATATTTAGGCCACTCTCCAACATCTTGTAGATCTGGAAATATTTGTGTTCTTCTCATATTTCTCCCTCTTCTCTCGACTGATCTTTTCTCCTCAGTATGAGATGAGGACCTTTTGGTCCCAGTGCAATGAGTTTTGAGAATACTTTTTCTTTCTTGATTCACAACAAGAGAGTTTCAGGACCACGGAGAGAAAGAGATGGTTGGGAGATAGATCAAGGAATGAATATATAGGTTTTTAGAGTGCTTGTTGTTGACTGGGGAGATGATTGCAATGGATGGCATGAGATAGACAGGGAGAATTTTTGGAAGTTGATCTTGTACATGGCTTTGAACCCTGGTAGAGAGATTCTATTTTCACATCCGTTTTTGTCGTGCCCTAGAATATAGAGAGGGACATATTCATCCTCATAATGTCTTGTGCATCAGGTGATGTCTGTGAGTATTGTATCTTCACGTTTGTTTTCCTGTGAGGATTGTTTTTCCTCTCATTCTCTTTTGTTTTTATCTTGGGATTTGGTGTGAAGGATGGGAGGAATTATACCTCCTTTTGTTCTTGTATAAAATGACAGATATTCGTACCCTTCAATGGGTGTTAGGGTAATCCCGACAAGAGAGAATAGAGCAGTTGCGGGATTAAAGAAAGAGAAAAGAATCATATTATTCCATTAGTTACATCGGGTTTTATAACCCTTTTTCCTAACGGCTAGTTACAACGGTAACACTAGTTTAGGTAATGTCTAAACTATCCTTATACTTATAACACCCCCTCTCAAGCTGAGGAATGGATATCTATCAGTCCCAGCTCGCATGTTAGCTTCATAAACTGCTCCTTAGGTAATCCCTTCGTTAGTACATCTGCTCGTTGTTCCGATGTTGCAATGTAGGGAGTATCTATGTCGTGTTGCTCCAACGTCTCCGTGATATAGTGCCTATCAATACTGACATGTTCTCATCTCGATCATGTTGTATCTGGATTGTGAGCGACTTTAATTGCTGATTGGTTATCACGTAAAAATTCTTGTTGGGCTTTCTAACTTGATGTGAAGATCTTTTAAGATTCCTTTGATCCACACAAGTCTGCGTCAGTCCGTGTGAGAGAGCCCGAAATTCCGCTTCAGTAGTGGATCGTGCAACTACCTCTTTGTTTCTTGCTCCTCCACGTAATTAGATTTCCAAGCAAGGAATGTGCAGTATCCAAGTGGTGGACCTGCGATCGATTAATGAACCTGCAAAGTCAGAATCTGTATATGCATCTAAGGAGAGCGTACCTTGGCGTTTGAAGTGTAGTCCCCATCCCGTGGTTCCCTTTTAAGTATTTGAGGACTCGATGACCAGCTTGTAAGTGAGATACTCTTGGGTTATGCATAAATTGGCTCATACGCTTTACAGCATAAGCAATATCCTAAGCGCGTGTGTAATAAATAAATCAATTTTCCAACCAATTTTTGATAATTCCCTATATTTGTTTCGGTTCATTTTTCAGTCCATGTTAGTTGATGTTTTACTTCAATAGGAGTATTTGCTGGTTGACAATCTGCAAAGCCCGTTTCGTTAGAGATCTATTATATATTTTTTTGCCGAGAGAGAATGATACCATGATAGGAATGGGCCACTTCAATTCCTAGGAAGTATTTCATTTGACCTAAGTTTTTTACAGAGAATTCTTCCATAAGTTCTTGTTCTAGTTTAATTCTTTCTTCAGAATCATCTCCTGTGATTATTATATCGTCAACATATACAATTAAGATAGTTATCTTCTCAATATTGGAGTGTTTATAAAATAAACTATGATCTCCATTTGACTGAGAATACCCCCACTTCTTCATAGCAAGTGAAAACCTACCAAACCAAGCTCTAGGTGATTGCTTAAGACCGTATAAGGCTTTTCGTAACCTACATACTTGATTGCTTAATGAGTTAGAGTATCCAGGAGGAACTTTCATATAAATTTCCTCCTCTAAATCCCCATGAAGAAAGGCATTTTTCACATCATATTGTTGCAATGACCAACTGAAATGCACTGATAGGGCTACTATAACCCTTATAGTATTCATCTTGGCTACTGGCGCAAAGGTTTCCTCGTAATCTATTCCATATACTTGAGCGTATCCCTGAGCTACCAATCGTGCCTTGTATCTTTCAATACTCCCATCTGACAGATATTTTATAGAGAAGACCCATCTACACCCAATTGGTTTCTTCATAGATGGTAGTTGTACAAGTTCCCATGTCTGATTTCTCTCCAAAGCCTCTAATTCCTCCTTCATGGCCTCGTTTCCACTGCGTGGAATAGCTAGTGCTTCATCAATGCATGGAATATATTCTTGGTGTAGAGAGGTTAAGAATGTTCTATACTGATCAGTAGCTTTTGAGAAGGTAAGATAACTACTTAAGGGATATGGTGTATTGTTTGATTGTCTCGAGTCATTTTCAGGATTCTTGATTTTGTCTCTTTGTACAGATTCTTCTTGTATGCCGGTCTCTTTGCATATGTCTTTGTCGGATGAACCTATTGATAACTCTATTTCCTTCTCTGAAGGAATACTAGTCTCCTTTATTTTTCCTTTTCGTGCATATACTTGAGTATATGTAGGTGCCTTACTGTAATTTTCAACACCCTCAAATTCTTCATTTTGAGATCCATTCGGGTTATCATATATATAGATTAATTGCGACTCCGGTTGTGTTTTTCCAATCGGAGGATCTAACCCTTCCCTTCTCTCCTCAATGGGCAATGGATCATGATTCTGTTGATAAAACTGGTTTCTTTCACTAAAGGTAACATCTAAGGAGACTAAAATTTTTCGTCCAGTAGGGTAGTAGCATTTATATCCTTTTTGTGTATTTGAATATCCCACAAATACACACTTAATTGCTCTAGGTGATAATTTATTCGTCTGATTTGGATAGAGGTGTACATAACACTCACATCCAAACACCCTTTTGGGTAAGCTATCACCTAATTTGAGTAAAGGGAAAGCTGCTGAGAGTAGTTGTAAGGGAGATTGTGCATTTAAGGTCTGACTTGCAGTCCTATTAGTAAGATAAGTAGCAGTAAGCATTGCTTCCCCCAAAAGGAAGCTAGGCGTGTTACTATGAATTAGAAGGGCCCTACTTTTTTCCTGAATAATCCCTATTCTCCTCTCTGCAACCCCATTCTGTTGAGGAGTATATACACATGAGGTCTCATGGACTATTCCTAAATTGGCGTAGAAGGTTTGTAGATCATGATTAATAAAGTCCTTAGCATTATCGGTGTGAATAACTTTAATCCCCTTTTCAAATTGTCTCTCAATCATCTGGACAAATTGTTTGATTTTCAAGGTAACTTCTGACTTATGTTTTAGTAAATAAATCCAACTAAACCTACTACAATCATCTACAAAAACTAAGAACCACCTAAAACCATGGAGATCAGTTGATGGTGCTGGTCCCCATACATCGCTATGAATAAGATCAAATGGAGTTTTTCTTTTTTCAGAATTTTCTGATACATATGAGTGCCTCTTATGTTTGGATTTCTCACAAACATCACACACAAAATGTTCAATCTGAATTCCTTGAAAAACTTCTGGATACATTAGTTTTAAAACTTGAAAGGAAGGGTGGCCTAATTGCTGATGAAGGAGCCATATCTGTTCCTCTTTATGTCTGGTAGCCTTGGTCACTAGTGCACTAGATGAACACCCTTCATTGTTGAGTGTGCTCCTACTAAGTTTCTGGGTGCCTCTACATGATGGTAGGTAGTAGAGGCCTCCATGAATCCTAGCCAGACCAGTCTTCAACCCGTGCACCTTATCACAAAGAAAAGCATTAATTCCATCAAATTCAATTTTGTATGGAATTAGAGAGGCAATCCTTTGAACGGAGACTAGACTAATACACAGATTAGGGACATAAAGTACATGTTCTATATTTCCAATTGGGTGTAAGTTAACTGTTCCTATGCCTGCTACTGTGAGGAGCGTGCCATCTGCTGTCTGAACTTTTAAGGTACTTGGACAAGGTATATATGAGACAAAATAGCTACGTATGGGAGTCATATGGTCCGTTGCACCAGAGTCTAATATCCAGAATTCTCGGAGATCTGATTTTGTTACTGAGACGTTAAGTGTAAGGATTTTATTAAAAATAAAGCTCTTACCAGAATTTGCTACTGTTGTTGACCCGATGATTGGTGAAGACTTGACAAGTTCAGCTTCCAATTGCTTTATTCTGTCCCTTAAGAGATCCATCTCACCTTTAGCTACTGACGGTTGGAATACATTACCCACATAATGTGTTGAAGGCTGCCAAGTTCCACTATTTTGTTGAAGCATCATATGACTTTGGCTGATTGCAGGCCGTCCATTTAATTTCCAGCATGTCTCTCTGGTATGTCGATGGCGTTGGCAGAAATCACACCACTGAGAATCTTTGAAATCACCTTTCTTTTTTTGATGTGATCTTTTTTGGAAAGGTGCTTGATAAGTTGCTGGATAAGGTGCTTGATTGGAGGATGACTTTATATTATATGACTGTGGCTGTCCTGTATTGGATGCTTGTCCAACTGTTGGTATGCTTGGAGGTTTCAGCGTGTAGGCTTGGCTTTCTGCAGGAGGTGATATATTCATAGACATGAGCCGACCTTCTTCTCTAATTATCTGAACTACTGATTCACTAAATGACAGGGGGTTTTCCCGGTTAAACAGAAGACTCCGCGCAGTTTCAAATTCTGATCTTAGACCTGTTAAGAATCGATATGTTCTTCCTTTCAACGCATATTCCCGGCCTTTAGGATCAGTAGGAAGTGGTCGATAAAAATCAATTTCCTTCCACAGAGCTTGTAGTTCGTTTGAGTATTCCAACACGCTCCGGTGTTCTTGGAGAAGATTCATGGCTTTCTTGTTGAGATCTGCCATTGTCGATTCATCTCCAAGTTTTGAGTACAATCTAATTACCTCATCCCATATATCTTTGACAGATTCGTGATCCATAAATTGATCACTGATCTCAGGTTTCATCGAATCCAGTAGCCACGTGAATAATATATCTTCTTCATCGATCCATTTGTAGTAATTTGCGTCGTCATCACTTGGTCGAGAGTTTGTAAGATGTGCTTCTAGTTTTCGAGGCCTGAGAGTACGCTCTATAAATCGTTTCCAGTGGTAGAGATTCTTGCCCGTAAATAAATTTCGGGTAGTCGTGGTGGGCAAGTGAATCACAGCTGTGATTCCTGGTGTAGACAAGGCAAGAGTAGGTCTAATAATTGCAGACGGATTTATCGATGATGAGGCAGTGGTCACCGGCGGAATTTTTTCCTTAGGTGAGATTTGTTCCATCTTCTCCGTTTCTCCTCGTAAACCCTTAAATCGGATTTTCTTCTATCCGTAAATCAGAGGTACGTATTCTGCACAGCACCCTGCAGATATGCAGTTCAGGGGTAGGAGAATATCGGGACCTAACCTGATTTTTTTGTTTGCAGCAGATTCGTCAGAAATAATGCCGCAGATTCGCAGATTCGGGATTTGCAGATTTGAGATATTCCGCAGTGTACGCAGCTTCGGAATATCTCAGGAAGAAACCGACCAGCCTTTCCCGCAGTTACGCAGATCGGGAAGCTCTTCGCGTCGTCAATCTCTGATTGCCGATGGTGGCTCTGATACCATGACAGATATTCGTACCCTTCAATGGGTGTTAGGGTAATCCCGACAGGAGAGAATAGAGCAGTTGCGGGATTAAAGAAAGAGAAAAGAATCATATTATTCCATTAGTTACATCGGGTTTTATAACCCTTTTTCCTAACGGCTAGTTACAACGGTAACACTAGTTTAGGTAATGTCTAAACTATCCTTATACTTATAACGCAAAAAATTGTGGAGCTCTTACCTTTTCTCTACTTTAATGTCAGTTGTGATAAAAAATCAAGGCACCTCTCTATTTTTATAAAGATCTTCTTCCCTTGGGCATTATTTGCCATATTTTTCCCAAATATCTGCTCTAGTTTAAATAGATATTGAACTGGATGGATTCGTCTCAGATCGATTAGGTGCCATCGATAGGATATCAATTGGAATAAGATTGTTTAATGTAAAGAGTAGAAGGAACCTAACTCCAAGGGGCAAATTGCCAAATGAGGAACTGTGGAATCATTCTTCATATAGCCGGCTGGCCATTGGTTCTCTAGATTCATCAGAATTTATCATCAGTCCATATTGATGACAGCATTAATCTACTATTTGTCCATTCGTTTCAAATTTAATCCATTAAAATGTACGTTATCATTGCTTTATTTTTTTGGGAAGATTTTCTATGTACTTATTAGATTACCACCCTACTTTCTCAAAAATTTGATGACATTTTTCCATTCTCAGTCAGAAGCTGGAAAGAAGCTTCCATTCATCCTCGTCATAAACCTACAGGTATGCATTTATCTCATGCTTAAATTTGGATTTATCCTTTCTGAATGATGAGGAAATTTCAAGGTTCCTGCAAAGCCAAACTACAGTTTGGTCATGTACTACGCTGCTGACCGGCCGATAAGGAAGGGATCCTTACTAGACCGATTTGTTAATGGGTCTGACCTTTTCCGGGACTCAAGGTTCAAGCTCATTCCCAGCATCGTGGAGGTCGGACTTTCTACAATCTTTTCTCTCCAGATGATGCGTAGAACAAGGAATCTCTCACATTATCTATATTACAGGGGTATTGGATGGTCAAACGAGCGGTTGGGAACAAAGCTTGCCTCCTTGGAAAAGCCGTGGCATGCAATTATCTTCGTCAAGATAACTTCTTTGAGGTGGGCCTTCTCTCATCTCCTGTTAACCTGATATTGACTTTGACTTTGACTTGACTTGTGAATTCTCTGTAGATTGATGTAGACATCGGCTCATCTTCCGTTGCCAGGAGCATTATTGGCTTGGTGCTAGGTTACGTCACCAGCCTGGTCGTTGACCTGGCCATCCTTATTGAGGTCAAGAAGATTCTCATCTTTTTAACCAACCGAATGTTCAGAAAATCCGTACCCACTATACATTTTTCTTGGTGTTTGCAGGCCAAGGAAGAGAGTGAGCTCCCAGAATACATTCTGGGTACTGTCCGCCTAAACCGCGTGAAGCCTGAATCCGCCATCTCATTCTGAAAATCTGATTGTGTCTGTTGGCTTGACTACCCCTTGACTTCTCTTGTCTGTCTATGATATAAGTATCATCCTTTGTGTGGAAATAATTGATTCTGGATTGGATTTTGAATGTCCTCTTCTTATATGAGCAATGCCCCAACCTCGCTCCTGCCTTCCTCAAAGAGAGAGAAGGGGGAGGAGAAAGAGAGAGAGACATCCGATGGATGGGAATGGCATGGGCTTTCTGGATTTGCGCATCTCACTTCCATCTAGGGTTGTCCAATCATGATCTATCAGAATCAATTGAGTCATGATCGCCGACTCAATATCGTCGATCAAACATGATGGGCAATGAAAGACCCGAAAGGAGGGCAATGCAACTAAGAGAAGTGTGAAGTGGTTTCTTTTCCAACACATTTTACTGTTTTTTTCATGAATTAATCATTCAGTCTTTGCCTCACAGAGTAAAATATAGCAGTCCGTACTGGTTCGGGACCGATAACCCATGCATCCAAGCGAAGACTCTACGCTTGTATCATGTTATCTTGATACAAGCGAAGAGTTTGGCATCTTGAGTCATCTGAATTCCGACTCCCAGTCCTCTATCATGACCTGCGACTGCCTTAACCCCATGGGGTCACACACTGCTCCCAATTCCCACGGCTTGTCTTTGCTACTGCTACTGCTAGTGCCACTGCAACTGCCTTGTCTTACCTTCAATATTTTGTCTTCACAAGTATGCTCGGACTGCTGTGAGTCTCCTTACCCACTAGGAAATATGATCACCTCAGATCTGAGATCCACCAAGAATTTTAGGTAAGTCACTATGAATTCCTCTTTCCGATGAGTAAGCACCAATCAGTCAATAGTCATGTGAAAAAATATGACTAGGGTTTCCTTGAGTAGCCTAAGCTGATCAATTCTCACGAACAGATGACAATGAAGTACATTGAACTCAATCAAACAAGAATTAAAAATCAGATGAAGTAAGACGGAGTAACTAAGCAACTAAATAAAGTCAATGGATAAATAAAAATTTGTTGGACATTGACTTTGACTTGGTGCTCAACTGTCTTTGACTGGGTCTTTAACATGGTCATTGACTTTGACTCGGTCTTCTCATGATTTAGACCTGCATCCTTGGATATTGAGTGTAGTTACTAACAGAGTGAAAGATTTTTATGACAGAGAAATAAAAGATGAGGTTATTAATAGAAAATGAATAGAAATCTGTAGAAATCAATGTAGCTATGTTCTTATCCCCCTGATCTGAAAATATAATTTTATATTTATGTATATAAATATAAAAGCATATATTAAAGTGAACTAAGGTAAATAGTTAGTTCAATCAACTTCAGTGGATTGGATGTACACAAATCAGCAAAGCATATAAAATGCAGTATTTAACTGGTTAGGTCTAAATTTAATGAAGCAGCATCATAACCCTAATTTATGTACGTGATGAGTATTCAATGTCAATAATAAACAAAAGAGAAATAACCAAATTTACATCTTGGAGAGATTGAACAAATAAGTAGGTGAGAATTGAACACCTCAGCGGGCGCAGGATTTGACCGGAATAAGAGAGTACAAGTCAGAATAAATTAGATAAAGAGATCAATACTTATCAGTAAGAGAATCAAAACAATCATGGAAGAAAATATGAATTAATATGTGAAAGAAATTCAGAACTTAATGATGAGCATGAATGAAACTAATTGTTCTGATTTTCTCTCTCACTAAAGTCCCTTAGCATGCCTTTCTCATATGACTTTGAATTAGTGGTATGATAAAAAAATCAATTATTAATGAAGAAAAAGAAATAACTCAAAACCTCTTGATCACTAAACTAATGAAATTAATCTTAAATTAACTACGAATTTTGAATTTACACTGATTATATAGAAGAGAATATATAAACAATGGTAGAAGCTAATGAAAAAATGAGCAGTTTCTTCAATAATGAAACACTAGTGTAAAATATAATTGTAAAGGAGATGTCTGATGATGATGAATTGATGTCAATTGAGAATTGATGATATAAAATGAATATGATGCTCATGTAGAGACCAAAGAAATCAATTTTGCTTCTTTCTCAATATCATATTTTTCCCCCATCTTCCTCATCTCTGTACTCATCCTCAATGAATTCAACATTTACAGTCTTCCTCGTAATCTTCTTGTGCCTGTCATAAACAAAAACTCTATCATCATCATATCTTAATGCCTCTTCCTTCATAGCATAAAGCTACACAATTGTGATATTGGCTTAGTAGAACTCAATTCAATATAATTCTTGATGACAAAGAGAAATCTTAGAAACCTTTGAGGATTTTGATATAATGCATTTTTTTATATCCAAATATATTATTCTTAAGTGATTTTAATTGATGTTATGATATTTTTATTGCATTTTCATGAATCAAATGATGTTTATCTCAAGTTGTCAAAATATAATTTTAAGTTCAATTTTATGCAATTAATAAGTTTTAACCTTATCAAGATTAAATACCTTGTTAATAGCACAACCTTAAGAATAATTTTAAATCAGAGACTTGAGAAGACATGTTAAAAAAACAATAATGAGAAGATTTTGGTCTAGAGGAAATGGCAAAGGTGATTGAGTTTACTTTCTAAGCCAACCTAGTGGTATTTGGTGAAAGACATTTGATCTTCAGTTATGTAAACATAATCTTTGATTACGTCCATTCGTGTATTTTATCCCAAGAAAAAGTTTATTTTCTATCAAACCAGAATACAACGAGAATCTAATGATAGAACTCCCCAATACAATATGGAAAAAAAGAATGTAGAATCCTCTACAAACAGTCCCTAAAGTCGCCCCTTGTTGTATGGCTAAATTATTCTTAAGCTAAATGCCATTGACATATAGAAGACTAAATTCTTGATCTAAGGAAAAAGCTTGATTGAAAAAGAATTTTTATTTTGAAAGATATTTATTTTCTAAGGTTTAGGAATTTTTTGGAATTTTCAAGAATTTCTTTAAAGGAAAAGAGAAAAAAAAATGTGGGGACCCAACATAGCAGCTGACATGGATGTGCACCACAAGACACACAACTAGTGAGCCAAGATAGCAAGCAAGTAATCAATTGGTACTGATACAACATTTATTCAACCCTTTCATAGCACTACGGTGGAACCCATGTGTTACTTATTTCATGCCTATGTGGGCTTTCTACTCTTCATGTGGCACTTATTAAATGCTTGCATGGTCTGACAATAGGTGGTGTTCAGAGAAATTATCGACTTTTCGATGTTATAATTTTGGTTTTCAATTTATATCCCTTAAAATATAGAATTTTTTTGGAATTTTTTTTTTCATTCTCACAATAAATGTTGATTAGATAAGCCTGGGTCATCCATCTTCACTAAGTGAAAGGTGGGGGCCGTGACAATGCCTAATTCATCGGGCACTAGAAGCGGGGCCATGAGCCCATGAAGCAAGACATGTGACATCATCTTGAGTCAATCTTCATTGAGAATAGATTGACACCAAAATTAAATGGCTTTCTCTCTCCTTGTGGCATCATCACAATTTTCACATCATGAGCAACTTTTTGACTATTTCAACTTCACCAGAATGGGAAACATGGATCGCATCCTCGGCTCTTGCGCATCTAATGCACAGATCTGAAGATTGAGACAGCTTTCAACACTTGATCACCTCAAATGAGGGATTGTGTGACATGTGACACAATATTGGCCACAAAAAGCCATAAAAACATGCAACAAATAGTGGAGAATGATCCCAAAAGTTTTGAAGGGTTTATTTTGATTTTTCTAGGAGACACATGGGCCAATTACAATGCACACAGCCCCTTAGCTCCTTAACTCCCTGACTAGATGGCAAGCATGCAAAATGGCTCTTTAAGGTCATTTCAAGGCCAAAGCCCCTATAAAGGCCGTTTCTTCCTCTTTTTCTCATGTACTTTGGACTTGTGACACCTTGATTTTTGGCTGAACGTGATACTTTCACCTATTTAATGATGATTTTGTATACTTCCATTTTTATATGAAGTTATATTGAATTATAAATTGACTTTGAAATGCGTGGTGACTTCATTGCTTAAACGGTGACAGTTGTCATTGAAAAATTGTAATCTATAGGTTGGATCATCTACTCAATGCCTCCAAGTTAGTTGAAGTCTTCTTCATATTTTAAAGGTTTATATAGGTTAGATTTGAATTAAGAGAATAATTTTGGTAAGTTTTCAAAAAATTTATAGAAATCCTTTCTCTCATGATTGTGGTAATCTTTGTTTGATTGGCGCTTGGTTGGATGTGATGAATTCCCTTTGTTCCCCTCTTTTTATATCTTCCATTATCTCTATTTTCTCACCTCTTTTCCTCCATTTTTTTTACTAAAGTCAAATCAATTTTTGGATGTCGTTGTCATAAACCCAATGACTTGTGGATTTGACTCATATTCTCCATTACACTTGATTAATATTATCATTTGAGTGGATTTGTTGTATTTATAAGTAAACATGTAAAGCATTATTCTTTTCAATGACTCTGTGTTTTCATGCTTATCAGACTTGATGACCCATTTAATATGACAAATTATCATAGTCGTATCAAACATTGCTATTGTTTTCAAATAATTCTCTGTCCTTCTCAAGTTAAATCTCTCACCACTTGATGGTTGCAAGTGAGAAATCATTAAAACTTCCATAATCTTAAATTCTTGCACTTTACCCATGATTCTTGCACTAGTACCACAACAAACACATTCCTCCTGTGCAACATTTCTAA
This sequence comes from Lemna minuta, assembly GCA_024174645.1. Taxonomy (NCBI): domain Eukaryota; kingdom Viridiplantae; phylum Streptophyta; class Magnoliopsida; order Alismatales; family Araceae; genus Lemna; species Lemna minuta. Next base: position 12,934,224 of record CM044112.1, read on the forward strand.
ATACTCCTCTAATTTATGAATCAAGACCCTAAAAGAATGCCATGTTATCATCCACTAAACTTCATCCAAAATAACGCATTTAGCTAATATTTTCCTTGGAACTTGACCTAATATTTTCTTGACATTATTATTAGTATGTAGGCTCGAAGTAGTCATCTTTGACATATATATAAATTTTTTGGCACCTCATATTTGTGCTAGAAGTGTTATTTATCTTAGTAAAATGTGGCCCACAGGCCAATAAAATCTAAGAAATATATTTTATTATCAATATAGTATTCATTATTCGATATATATGATATCTTTAGTGAAGTCTAAGAAAATTTTTATAATAAGTAAAATTTAATAAGACCATACTAAAATGATTACTTTTCTATGACTAAATATTCTACATTTCCCATTCATGGGATATTGAAGAAGAATATAAAATATTCAAACAAAAGAAAATTTCTTGCATGTACTCATGTAATGAGGTTGGTTCATCTCATGAGCAGTTGCACCATTTGTGTGGAGACAGTAAGGAGGGGAATTGGGCTCTCCTTTTAGAAATTATCTAAAATGATTTAAATGAAACCCTAACTTCAACATTTTTATAGGTGGTCCTTAGACTTGAGATGCCAAAAACTTCTTATAATTGCAATATAGCATACTTACTTTGACATAAGAGCATCTAAAAAAAAGATTTCTAATTGTCAAAGAAAAGATGTAATAATATAAAAATGAAAGTTATGATGTTCTCAATAATGCAAGTTTTTGTTGAGGAATGGAAAGTAACATAAAAGAAGTTTTGTGATGAGTTTTGATGACACTAGTTCAAACTAGGATGATAGATTAGAGCTTAAAATTGATTTTTCTTTAACTTATTCAAGGAGTATCATGTGGATGATGGATTATATATATACAATAACTATTAACATATATGTTTCATGTGTGCATAACATGACATAGCTTTGCACCAAATGTGTCAATGACTTGACCTATCCTTTTTCTGAAATCTATATAATATTAATTAATTTCCTATTTATACTTAATAAATTAATTAGGCATACTGATAAAGAGTTATTGGGTCTTTTGGGCCATTTATTCAATGTGTGCTTGGGCCTAAAGGCTCATAGGCCAGAAAACTTTTAGTGAAGGGCTTAGTAAATAATTATGTTGGATTTTATGTGAAAAATGTTGCTCATGATATAAGGAATTTAATGAGTAGAGTTTGAGGAACTCATGAAACCTTTTTCTTCTTTCTCCCTCAAATATTTCCAATACATAATGGTGAACAGATACATACAAGCGAAGGCTAAGTTGACTAGTGCTTCACATCAAATGCAAGAAGATGAGCTTTGTTAAAATGGGAACCACATGAAAATTGATGAATATTATCTGGTATGTGTGAGGGTTGACTTGCTCAACTCTCTATTCTAGAAGCTTCAAGAACATTCTAGAATTTTATAGAATTTTCTAGAATCTTCTAGATGCTTATAAACTCTTCTATGCTTCTTCTAGAAGTTTGTGGAGTCTTCTAGATTTTCTAGAAGTTTATGAATACAATTCATAGATTTTGGATCTTTCTAGATGTTCTAGAAATGAATGGACATCTTCTAGAGAGAGAGTCTCTAGAAGATTCCATAGAGCTCCATAAGAAGAGGAACTTACCCCAATCTTAGGGCAACCTAATGAAGCAACCCCAGAGCAACATGAAGGAATGAAACCCTTTTGAAGGAAGGACCAAGCTACTTGGATAATTGTAGAAAAGAGAGGGGGGCAACATAGCATTTTTGCAAGCATATTTATGAAGAGGTGATACTAAGTGTGGCTCTTCTTGTTGGTTAGTTCTTTTGGTGAACTTGTTATCTTTCATCTTGTTATCCGAGCTGTTTTGGACTTCTATTGTGAAAATTTTTGTCTCATTTAATTTTCTCCATTTTTTTGGGCTTTGTCTAATCTCATCCCTAGATTCTTGGTGGACACTTAAAACTAATTAGATACATACTTTAGACTCCATTTAGAAAAGATCCTCAACAGCATGTAACACAAACACCCTTCAATGTCTCATTTATACTAATTGAAATGAAATTTTATTTATTTTCAATATTGTGTAATTTTTTCAATGAAGTCTATAAACATATGAAATGAAAAATTGAATTATGATGAGATAATACAAGGATCACTAGTCTTTAAATGAATATTCTAAAGATTCATATCTGAATATATTTGAGGACATAGAAATATCCTCTAAGATTAACACTATCGGATCTCACTCATGAAATAAATATGGCTAATATTGTGGCCATTGGTGTGAAAATATCAAGGATACACAGTAAGTTCTATTTAGAGAAAAATTTCACTCAATTGATTCCTATGAATTTTTTAGTGATATTATGCCCTCAAAATCAGGTTGACTCTATTAGGATTTAAGGTTTGATAAGCCCTCAAAATCTAATTAGAAAACTTTGATGCAGTGGAAGATATTAGATTGAAGATTCAAAGCATAAAGCCCCATGAACTAAAAATCCTATCATCTAGGGCATATCCAAATAAAAAATTACGTGGTTCCTTCAAGGAGCTCTTTAAATCTGTTCAAATGTCTAGCCTCTTGCAGTATCCACACCTTATTTGGGCGGTTGAATCTCCACTTGCACCTCTTCAACCCTTTGAAGATCTCCTAACCATCTAGTCTCAATAGATCACTAGGGGAGTTCCAAAGAAAGCAAGAGAGGAAAAGAAGAGAGGGGTGGGAGCTCACCTAGCCTCCCATTAGCACTCCATAGGGATAGGAATCGACCTCCATCTTTTAGACTCCTAGATTTGAAACTTTTTCACAAAGGCCATCGTAAAGATGCCTATATTCACCAACACCCATTGATCTTATATATGTGACCCTTTCGACCCATATATCTAGCTAGTTAGCAGCTCTAATGATTTAATAACATTTATCCCTCAAACTTAATAATTAACTATAACAATATTTATATTAAGTAATCCACGATTGATTTAAAACAATTGATAGGTTGACTAGACCACCCATTGGGTGCCAAGCTATACCATCTACTCTTGGAGATATATTGTGTTGGGATCTACTGTTCGATAGGCTTTCAAATTTTAGATTAAAACATCAAAAGTAGTGGAATACATCGAATCAAACCTGTAAAAAGCTAAGACACCAAGAACTAATGATCCTATCATCTGGGATAGATTATAATCCATACTTATATGGTGATGAAACAAATTGATCCGATCATTGATTACACACCAATCGTGTCAAAAAGTAATATCAAACTCACCAATTTTATCAAATAATCATAAATTAAGGAGTATAGTGGTGAATAAGGGTCAACTCCATGGAGAATTTGGGTACTTTCAGATGATCTTTTGAAATTCGATCAAATCGAATGATGAATCATGGTGAGAAATTAGGGAAATTGATATTTTTGGAAAGAGGAATTGAAAAGAATCCATGGAATCAAATATCACTGAATTTGGATCAAGATTTGCGGAGAAATCATCAAGTGAATAAGAGAGAAATTTTTGAAATTAAAAATCACCAAAAACCGAATCTCAAATTGAAATTGACTAAAATTACGATTCGAAATTGAAATCTATAGCTATACAAAGGAAGATTAGGGTGAAACACGATCTCTAACCCAATATTGCACTCGAAGTGATCCAATTAGTCGCTGGATCAAAGACTTTTCATTCCCGAATTCGAAAAAGGATTGTTGATGTTCAAGAGCTAATTTCTTCATATTCTCTCAACGAAATCTCACTTTCAAGCACTCCGTGGAGGCAGAAATGAGTCTAGAAGCGATTGTAAGCAAGAGATTCAAGGTATTTGGTGTCTAAACAGTTTGATTACTTGAATTTCCTTAGAATGTTTTATAATGTCGAAGAACACCTCTATTTATATGAAAAATTGGGCATAATCGTCCGATCAAGCGTTTAATCTTCAACCAACATCTCTGATAAAACGCAGAGATGCAAATCGTTATGGTTAAGTCATGGCCGTTGGATCTCCGATAGCCCACGAGATGAAGTCACATCGTGCGCATTAGAAGTAACGCACCGACTGATCGTCGTTTGATCTTGATCCGACGCTCCAGATGCGTTTCGTCGGCTTTAATCTCAGGCGTTATAACTCCTCAGATCGACGGCTGATATTAAATCGTTTTAAAAAGATTCACCAGCGAATAGGATTGCGCCACATACTCCCCTGCCTTAATTGACGATCAACGCTCGTGATTAATCACGCGATTGGATGCTCCAGATTTTGCCACATCACCTGCGCGATTATAAAATCAATTTTAAATTAAATAAATTGATTTTAAATTCAGAAAAATTCGGAAAAAATCCCTAAAAATTATAAAATTCATATCTTTGAAAATATAACTCCAAATTTATCCAAATTTATTTCATTGGATCAGAAATTAAATTATCTATCATTATAAAAAGTTAAATTTAATTAATAACAAGAGAATAAATTTGTATTTCAAAAATACACTCACTTCTTTTAGATTTTAAAACTTTGACAAATATATGAGTGTATATAAAATGATTTCTCTTATTATTTAACCTTAAAAACTAAGTATAATCTCAAGTAAAGATGGGTTATGAAAATATTATCCTTAATTCATCATAATTAACCCTAAATTAATGCATTTTTATATTATAGTGATATTTTCATAGAATGATTGATAAACACTAAAAAAATATGATAACATGCATTAGAATGGAATGTTGTATGCCTTAATTTGCTTTAATAATCATGTATTGTTATGTTTAATTAGCATGTTATCATATGGTTCACTTGAAGGAGTTCTCAAAATTTTTTTAAATATCAAACCTCTCATGGTTCAAGTGCCCATTTGATAGGTCAAGTAACTTGTGATAAGACAAATCCGAGAGGTCGTTGAATACACGTGGAGACGTGTCAAAAATTTACCAAACTCACCAATTTTGAGAAATAATCATGAATTAGATAGGATAGTGGTGAATAAGGGTCAAATCCACAGAGAATTATGACATTTTCGAAGGACTTCTTCAAATTTGATCAAATCAGACCATGAATTGAGGTGAGAAATTAGAGAATTTGATATTTTTAGAAAGAAAACTGAAATACGAATCCACGGAATAAAAAAACATTGGATTTAAATCTAGATTTGTGGAGAAATCAAAGAGCAAAAATTAGGTTGAATTTTCAAATACAAAGAGAGAGAAAACTGAAATAATTTCCAAAATTATCCTAATCTACGATTTGAAATAGAAATCCGACATTAAACGAAGAAAAATTAGGAGGAAAAATGAATTCTGACCCGAGATTGAGCTCTAAATGATCCAATAGATCGGCGGATCAAAGGCTTTTCAATCTATGATTTCAAAGACGATTGTCAGCATTCAAGGACGAATTTCTCGCTATTCTCTTCACAAAATCTTAGTTTCAAACACTGCTCTAAATGATTCAAGGGATGAAAAAATTGATCTAGAAGACGAAGAAAGTATGAGGTTCAAGGATTAAGATGTCTAAACAATTTTATTACTCGAAACACTCCTGAATGGTTTACATCGTTGAAGAACATGTGTATTTATAGGCAGATTTGGGCGTGGTCGTTGGATTTGGCTCTTTATCTTCAATCAATGGCTCAGATGAAACGCTTTGATGCCAAACGTTGCCATTAAGTCACGTTTGTTCGATCGAAGGTGGAGTTCTCAGTTTTTTTGTCATGTTGCGCATGAAAAAGAATCATTGTGCAATCGCGTCCGCACAATCGAGAATCGACATTTGAGATGGCGCAACGTGTCCATCAAAGTCTATCGAACGTATTTAATCTCAGCCATTATATCTCTTTAGATCAACGACTGAGATTAAAACGTTCAAAAATGAATCGCCACCCAATCCAAATCCGTGGCGCGCCCCCTCACTTAATTGAAGATCAAAGATCGCAATTTATTCGCATGATCTCATGCTCCTCATTTTGCCACATCACCTACGCATAAAAATAGACAAAATTATCTCACATGATGAAAATCAAAGTGAATCAATGGGCATAATATGTGAGTGATTAGTGACTTAGTGACTTAGTGACAATCCTGAAAAGGATGCTTAATCGCACTCATCACTCACACGCACACATACGCACACACCGTGCACATGCATACACGTCGTATGTACACGTCACATGGCAACACATTTTTTCTTGTGCCACGTCAACTGCCATGTTAGCACGCGATTAAAATATAATTTTTAATTTATTTTAATTCAAAATAAGTCTAATTAAATTCATAGAAAATTAGAAAAATTGTATAAAAATCCCTAAAAATTATTAAATTCATATCTTTCAAAATACAACTCCAAATTAATCCAAATTTATCTTATTTTATTAGAAATTTAATAATCTATATTCTGAAAAGTTAAATTTAATAAATAACAAGTGATGCAGGACCAAGGTGATAAACCTGATAGTGCAAGAATACTAGGGGTGAACCTAGGGAATGGATACCCTATGGCGACCTATAATGATGAGATGATCTATCAAGGCCTACAAAAACTGTCTTCCCACACATCGTCTCCGAGCTCCTGGAGTGCACCAAGGAGTGTCAGTCCATGAGTCCTCCATGTCCACAACGTCACGGGTGTGGATCCTTGGGTCGTCAGGGGGGAGCTCGACAGTCAGCCCGACGGATTGGACCACGGTCATCCGTACATGGCACAAATGGTCAGAAAAAGTGGCGTCGGATCAGGTGATGCCGAGGAGGGTAGACAGCGGGCCGCGAAGAGCGGGAAATGGTACTCGGGAGCAACCGCGCGGCAAGGTGCGGAGCAAGCAGGCACAGCTCGTGGGGCGTGACCTGTGCCGGGCGAGGGCACGCGGGCACGGAACGAGGTGTGAGTGGCACGACAAGGGACGATGCGCACGGGCGTGACCCGGGCTGGGTATGGACGTAGTCAGAACCAGGAACGGGCGCGGCCTGGGCTAAATGAGGACGCGGCCTGGACCGGGCTCTGGAGTGGCCGAGACCAAGTGCGGTGCAGCTTGGATCAGATTTGGGTGTTGGCTTGACCAGGTATGGGCACGGTCAGGACCACGGCTGGCGCAACCTGGGCCCAATGCAGGCGTGGCTTGAACCAAGCACGGAGCGATTGGGTTTGAGCACAAGCGCAGCTTGGATCTATGCTAGCACTGGCGAGCGGCGCAAGACGCGGGTCAGGGGTGAGGACCGGGCACCCCGGGAAGGGCGTGGATGAGGCACCTAGGAGTGGCAGGCGCAAGTGCAAGCAACACGAGCGGGAGGGGCGTGGTTGGGTGCGACGCAGGGCAGCCGGTCGTGGTACGCTGGCGCGAACAAATTCCGGTTGGAATTCGCGACTCTATAGAAGGCAAGGTGGGCCAGGTGGATTTTCGGGGGACGATGGGGAGGGAATGATGTAATTTAGCGAGAAGGGAGAGATGGAACAATAGGATGAGTCCTGCAGGATGGCGGGATGACGACTGGAGGCCACGGGTGATGGGGCGGGCAAAGGTGAGGACTCGGCGAATCGCGAAGGTTAATTCGGTGGGGAAGAGTGAGAGTGAGGGATCCAGTGCGCAAGGAGGAATTCGGCAGGGGCTTTGGTGGACTGGGCGGTGGATGAATTTGGCAATGGGGAGACTTGAGCAGGTGAGCGATGGGGAGAACTTGAGCGGGCGAGCGATGGGGAGAGGTTGGGCGAAGGACATAGAGAGATGGATGAATTCGGTGATGGGATGAGGACGGTAGGGCGATGAGATGGGGATGACAGGGCGCCGGCTTGACTCCGGCAGGGAATCAAGCGAGCGAACATGGTGATTGCGATAGAGGGAGAAGAGGGGAGAGGGGGAGGCCGCAACGGAGCTTCACGATGGGTTCCAACTGGAATTCTTAATGGAATCTACGAGTCACGATGCAAGGTGTAGGAGGCTGGTCGGGTCACTCTGAGAACAAATGTGGCGTGGGGGCGGCATGAGGGTGTGAGGGTGCGTGTGGTCGTTGAATGCACAAGATTTAGTGTCAAAAAAATGTCCTAAACTTACCAATTTATGATTAATCAATTTAATTAAATAGTATAATGGTAATTAAGGGTCGAATCCACGGAGAATTAGGGAAATTTGAGATATATCTTTGAAATTTGGTCAAATCAGACAACGAATTGAGATTAGAAATTGGGCAATTTATGATATTAAGAAAAATAACTCAATTGTGAATCCACGGAATCAAAAATCAGGTGATTTGGATGAGAATTCGCTGAGTAATCAAAGTTTTAAAATGAGGTAGAAATTTGTATCGTGAAAATGATTAAAACTGAAATTAAACTTAATCTACGATTCAAAATGTAAAATTAACACTAAATGATGAAAGATTAAGATGAAAATACGCAATCTAACCCAAAGTAGCCTTCGAAATGATCCAATTAATCGTCGGATGCATGGCTTTTCATTCCGCGTCTTCGAAGACAAAATTGAAGTTCAAGATATGATTTCTCCCAAATCTCTCAATCAAACTTTGATTTCAAGTATTCCTTGGATGCGGAAATGCATTAAGAACACAAGAAGTCAAATGGCACATGAATCGGGTGTCTGGACCGTTCGAATTTCTCAAAAATTCACGGGCAAGTTCTTCCGTCGCGAAGAATAGTGTATTTAAAGGTGAAATAGGGCATAACCGTTCGATGAAGAGGCGCCTTACGATCGACGGTTGTGATGAGGCGTCCATCGATCGAATCATCGTGATTAAGTCAGGAGCGCCCGATCGACGATGAAAGGCTGAGGTGAGTCCACGTGTCTTCATTTGAAACATCGCGTCGCATCGATCATCCGTTGGATTTTAATCCAACGCTCGTGATATGTTGAAAGGTCCACTAATCGCGAGCGATCTCAGCCGTTATAGCTCGCACGATCGACGGCTCAGATCAACTCACTTAAGTGAGTTTTTAACCAGGTGTGTTGATCAAGATTGGGTGGACCTCGTGTCCACCGCATCCACGTGCCATCTTCATCGCGCTGTTGATCCGACGCTCCACGTCACGCCACGTAGAGAAAAAGAAGAAGATGCATCAGGTTTATAAGGTGAGACGTATTATGCGGTTAGCAAAGTTCTCTATGGATGGCTTATATGTACTATAACCTATGTAATAAAGAAATATATATGTAATACGTCACCTCAGTGCCACGCAGGCACTCGCGCGGGTCTGCATGGCGCTGCCACGTGGCCCCGAGTGCCACGTCGCATCCACATGGGCTCGTGCAAAAAATACCCCCTTTTTGCTATTTATTTAATGTTTTAATTCAATTAAAAAACGAAAATAAATCTAAATAAATTCAGAAAAATTCCAGAAAAATTCTATAAATTGTAAAAATCATAACATTCAAAATACAACTCCAAATTAATTCAAATTTGTTTTGTTGGATCAGAAATTGAATAACCTATCATTATAAAAAGTCAAATTATTAAAATAATTAGAGAATAAATATTAATTAAATTAATACATTCATGTATCTTATAAAATAAATTTATAAAAATACATAAATGTTAATAAAGATCTTTTCTCTTATATTTTTCATCATTAAAATATGATTATGATCTTAAATATAATTAGGATTAAACATCATAATTTTTTAATTATGTATATTAATCTATAAATTGATGTATTTTTAGATCATAACATGAAATGATACAAAATGATAGAAATATACTTAAAATATGATAACATGCATACATTTGGAATGATTAATGCTTTAAATTGCATTAATAATCATGTAAATTCAAGTATAAATAGCATGTTATCAAGAGGGTGCGTGTGGAGGCGCCAACGGGCATCGGGAAATGGAGACTCAATTGGTAGGGGGGAGTGCACGCAAGGGACAAGGGAATTTGGGAAAATTCCCAAACGGCCGAGCGACAGGGAATGGCGCGGCGATGGGGGAAATTTGGTTGGGGAGAGAGGGAAGGGTTGACAGGGTCGATGGGAGGAGAGAGAGAGGTGGAAGGGAGAATCGGGGGAAGCGGGTGACGGGATAGGAGGAAGGGGCTGGAGAGGGCTCGGTGTGGCGGTAGAGCGCGACGACGTTGACGACAGCGGCGGCAGCACGGGAGCGTGCGGTGGTGGCGGTATCGGTGGCAACGATGGTGGGATCTTGGCAAGGGGAGGCGGCATCGGCGACGGCACTTGGTCGTGCGGCCGTGGCGACACTTGGTCGTGCAGCAGCGGCGACACTTGGTCGTGCGGCAACAGCGACGACGGCGGAGGCAGCAGTCGGTCTTCTTCCTTGATCTTTCGTGAGCAGCCACTTGAGAGGGAGTTCACCCCTTTCTTTCTTCAAATGACGACTAGGGTTTGTGGGGGGTCCCTTCCCCTCTTATAGAGCCCAAGATGGGCCGAGAGGGGAAAGGGACCACTTGAGGCCCATGACCCGAAAGCCTAAAATGATCATAAAAATAATAAGAGATCCACAAAGAGGGGAGATGGAGATAAAAGAGGGCCCGCTAAACACGTGCAGGCCGATAAAGTTCAAATGACGAAATAAGATAGATCCGCGTGTGCGAGCTCAGAGCAGAACGAGACGTGGTCCTCAAGCGATGTAGCGGAACTCGACATCCTTCGTCTTCGCCTGTCGTGGGGGCTGGACGCGCATGGGGGTCGGCTCCTCTGGCGCCGTGGTGTCGTGTCTTGGTGTTGATGGGGGTCGTTCGCCACCAACAAGAGAATAAACTTTTATTTAAAAAATACACTCATTTCTTTTAGAAAATAAAGTTTAGAAAAATAAATTAATGTATACAAATATTTTTCTCTTATTATTTAATTATTAAAATCAAATTATAATCTAAAATATAAAATGGGAATAATCTAATATGAAATATCTTTCTTCAATCATTTATGATTAAATATCATTCTTTTTTTAGAAAAATAAATGAGTGTATAAAAGTATTTTCTGTTATTATTTAACATTAAAGCCTAAATATAATCTCAAATATATATGGGAATAATCTAATCTTTAAATATTTCTCTTAATTATGCATGATTATCCCTAAAATAGTGCATTTTGATAGGGTATATGTAGATTCACCGTATCAGCTGGTGCGGGTGGCTCTGATGTTTTGTAAGGCTTGAGATGATCACCATTTACCTTGAATTGTCTGTCAGATTTGATGTCAGAGATAAGTATGGATCCACCTTCAAGAAACTCCAGAACCTTATTAGGATCGTCCCATCTCGAATGCAACTTCCCTGGAAGGAGCTTAAGGGAAGAATTGTAGAGCCAGACCTTATCATTGACTTGAAAATTTCTTCTCATGTGTCTATTGATAACATGCAATTTGTGCAAGAATTTACATGATTATTAATGCAATTTAAAGCATTAAATATTCTATTTGTATGCATGTTATCATGTTTTAAGTACATTTCTATCATTTTATGTAATTTCATGTTATGATCTAAAAATACATCATTTTATGGATAATTATGCATAATTAAACAATTTGATTCTAATCCTATTTATATTTGAGATCATAATTATATTTTCATGATTAAATGATAAGAGAAAAGATTTTTATTTACACTCATGTATTTTTCTAAATTTATTTTATAAGATACATGAGTTTATTTATTAAATTAAAATTCATTCTCTTGTTACTTTAATATTTTAACTTTTTATAATGATAGATAATTCAATTTCTGATCCAACAAAATAAATATGAATTAATTTGAAGTTGTGTTTTGAAATTTATGAATTTTCAAATTTTTAAGGATTTTTAGGAATTTTTATGAATTTAATTAACTCTATTTTCAATTTTTAAATAATTAAAAAGAATAAAAAATGGTTTTTATTTACCGCAAGTTGACGAGCTAGAGCGTCGCCACGTGGCACCACGTGTACGCGTGTGTGTGCGACACGTGGACGCGTGTGTGCGTGACGCGTGTGGGTGTCATGTGTGTGTGTGCGTGACACATGTGTGTGAGATTAATTAATGGGTTAGAGCATCCGTTAAGGGATTTAAGCTAACCCATTAAACCAGTGTATATTATATAGTCGATTAAATCTAATAAATTATTTTGTGTGCGACTATGCTTACTTTATTTATGTTTCAGGTGATGTGGTGCCGTGAGAGACGTCTGATCTCGTGATTGAATCATGTGCGTCGGATGTCACTTACTCACAGGGGTACGTGACAGAATCCGATTAGACGACGATTCAAGTGAATCGGCGTTTAATCTCAGCCGTTCATCCTCGAGTAATAACAGTCAAGATTTCAAGCGCCCGATGGACACATGGATTTATCGCGAACGTCCGATGAATATCTAACAGGCGAGATGAAATGACGTCTTCTCTCTCACGCGCAGCGTGGCTTAATCCGGATGCTCCATCACCAATCGAACGGACGTGACTTAATCGTGTTGATTCCTCAAACGGCGTTTAATCTCAGCTATTGATCACATCGAATCGACGCATCCAACAGGTACACCCAATTTCTCTTATAAATTGAGATATTCTTCACGATGGAAAACAATTCTTGGGTTTTCGAGCAAATCGAACTGTCTAGACACCACAATTTGAGAATCTTTTGATTTCTAAATCTTCTTGACTCATTTCCACGTCCAAGGAGTGCAAGAAATCAGAAGTTGATCGAAAGAATCGGAAGAAATCACATCTTGAACGCCAAAATTCATTTTCGAAATCGCAGAATGAAAAGCCTTAAATCCATAAATTAATTGGATCATTTCGACCACGATTTTGGGTTAGATTGCGTGTTTTCATCTTAATCTTTCATCATTTAGCATTAGATTTACATTTTGAATCGTAGACTAAGTTTAATTTCAGTTTAATTTTGGTTTTTCATCAAATTTCACGATCAAATTTCTACCTTAATTTCAATCTTCGATTTCTCTGCAATTTTGAATCCCAATTCAGTGATTTTTGATTTTTTGGATTTGTATTATAGTTATCTTTGTTAATATAATAAATTGCCTAATTTCTCACCTCAATTCATCGTCTGATTTGATCGAATTTCAACGATATCTAAACAATTTCCCTTATTTCTCCGTGGATTCGACCCTTATTGATGCCGGACCGAGGGATGAGTTCGGCCTGACACTAGGTTACTAATGGGGGGGACTAGGGAAGGGATGGCCTACGGTATCTAAATGATGTGATGATGCCTAGGAACTCCTCAAGCAGCCAACCTCCCGGCACGTCGTCACAGAGTTCCTGGGATGCTCCGAGTAGGAGGGGTCGGGAGTCCTTCCCGGGCTCGTCGATGCAGGGGAGAGGGCGACCTCGAGTTGTCGGTGGGAGCTCGATCGTCAACCCGGCTGCCGGATCCACGATCCCAATCCCGTAACCAAGGATCACTCGACCTAACTAGGCCCGAGGGCGGTGAGACAGATGCGGGAAGTGCGAAAAGAAATATTGCACTTCAAAATAAAGGGAGGGGAATGCGTGCCTAACCTGCGCGGGCGCGAGCCCGGTCGGTCGGGGGCGGGGAGGTCGTCGACGCGGCACGTGGTAGCGGATGCTCGAGGCGAGTCGGCGGGGTAGCGCGGATGGGCGGTCGGCACCGGTCGGAGGTGAGGAGATTCGCGGCGAGCGCGAGCGAGCACGCAGGCGGCGGCAGGGGAGAAGCGGAAGCGACGGGGGCGGGCGATGGCGGAGATGTCAAGGTCGGACGGCGGGGCGCGAGGGCGGCAGTGGCGCGGGCGGGCGTCGGGCCGGGTTCGGTCCCGAAGCGCGGCAGCGGGCGGACCGAGGAGAAGGTGGCGGGGCCGAGCGCGGCGAGGTCGCGGCGGCGGCGGATCGCGGCGGGCGCGACGCAGGGCGACTCGGATCGGCGGGGACGGCAGCGGTTGGGGCGGCCGGGCAGCAAAAGGGGGAACCGGTCACAGCGTGATGGGGCGGCGGTTACATGGGGAGCGCCCAGAGGCGGATGCAGCGGTTCGCGTGGCGGCGGCGGCGGAGTCGGGCGGCGGTTGCAGCGGAGCGGGACAGCGGCCCACGGCGGCTGAGCGGCGGCAGCGGCGGTCCGAGTCTGCGCGCGACGGCGGCAGGCTGAGCGGCGGCAGAAGGGCGGATGATGGTTCAGCGCTCGGCAGCTGCAGCGGCGGCCTTGGGCGGCGGTGGCGGCGCGCCCAGGGATCGGCTAGCGGCTGCGGGCGGCGCTGAGCGCGCGCGGCGGCGGCGGATCACCGCTGCGGCGGGCGGCGGCGGCTTGGAGCGGCGGCGGTGGCGGCGGCGTGGGAGCGAACCCGGGGCTAGGAGCAGGAGTGGCGGCGGAGCGGCGGCGGAGCGGCGGCGGAGCGGCCGGCGCGGCGGCGGCACGATCGTGTGCGCGGCGGCGGCGGCGGCAGCGTCGGCGGTAGGACTCCCTCCCTAACCTTCCTTGAGCAGCCACTCGAGAGGAAAAACTCTTCTTTTCTCAAATGACGGCTAGGGTTTGTGGGGGTCCCTTCCCCTCTTATAGAGCCCATGGTGGGCCAAGAGAGGAAAGGGCCCACTTGATGCCCACAACCCACACCCATGCTCATAGAAAAGGAAATAAGGTTCACAAAGGGAAAGGGCCTTAGGCTAGGGTCCCGAAAGCGAGAGGAACCCACCCCTAGGCCTAAAAGAGAGAAGAAGATATGCAAAGGCCTGCTTAAACACGTGCGGGCTACAAAAGTGCGAAATAAAGGAAAGGGTAGAACGATAAATCCCCGCGCGCGCGAGCCTGATGAAGTCTGTGGTGGCGAGATGAAGTCCTCACTTAGTGTAGTGAAAGTCGGCATCCTTCGTCTTCGCCTGTCGAGGGGGCTGGACGCGCGTGGGTGTCGGCTCCTCCGGCGCCGTAGTGTCATGCCTTGGTGGGCGACGGGGTCATACGCCACCACTTATTCACCACTATACTCCTTAATTGGTGAGTTTCGAACTTGTTTTGACACGAGATCGTTTGTATTCTATGATCGCACGAAATCGTTTCGTCATCTATCATGAAAGGCCTAGGTCTTTGATAATATGCAATTCATACTTGAATTTACATGATTATTCATGCAAATTAAGGCATTAAATTTTCCATTTCTTTGCCTATGATCATATTTTAAATGCATATCTATCCTTTTATATAATTTAAAGTTATGATCTAAAAATGTAATTTATATAATTTATATAATTCCATAGAGATCATAATTATGTTTTCATGATTTAATGATAAGAGAAAATATTTTATTTACACTCATGTACTTTTCTATACTTATTTTATGAAAGGAATGAGTGTATTTTTGAAAATATAATTTATTCTCTTGTTATTTAAATAATTTGACTTTTTATTTAATTTCTAATCTAACAAAACAAATTTGGATTGATTTGGAGTTGTATTTTTAAAGTTTAATCGTGATCGTTGGATGTCACTTACTCGCGGGGGTATGTGGCGACATTTGATTAGGCAATGATTTGATGTAAAGATGATTTAATCTTAGTCGTTCATCGTGGGAGTTATAACAGTCAAGATTACATGTGATCGATGGACACGTGGACTCATCGTGATCATCCGATGAAGATCTAACTGATGCAACTTAAAGACGAACAAACAATGCATCCAACGGTCACACCCAAATTTGTCTATATGATCAAAATGTTCTTCGACGGAAAACTTGTTCTTAAATTTTCGAGCAAATCGAACTATTTAGACACCACAATATGAGAATCATTTGAATTCTAATTCTTCTAGACTCGTTTTTGCGTCCGAGGAGGTTTTGAAATCAAGAACTAGTTGAAATAATCGAAAGAAATCTCATCTTGAACGTTGAACTTCATTTTCGAATGAAAAGCCTTGAATCTGGTAATTAATTGGATAATTTTGAGCGTAACTTTGGGCTAGATTGCGTGTTTTTATCCTAATCTATCTTTTTTAGCATTAGATTTACATTTTGGATCATATATTAGTTTAATTTTAGTTTTAATTTGTATTTTCATCTATTTTGGCAATCAAATTTCTTTCTCAATTTCGTATCTCGATTTCTCTGTGAATTCTAATTTCAAATTCAGTGAGTTTTGATTCTGTGGATTTGTATTGGAGTTATCTTTCATAATATACTAAAATCACTTATTTCTCACCTCAATTCATTGTCTGATTTGATCGAATTTCAAAGATATCTCAAAATTTCCCTTATTTCTCTCTGGATTCAACCCTAATTCATCACTATACTCTTTAATTAGTGATTTAATATTTAAATTGGTGGGTTTGGAACTTGTTTTGACACGAGATTGTGTATATTCAATGACCGTATAAAATCTTTTCGTCAATCTTCTCTTTGTAGATCTTCGCATTCTCGTACGCATCGTGCCTTAGCTCTTGTAACTCCTGAAGCTGGAGAAATCTCTATTTTCCTGCTTTGTCTAGAGATAAGTTGAGCTTTTTCATTGCCCAATATGCTTGATGCTCAAGTGACGGAGCAAGACCGTGAGGTTTTCAATTGCACACGGTCTCGTGTCAAAATAAAGTCCAAACTTACGAATTTAATAAAAATATCTCGAATTGAGGGGTATAATGGTAAATATGGGTCGAATCCACAGGGAATTAGGGAAATTTCAGATGATCTCTTCGAATTTGATCAAATCAGACGATGAATTGATGATAGAAATTAGGGAAATCATATTCTATGAAAGAGAACTACAAGACAATTCCATGGAATAAAAAATCATCGAATTTGACTTTGATTTCGCGAAGAAATTGAAGATCGAAGTGAGTAATTTTTTAAAATTAGAAGAACAAAATTAACAAAAATAAAAAGAAATTAACTCAAATTAACGATTCTAAAATGAAATTAAACGGTAAGAGACGATAGATTAGGATAAAACACGATCCCTAACCCACGATTTTGATCGGATTAGTCCAATTAATCGCCAGAATCAAGGCTTTTCATAAAAAATCAAAAAATCGCGATTGTGGAGTTCAAGCATCGATTTCTTCCTCGTGGATCATCCAAATCTTGATCTTAAGCATGCCGTGGACGCGGAAATGGGTCTAGAAGCAATTGGGATCAAGAGATTCAAGAGATTTGGTGTCGAAACAATACAATTTGATCGAATTGCTCTAGAATGCTTTACAAATACGAAGAGCATCTTAATTTACAGGGGATTTGAGCGTAACCATCCGATTAAACGGATCAATGGCTCTAATGGAACGCATGATCGCGAATTGTTACCGTTAAGTCGTGGTCGTTGGATCGCGATCGAATGCTTGAGAGGAAGCCACTTCGCCGCGCGTTATAATACGCATCGAAACGCTTCCGTTGGATCGCGATCGGACGCCTTAGATGCATTTTTTCGCGATCTAATCTCGATCGTTATAACTCTCGCGATCAACAGTGGAGATTAGACGCATCCGGTGTACCCGATTAAGCCATGTGTCCCCATCAATTTAAGTGAAGATCTACGGTCTTTAAATCTTCACGCGATCGAACGCTTCTCACGCTGTCACGTCGCCTCCTCGCCTCGACCGTCGATCGTGATGCAATCGTACGGCTCTGATCGTGCCACGTCACCTACGCGTTATTAAATATTCAAAAAATTGAGTTTTAATTAGAAAATTCGATTTTTAATTCCAGAAAATCCTTGGAAATTTATTAAAAATTCAGAAAAATTTCAGAAAAGTCCCTAAAAATTAGAAAATTCATAACTTTCAAAATATAACTCCAAATTAATCAAAATTTCTTTCATTTGAACAGAAATTTAATTATGTATCATTCTAAAAGGTCAAAAATTTCTAAATAACAAGAGATTTAATTTCTATTTTTAAAATACATTCATTTCTTTAAGATTTTAACTTTAGAAAATTAAATGAATGTTTATAAAAATGATTTCTCTCATTATTTAACTTTAAAAAACCACTTATAATCTAAAATAAAGATGGGTTATAAAATTATTTATCTTTAATTCATCATAATTAACCCTAAATTAAAGTATTTTGAGATTATAATGACTTTTTCATAGAATGATAGATAAATACTCGTAAATATGATAATATGCATAGGAATGAAATATTTTATGCTTTAATATGCATTAATAATCATGTATTATCATGTCTAATTTGCATGTTATCATCAAGCTCAACTGGAAGGTGGCATGCTTTCTTGAAGATAAGCCGAAAAAGAGACATCTTGATGGGTGTCTTGTAGGCCATTCAATACGCCCATAGAGCATCAAGAAGCTTGTGCGCCCAATCTTTCCCATCTGGTCAAATAATTTTCTTCAATATATTCTTGACTTCCTTGTTTCATATCTCGACTTGCCCATTTGCCTAAGTATGGTACGGTGTGGTGACACGGTGATGTACTGTATACTTCTTCAATAATGCAAGACAGTGTGCATTATTGAAGTGTGAGCCTCCTTCGCTGATGATGGCCCTAAGACATCCATATTGGGCAAAGATGCATCTCGTGATAAATCTAAGCACCTCTTGATGGTTGTTTGTCCTAGTGGGGATAGCCTTGACCCACTTTGACACATAATCCATCGCTACCAAAATGTACTCTTTCCCGTTAGAATGTGAGAAAGGTCCCATGAAGACGATCCCCTCAATATCGAATATCTCCACCTCAAGAATAGGCCTCATCAACATCTTATCTCCCTTGGAGATGTTTAATGTTGCTTTGCATTGTATCACTCTGTGTAGAAACGGTGAGCGTCCTTGAAGATGGTGGACTAGTAGAAGCCGCTCTATAGGATCTTGTCCGCAATCTTTCACGTGGAAAAAAATGTCCTCCTCACATCGATGAGTGACACATTACCAAAATTTATCCTTGCTCCTCCTTTGGGACGCATCGCCAAATGATCTGGTCATATCTAAGAGGGAATAGAAGTGGTTCTTCCCAAAAGTAGTACCTGAGTTCATGAAAGAAATTTTTTTTTATGCTGATTCCAATGCTTTGGGATTGATCTAGTCACAAGGAAGTTGATGATGTGCGCAAAACCGGGGAGCGTGACTCAATATGACAAGGAGATGCTTGTCGGGAAATGTGTCACTAATGTCTCCCGTACGTGTGATGTTGAGACGCAACAAGTGATTTGCCACAAGTTTTCGCTACCCTTCTTATCTTTGATCTTCAATTCGAACTCCTACAGAAGTAGCACCAATCGTATCAGTCTTGGCTTTGCCTCTTTCTTTGAGAGCAAGTACTTTAGTGCCGCATGATCGGTGTAGATGATGATCTTGCTCCCTGACGAATCAAGATCGCGAGGTCATTGAAAACACATGGTCAAGAGTCAAAATAATATCCAAACTCACCAATTTTAAGATTAAATCTCGAATTGAGGGGTATATCGGTAAATAAGGGTCGAATCCACAAAAAAATTAAGATAATTTCTGAAGATCTCTTTGAATTTGATCAAATCAAATGATGAAATGGTGATAGAAATTAGGCAATTTGATATTTTTAGAAAGAGGACTTGAAGAAAAATCCATGGAATCAAAAATCACTGAATTTCGATTTGATTTCGCAGAGAAATCATCAAATGAACATGAGAGAAATTTCCAAAAATTAAAATTCCAAAAAACCAACATTAAGAATGAAATTGACTCAAATTATGAATCTAAAATGAAATCTAAAGCTATTCAAAGATAGAAACATGATCCCTAACCCAAGATTGTGCTCGAATTGATCCAATTACTCGCCGGAATCAAGGCTATTCATAAAAAAATTGGAAAAATGCGAGCGTGGAGTTCAAGTGTCGATTTCTTCCTCATTGATCGTCGAAATCTCACTCTCAAGCACTCCGTGGATGCGGAATTGAGTCTAGAAGCAATTGGGAGCAAGAGATTAAGTTGAATTGCCCTTGAATGGTTTACATCGTCGAAGAACATCTCAATTTATAGGCTAATTTGGGTGTAACCGTCCGATCTTCAATTAATCCTTGATCAACGGCTCTGATGAAACACATCGGATGCGAATCGTTAAGATTAGGTCGTGGCCATTGGATCGAGGATGGACCACCGAGATGACGCCACATTGTGAGCGTTACAAATAACGCATGAAACGTCTACCGTTGGATCTAGATCAGATGCTCAAATGCATTTTTCGTCAGTTTTAATCTCAGCCATTATAACTCCTTTGATCAAGGGCTAAGATTAAATTGATTCGCCGATGAATCAAATCACGCCACGTACCCCACGACTTAAGTGAAGATCAACAATCACAATTTAATCGCACGATCGGACGTCCCACGTTGTGCCACGTCACATCCCGCCTTTGATCCTCGATCACGATTGATCAAACACTCCAGATTACGTCACCTGTGTGCTACTAATAATCTGAAAAATTATTTTAAATTAGCAAATTTGATTTTTAATTCCGAAAAAATCCTGAAATTTTCATTAAAAATTCAGAAAAATTCAGAAAAAATCTGGGAAAATCCCTAAAAATTAGAAAATTCATAAATTTCAAAAGATAACTCCAAATTAATTCAAATTTGTTTCATTTGATCAGAAATTAAATTATATATTATTATAAAAAATCAAATTTAATAAATAACAAGAGATTTAATTTCTATTTCAAAAATACATTCATTCTTTTAAGATTTTAAAACTTAGAAAATTAAATTAATGTGTATAAAATGATTTATCTCATTATTTAACTTTAAAAACTAATTATAATCTCAATTAAAGATGGCTTATGAAATTATTTATCTTTAATTCATCATAATTAACCCTAAATTAATGTATTTTGAGATTATAATTTTGAGTACTTTGAGTATTTATCTATCATTCTATGAAAAAGTCATTATAATCTCAAAATACTTTAATTTAGGGTTAATTATTATAAATTAAATATTTTATAACCCATATTTACCTGAGATTATAAGTAGTTTTTAATGTTAAATAATAAGAGAAATCATTTTTTATAAACATTAATTTAATTTTCTAAAGTTAAAATCTTAAAGGAATGAATGTATTTTTGAAATAGAAATTAAATCTCTAGTTATTTCTTCAATTTGACTTTTTAGAATGATAGATAATTAAATTTCTGATCAAATGAAAGAAATTTGGATTAATTTGGAGTTATATTTTAAAAGTTATGAATTTTCTAATTTTTAGGGATTTTTCTCAATTTTTCTGAATTTTTAATGAATTTCTAAGGTTTTTCTGGAATTAAAAATCGATTTTTCTAATTTAAAACCGATAATTTAATTTATTTTAAGCACGCAGGTGACGTAGCGCGATCAGAGCTGTCCGATCAGATCGCAATCAACGATCGTGATGAGGAGGCGACATGGCAGCGTGAGGAGCGTCCGATTGCGCGTGACTTCTCGGCCGTCGATCTTCACTTAAATTGATGAGGATACGTGGCGAAATCAAGGTTCACCGGATCACATTTAATCTCAGCCGTCGATCGCAAGGATTTATAATGGTCGAGATGAAATCGCGGATAACGCATCTGATGCGTCCAATCGCGATCCAATGGCAGGCGTTTCAAGGCGTTTTATAATGCGCGGCGACATGGCTTCATCTCGAGCGTCCGATCACGATCCAACGGCCCCGACTTAACGGTAACGATTCGTGATCATGCGTTTCATTAGAGCCATTGATCCGTTTCATCGGACGGTTACGCCCAAATGACCTATAAATTGAGATGTTCTTCGTATTTGTAAAGCATTCGAGAGAAATTCAATCAAATTGAACTGTTTAGACACCAAATCTCTTGAATCTCTTGATCCCAATCGCTTCTAGACTCATTTTTGCGTCCACATAGTGCTTAAGATCAAGATTTCGACAATCAACGAGGAAGAAATCGATGCTTGAACTCCACGATCGCGATTTTCGGATTTTTTATGAAAAGCCTTGATTCCGGCGATAAATTGGATCAATTCGATCGCAATCGTGGGTTAGGGATCATGTTTTATCCTAATCTATCGTCTCTTACCGTTTAATTTTTGTTCAGATTAGTAATTTAGTTTAATTTCAGTATTATTTTCGTTATTTTCGTTCTTCCAATTTTCAAAAATTACCCCTCTCTTCGATCTTCAATTTCTCCGCGAAGTCAAAGTCAAATTCGATGATTTTTTGTCATCGTCAAAGTCAAATTCAAATGAAATCATCTTGAAGTTCTCTTTCATAAAATATCATTTTCCCCAATTTTTATCATCAATTCACTGTCTGATTTGATCAAATTCGAAGAGATCATCAGAAATTTCCCTAATTCCTTGTGGATTCCACCCATATTTACCATTATACCCCTCAATTCAAGTTATTTTCATTAAATTAGTAAGTTTAGACTTTATTTTGGCATGAATTGGTGTGCAATTGATGACCACATCGATTCATTTTGTCAGCGCGCTCCCCTTCTTTATCGATGATGAAGTCCTTATCCTTGCAAAGAAGGGTGGTCAATAGCTTTGAGACTTTAGCAAAGTTTCTGATGAACCTCCGGTAGAAGTCAATGTGCACGAGGAAGCTCCGTAAATCTCGTAATGTGGCTGGGAAAGGGAGGTTTTGCATGACCTCAATCTTGGCCTTATCCACCTCTAGTCCTTTGCCCAAAATGAGATGCCCGAGCACTACTCCCTCTCGTACCATGAAGTAGGATTTCTCCCAACTCAAAACCAGTCATTTCTTGATGCAGACCTCAAGGATCTTAGTCAGGTGAGCTAGACAGCTATCGAAGTCATCTCCAAAGATGGAGAAATTTTCCATGAAGACTTCAATATTTTCCTCTTGAGCTAAAGGTGGATGCATGATGCAACGAGTGAGCTGAAAGAGCTATAGGTGTCTCTTGAAGCTTCATAAGACGATCATATTCCTCCCAAGATATGATCATTGACAATATGTTTTTTTTTGCAATCATTGAAAACATTCGAATGCATGTCAAAAAATTTACTTAATCACTAATTTTAAGTTTTAATCAAGAATTATTTAGTATAATGGTGAATAAGGGTTGAATCCACGGAGAAATAGGGAATTTTCAAGGTGTTCAAGCAAATCAGATCATGAATTGAGGTGAAAAATTAGGGACTTTAGTATATTTGGAAAGAAGACTCCAAGAAAAATTCACGAAATCAAAAATCTCTCTATTTGAATCATTATTTATGGAAAAATTAAGGAATGAAATCTAGGTAGAAAAACGAATCATGAAGAGAGGGAAAACAAAGATATTTTGTAAAATTTGACTAATGTACTATTAAAAATTGAAATCAAGTTGATTTCTCTGCGAATCTTGATCCAAATTGAGTGATTTTTTATTTTGTGGATTCATCTTAGATTTCTCTTTCTAAATCTATAAAATTCCTAATTTCTTACCTCAATTCCTTGTCCGATTTTGATCAAATTTGAAGAACACTTTGACAATATCTTAATTCTTCGTGGGTTCGGCCCTTATTCACCATTATACTATTGAATTTGTGATTATAATCTTAAATTTGTGATTTTAGAAAAAATTTTGACACGTCTCCATGTGCTTTCAATGACCGCACAAATTGGTCTCGTCAGTGGACGATCCCAATTTTATCATATAATCAACTTTAAGGACTTCATACCATATCCAATAGATTACATTTTAGAGATCTTTTTTCGAGGAATTCCTAGGTCATAATCAAAATATGGTCATCCATCCACTAGAGATCTTTAGTATCTCAAGTCTAAGGACTATTTATACAACCATGACATAAATCAACCTGATTGATAGTTAGTTATAATGTCATTCAAAAATTTATACATATAATCTTAATGAACTCTTTCTTGAAAGAGCACCCACTATTTATCCATAATGTCTCTACATCGATGGCCACATGATCAACCATACTCATCATATGAGTCAAATGAAGCAATGTAATGCTTTATGGATAATTTAATATATTTCTCATATATTGATGGATATTATGTGGCCCATGAGCCAATGACACTTCTATGTATCTTGTTTATGTTCATTAAAATGAAATTTATTCATTGTCATTCATGTGTGATGTTTACAATGAAGTCCATGAACATATGTAATGACTAAGTGAATTATAATGAGATCATAATACAACGATCACTAGTCTTTAAACATATGTTCTAAACATTCCTATTCGTGGGATATTTTAGAGGGACATCAAATAATCCAGAAAAAATAGTATTATATGATCCGACTCATATGATGATTATGGCTGATCCTATAGTCATCGGTGTAATTCTAATTGTCCAACGATCTTGTAGATACCATCAAGAGGCTGAACATTTTCACACATTTAAGAACTCCTTGAAGTGTACCTTCTTAATATGTTTTCTCATACATACTAGATGATAGAATCATTGGTTCTTAATGTCTCAGTATTTTGAATATCCGATTCAATGTATTCTACAATATTTGATGTTTTGATCAAAATTTTGGAAGGCTTTTCGACTTAAGATCTCAACAGCTTCAATGACACTTCTAGTGGCTTTGGTAATGTAAGGTTGTTCTTGTTAAATTTTGATCCATTCATTGCATGATTGCCACAACATTACTATAAAAAAGGAAACAAATTACCCTTCCACCGACTTACTTTAATCGATCTTGGTTTAACTGACTTAACTTATTTTCTTGTTGACTAGGAAAGGCTTTTTATTGTGTCATTTTCTTAATGTCTCAGGCTATAAATAGAGGGGTTGTAATCAGAAAAAATACATATATAGAAAGAAGTTTGATTTCTTTGGTTTTCATGAGACTCTATTTCCTCTTTTCATCTTTCTCTCTCATATTCCTAGCCTATACATGTATTCAATCTTGAGTTGCTTGTGAGCAATCTCTTGAAGATCTTGCGAGCTCATTTCATCCTTTAAATCCTACAAGTGGTAGCAAAGCACAGTGTGAGAAGTTTTTTTTAGAGTTTGCTACAAGATTTCTCTACTAAAGTTAGAGGCATTTTCTTGAAGAACTTGGAAGTTTTTTATTTGAAGTTTATTTGTTTTAATAGCAACTAGAGTCAATACAAAATTTTCTCAACTAGTTGTAACTCCCTTTAATGAAGTATGAGTTTTGGGGTAAACAAATCAAGACATATTTAGTTGCTTTGGAATTATGAGATATTATAAGCAATGGTTACGTTGAAAGATGAAACAAGGAGAAATGAGTGAAGAGAATGAAAGAAGACGGATTCAAACGGCATATTGTTTTGAATCAATAAATTACTGATGCAATAAATATGAAGTGTGAAATATCTTGAAAAAGGAATTCCACTGAGAAGAGAAAGTTATGACGGTGAAGTTTCAAATATTTAGAAGAGAGTTTGAAACCTTGAATATGAAAAATGAAGAATTTTTCAAGATTATTTTTGTATAGAGTTTCTATTATAGTAAAAGAGATGAGTAGGCGAGGATGTATCAGAAAGAAAGGTTGTAAAGAAGATATTGAGGAGTCTTCCACCAAAAATTTAATGATAATATCAATGTCATTGAGGATTCCAAAGATCTATCCACATAAATAACAAGAACTGATGGGATCATTGATTTTTCGTGTAGAAAAGGATGAAAAAAGTTCCTGAAAAATCATTATAATAAGCACATTTCAAACTAAAGATCCCGATATCAATAGATGAGAGCTTAATGAGAAACAGTCGACGAAAAATGATAAATAGATCGCAAGCGATGAGATGAAACAGTCGACGGCCATTATGAGCCGTCGGATGAGGAGAGGTCGACTTGTGGCTCCCTTCTTTTTTTAAAAGATTTTTTGCCATTAACAGAGAGAGAGAGAGGGAGAGAGAGAGAGAGAGACTTCATGGCTGTGTCATATGATGTGAGGTTGTTCTGGCTCCCCGGCGGAGCGTTGCGGCGGCGGAAGAGCATCTCAACAAAATCCATTCCCGATTGCCGAAGAAGAAACTACAGGTCCAAGATAGTGTTCTCTTCATCTTCTTCTTCTCCGCAACCTATCAGGTTTCTCCCGCCGCTCTATTTTCAAATTTTTTTCTTATCATGTGCACAGTTGAACGAAAATATCTTTCTAAACGCGGATTTCTTGGGAAAGACGGTATGCTGTGCTCGGAGCGGGATTCGCTGGTTTATCCGTGGCATATCACCTTCTCGAGGTATTCTTTCTCTTTCTTATCTATCCTCGTCCGTTGTCTCTTTGTTCGATTTGTTTTTATCTCGAAGGAGATCTGTATTGTAAAAGATATATGAATTTCTCTGCAGCAGAGCAGTTACAGAGGATCGTCTATTGTCGTGGATTTGTACGACGAGGTGGGGATCGGTGGCGGCGCATCTGGCGTTGCTGGAGGCCTCATTCATCCTTACTCTCCTAAATGTTTGGCGTCATCTCTCTCTCATCCTTTCTCTCCCAAATATGTCGCGCCTCATCTCTCTCTCATCCTTACTCTCCTAATTGTTCGGCGCCTTCTCTCTCCCTCTCACCCACAGTCTCTGAATCACCTAATTGTCCAGCACCATCTCTCTCTCATCTTTATTTCTTTACTCTTCTAAATGTTTAATGACATCTCTCTCACCCTTACTCTCCTAATTTTTCGGCGCCATCTATCCCTATCATCTTTATTTCCTTTCTCCTAAATGTTCGGTGCCCTCTCTCTCTCTCTCTCTCTCTCTCTCTGTGTGTGTATATTTATTTGTTTTTAAAGATTATTTGACTGGCAGGTAAACTTCTGTGGAAGGGTACCGAATTCTGGAAGGAGTGTATGAAGCTCCTATCAGTTGCAGAGGGTACACTAAAGCAGGGTCCTTCCAACGGGCAGCAGATAGTCTGGAGAAGGTTATTTCTCTCCTCTCTAAACCAGGCTATCTCTTATAAATCTTACTCCATTCAGCTGTCATTTAGAGGGATCATAAAACCCGCAACAACCAAGAAGATTGCCGACATTCTAAGAGAGGTACTATCTCTGCCAACCCTAGCTCTCCAATGGTGTCGATTGAGAGTTTTACCTTTGTGCTCAGAACTCTTCAGACATGTTTGGTAAAGAACTCCTAAATCATGATGCTGCCCAGAAGCTCATACCCGGATTATGCATGCCTTTCAATTCATCAGTTTACATGCCACATGCAGTCAACATCCATGCTGGTCGTTATCTTCAGGTGCTGATATCCATCTCCTATGACATCATCTGTTCTTCTCAAATCCATGCATAGATGTGTGTATCTAACATTCATCCCCGAAGGCACTATTTTTAGCATGCAAGAACATGGTCAATGATCTTTCTCAGTCATCGGAAATAAGATTCTTCAAGAGATCAATTCGAAATCTGAATGAGCTAAAGGGTATATCCTTAAGAACCATTCTTTTACATGTACATATTGAATCGTTTAAACATTGGTATAAATCTTCACAGATAGATATGATGGTGTGATCATTTGTCTCGGTGCAAAGGCTACAATGATTGAAGAGCTCTCTAGCCTTCTACCTTTGAGACTCTGTCGTGGTGTTATTGCCCACATGGAGCTTCCTCATACTATCAGGTAATATGCAGATCATAGTGGCAGACTAAAGTAAAGAACAAAGATGACCTTTATTATGATAATTATCACAACCAGTTATCATTTTCATTGTTGACTCTCAGGGAAGTGTATGAGGATAAGAGTCCATCAATCCTATCAGATGCATGGCTGGCAGTGAATGGGCCTCGCAGTCTAGTCATGGGGTCAACGTGGGATTGGGGGTCAAACAGACAGCTCCCCAATTGTTTCCCAAGAGGAGGCTTCTAGTGCTCTAGAGGAGCTTATATTGAAAGTAGCCTCTGTGTATCCTGCCATTGGGAAGTGGGTCCCAGTGGAGATGCGGGCAGGGTTGAGAGCCATGCCTCCATTGACTTCTCTTGGATCTATGCCCCTTCTTGGCTGTTTGGATGAGATTATGGGAGAGGAAAGTCATAGCAGGTACTGGATTGTCAGCGGGCTCGGGGCAAGAGGTCTTCTATATCATGGATTACTAGGGAAGTTGACTTCCCTTGCAGTGATTTCACAGGATGAGGATATCATTCCGACGGAGTTGACTTCCTGGAAGAACCTGTACTTTAAAGATTGTAAGCCAGAAGGGAAGAAATTTGAAGGACAAGTTGCTAGGTAATTGCACTGTCTCGGTTGTTTGAAAATATGAAAGTTTTTGTCTTGATTGTTTGTATTTATTCTTCATGATTTTTAGTGTGGAAATCACATCAATGCCCTAATGCTTGACCTCATGGAGATGGCAATGTCCACTCAAATGGAATGAACTTCAATAAATATGTGATGCTAGATTTGTCATATTTTGATTCAATGCATCATTCAAATTTAATGTGGAACTCAGTTCTAGGGGTTGAACGAGTAGCTGGGAATGAAAAGTCCTTTCATTGACAAGTTACTTGAATTCGAAAGAACTCAACATAATGATGATTAAATCACTAGAATATGTTAAGGTCAATGAGAACATGGACATGAAAATATGATGAGTGCTTGTGTCATAAGAGCACATCAATTCTGATAAAAATTATGAATGTGATGTAAAATGTTGCAATCTTTTACCATCAATAATACAGCTTACCAATGGTGCTTAGTTTTCAATCTTGATGGTATAAAAGATCAAAGGAGAGCAAAGGAATAAGAGAGAGACATAAAATGTTATTCTAATATGTTCTCAATGAGCATGAACAAGCAAGAGGAGATCATCTCATGGCATGATGAACTAGATGAAGAGAGGGGATATGAGAGGATTAGACAATACCTTAATCGATTTATGTAAAGAAGGGTTACGTGGATTTATAAAAGAAGAAGAAGGTAGATGAACAGACATGAGGAGGTGTAGAGACAAAGGGGTAGGAAGAGACAAAAACATGGGGAACGGAAGGACATGTTCATATGGAAGAGGACAAAGACACAAATATGGTTCATAATGGGCCATCGACAAGCCAAATTCATGCATTCATTGAAAACATACATTAACGGCTAAAAAAAATGAAACTCACTATATATTTAAGATAAATTAAGTATAGTTGGGGAGCACATATCAAATCTAGAAAGAATTAGAGTTGACTTTTGAATCGTTTCTAATTTTGATCAAATTGAACAATAAAACGGGGTAAGAATTCAGGGAAAATATAATAGAAAGAGAACTCAAATATCTTTTTGAGGAATCAAAAATACAAACATCAGAGTTAAATCTAAGGAAAATTGGAGGGAAGCTGGACAAGGAAATTCACTCATGAGGAGACATAAAGTGATAATAAAACTTCAAATTCTCCTAATCTACCATTTCAAAAATGGAATCTAACACTAGATGATGAAAGATTAACGAAAATACTACTCGGCTAACCCAAAATCACCAAAAAAGTGATATAATAGGTTATTGGATCAAGGATTTTTGTGCCAACATGTTCTTGGCAGAAATTTAGGATTTAAGTAATCAATTCTTACAATTCTTGCAATGAGATGTTGATTTCAAATATTTAAAGGTGTGAAAATAAGTGTAGAACATTTCTAGATCAAGAGATTCAAGTAAAAAACTGTTCAAAGGCTTTTTTGATCAAGAATTGCCAAGAATACACATATTGTCAAAGAGAGAATTTAAATAGAGTTAAAATTGGGAGTAACTATCTGATCATCTCTTCAAATACAATCAATGACCTATGTTAAAATAAATAAGAATAATGGAATGATGGCCTTGCAAAAAATATAAAGATCATGATAATATATATCCAAATTTCATGAATTATGTACTTAATGTAATTGACTATCATGTAAATGCACATATAGAATGCATGTTATCACTTGCCCCAAATCAAATCATTTATATTCCCTTGGAAATGGAAAAAAAAAAATAGCAGACCAAAAATGAGTTCAAACATCTATGGGTTGAGAGTTAACCTCCATATATGCCATGGGGCTAAGTAATTTACTTCATGAAGTAGGTTTAAGGTACAAACATTATCCCACTACTACAACAAGGATATCTCTTATTTTATATACTAGTAAGTTTACAAAATAAATTATTTGAAAAAAATTAACCTCAGTCGATATCAAAGTCAACATATTAAGATGTACAATGGGCTATTTTTTGGGGTTTTTTATGAAAAGATATTGACATAAATAATATTAGAGGAATTCATCTATAAAAATATTAAAACTAAAAAAGAGAGAGAACTTCTCTGATTGAGCAATCGAGGACAATACCTTGATCATGAAAGAAAGAGAAGAAATATGAGTTACTGATCAGGAAATAAAAAGGGGAGACTGAAGGTTCGAAATGATGATTTTTCTCATCTTAATCTCATGATTTTTATCATCCCAATAAAGTGATTATGCTCATCTATTTTATCGTAATCTTAGGTACATGTATCAGTAAACTCCCATATATTAATGTATTTATCAATTCTTTGATATCTCATGTATTACTCTATAGTAACATTATATATATTATCATATTTTGATATCGCTTCATATCGTTATATACTGATATATATTTTCATCTCATAAGTAACCATCATAGTATCATTGAGTGTGATGATGATTCTAATCTTATATGATTCCTCATTTGGTGAGCCCAATTAATACATCTCATTATAATTGCCATATTTATCCTTTCATTAATTGCATAAAAATCACAAAATAACCCTAAAACTACTTTCTTACTACTTCTATTTCACATTCACAGTCATTAACTATTAAATTTATGAATAATTTTAAATTATAATTGCATAAATGTTATATTATGATATGCATTATAAGGATATAATTAGGTTTCAACAGTCTAGGCCACAACATGGTTTCTAGAACATCATAGGGTCTAATCCCTAAAATGCATTTGGTCACGATCACAATTTTGTCAAAATTTAATTTCTATCGTGAGTACAGTGTATTTGAATTAATTTATACTTTTAGTTATGATAGAATATATATATATATATATATATTTATGAGTTACTAAAAAAATTCTATAGACCAAAAATAGTTGTTGAAACAAGTGAGCAAATAGAACAAGATAGTTTTCTTACATTTCCATTCATAAACAAACTAATCAAATCATCAAATTCAAACAAAAAATTTGGCTTTTGAATTAGCATTAGAATCAACATTGACCTCAAGACTGCAACATCCAAAGTCACCAAAATCAATAATATTTAATGAGGTAATCTTCCTCTTCATAGATCACAATGCCCTTCGTATTGAAAGAATACATTATAAGAGAGAGCTAGATTCATTACCCCCAAAGGCAATAAATTATATCAATGTATGAGTAATATTTTATATTCATTGTTATGATTTTGCTATTTAAATTATACATGGACACAAATAATACAAACCTATATAAAGTTCCTTATTTTAATGACACGCGATTATTAAGTTTTGACACAAATGATAAGAAACTCGTATCATCGTAGACTAAATACTTTCTAAATTACTATGGAATGAAAAAAAGGCTTTGCTTCAATTTAAATACATAATATGTAGATTTTCATAAATATTTATCATTCTATTATATATTTAAGATTTATGAGATGGTGCGTTGGATGTCATTTCATATCCTCAATTTTTAGACTTTTAGCTAAATGTGAAAGTATATGATCATTTCAAATTCGTGAACTTTCAAATACTAGTTTTTTTATTACTAGTAAGAGTTTTTTGATGTATTTTTTCATTATTAGATGAATTTTATTTGAAAAATATAACATTTAAATTTTTTTCTGTGTTTATAATTTACTGAATAATTAGATAACTTAAGTTTCTTGAGTTTTTATTTGAATTAAATATTACATTGTATATTTGTGTTAACATGTTATCTATTTTTATTTACCAAATATAGGGATTTTTATTTTTTATATATTTTATTTACTTGATAAAGGGATTTTTTTAGTTAATCTAATTTTTATATTACCTATCATAAAAGTTTACTTATTTTTTATATTTTTATTCACTTGATAAATTTTTTTTTAGTTTTACCTTTTTTTACCTAATATGAGGGTTATTTAGGTTTTGCTATTTGTATTACCCAATGAGGGCTTATTGTTTAAAAGGGTTATAATTCTTTTGGTAAAACTCTGGGTTATGACCATGAAAGTAGCCTTCTAATCACCTCTTTCTCTCTCTTGATTAAGATTTAGAGTTAAATGTCACTTGGGGTCTGATTTATAACCATTTAGTTTTCCTTGGGAATAGTCCCACATAGTGGAAATGATAAACAAATCGATTGCTTTTCTCTATACACAACTCATGACCCGTTTAGGAAGGGGCTGAAATCTAAATAAAGCCCACAAAAGGGTAAGGGCCTTGAAAAATTAAGCAGCACATTTACATTACAAAGTGTGCAATTGGCCTAGTGACCCAATAGGCTGTAGGCCCAAGTAGTGTTACTAAGTCTCGAGTCTTCGATGAACAAAACTTAAAACCAATCATGTGTTAGGCCCATTTTCCCTAACTAATGGTCTTGATTCCAGACTCTCCATGAATTTTTGTCAGACCCATGGTATGACGCTTGATCTTATCTTTGAAATGCGCATAAAAACTGTTTCAAGATGTCAAAAGTGAACTTCTTTTTGAATGAAATTGAGTGGCTGGCCAAATAGGTACCTTTTTTGTGTGGTGCATTGAACTGATTTTGTGTACCATGGAATAAACCACGATATCATGTTCATGAATACTTGGATATCACTTTGCATGCAACATGGGAACTCAAAGTGCATCTCCCCATTAGATATAGCAAAACCCTTCTTTCTCATGCTTCAATTTACCATTTTAGAACTTCAACATTCTGAATTCCTTGTCTAACCGTTCAACAGGGAGTGTAACAAGATAGTTCATTATTTTTGCACCCATGATGCAATGTACTTTTAGCTATTCTAGAACTTGATAGGCTGTGATGAACATTTCTTCCTAGTGTCTTTTGAGACGAGGAGCTCTTAGTTTTGTCATATAGTGTTTGACAAGACCATGAGGGAAAAAAAGATGACGACCGTGGAAATAATTTTTCCGGTTCTTTTCAAATTCTATTGGGTTTTTTCTAATCCTCAATTTCTAATACAAGTATTAGACAGAGTTATCCACCGATGTTTATGGAATTTGAAGATGGTTTGAGAAAAAAATGAGATCGAATGTAGGGTTCTACATGCATTTTTAGCATTGCAAATTGCTCAAAACATGGAAGATGCCCAAGATATATCTCTTGAGAAAATCTTAACATTAGTATAAAAAGCCCTTCAATTGCACTAAAATATTTTTGTAGATGCACTGGATATTTTATACTCATAAGGTTAGTTAACAATAGCAAAATTAATTGAGGGGCTTCTTAAATAAGTGCGTGCAGAATTATGCAAGACCCCACAAGGTCGAAACATCTTTGCTTCCCATCCCTACAATTTAGTCTTGCGGCATCTTGGAGGGACAAGTCACACTTTCTCTTCGATCCTCGCTTCCCTCTATCGGCCCATCCCGCCTGCTCAAACCGCAGCAAATTCAGAAGCCATGAGTGTATTAAAATCTCTATTCTCATCTCTCGCTCGATATCTTCCTCTTTTTGCTTCGTGTTTCCCGTTCGTGATCCGATTTCCTGTGTTTCTTTCAGATCTTTGAGTACAACGGAAGCGCCGTCGTGGCGATGGTTGGGAAAAACTGCTTCGCCATAGCCAGCGATCGGCGGCTAGGCGTGAATCTGCAGACCGTCGCGACGGACTTTCAGAGGATCTTCAAGATACACGACAAGCTGTACATTGGTCTTTCTGGCCTCGCCACTGACGTTCAGACTCTGTAAGCTTTTCGTACCGGAACTTATCGCGAGATTTTGTCCTTTTTCATTTTTTTTATTCTTGGTTTGTAGGTACCAGCGACTTGTGTTCCGTCACAAGCTATATCATTTGCGGGAGGAAAGAGATATGAAGCCTCAGACTTTTGCTAGTCTAGTTTCGGCAATGCTCTACGAGAAGAGGTTTGATTTCCTGCATTTACTTTTTCATAAGGAAGATGGTGGTAGTTTTTGGTTATTTACACCGACATTTGTGCTCTCAATAATCCAACTGGACCCGAGAACAGCGAAATAGAATTCCTGGGAGATCCTCAATATTAATAGTGGGAGAAATTTGGTGGGCATGAACTTTGCGAAATGATAAGTTTTGGATCAGTTTTAGACACCGTTGGGGAAAACTTACAAGGATAGAGAACGAACTTCTTTATGCAAGAGGACAATCGTAGGAAAAAGAGATATTGAAAGGGGGGCCACTGTTTTCGGGTGGCTCTCTATCTTTTTTCAAAAGAAAAAAAAGAGATATTGAACAATTTAAATTAGCGGTTCAATTTCTTGAAATTTCATATGCTGAATTAACATTACAGGCGCTCTCCTGATTCGCGGTTTTTTCCCCACATTGATTCTTATGTTCATCTGATCAAATCTCATATGTTCCACTCGCATCAATCCCAATATTTAGCTGCCGAACCCAACATTTTCAGGGCCCCAATCATCGAGTTGAGTCAGCCATCGATGATTAGACTAATTCTTTAAAGCAAATCATAAACGTGGATAAGAAAGAGATAAAAGATAGAGTATATGATAATAGCATCGCATGGATAAGAATTAAAGATTAGGGTTCACAACCAGGAGCCTCATGGCACAGTTTAATGCCACGGTATACAATTGTCTAAGCCAATTCGTTTCCAATTTATCACTATTCATGTACCCCATTCATAGCCAATTTGTGCTGCATGACATGCGTGAAGGATGAAATCCGATGCCCGAGAATTAGGATACATTTAAAAAAGTTTCGGTAGACAGCCAGATGAGTCGCCTTGCCCTATTGTCACCTTGTCGATGCCACCCTGATTGAGAGAGAGAGGGACAGAACTGCTGAGAGAGATAAAAAGGAGAGATACGACATGCGATTAGTCAAATCCATTGTCGTTGACTGTTTGTGACATTTTAGATCAAATGTTGAATGCTTTTTCAAATTCTGATAATGCGTCATCTTTTTATCCTGCTGTAAGGGAGAAATTAGTTACAAATTTTCCTTTGGAATTTATAGGCGCTTGGCAGCTATATTGTAAATTACTATTCGCTCGGAAATCATTTATTAACTTCCGTTACATTTGATTTTTTATGAACGTTAATCTCTCAATCTCTTCAGACTTAGTCAAAACAAAAGAATCTGAAATACTTAAGATAGTTTTTATCTTGTTGAAGATTTGGTCCTTACTTCTGCATGCCGGTGATCGCCGGGCTAGGAGATGATGATGCCCCTTTCATCTGCACCATGGATGCCATTGGCGCCAAGTATGCCTTCCATTCATCATCCCATAAGTGCCATGCTCCAATGCACACCAAAGATGTTACTAAATGGATCGGTTTCTTCTAATCGATGCAGAGAGCTAGCCAAGGATTTCGTTGTATCTGGAACCGCATCAGAATCACTCTACGGAGCATGCGAATCCATGTTCAAGCCCGACATGGTCAACCATCCTTTGAACCCCTGACGTGAATATTCTGTTGTTCGGAGAGGAAATCTTTAAATCGGGGTTTTTGCAGGAACCGGAAGAGCTGTTCGAAACCATCTCGCAAGCGCTGCTTTCGTCCGTTGACCGCGACTGCTTGAGCGGCTGGGGAGGTTATGTCGTGCTCGTGTACGTGTTGTTAAATAATTTGGACAACTACTGGTAAGGACATTAAAGTCCATTAAATCCTAATTGTTTCTCCTCGACCAGGACGCCGACCGAAGTTCAAGAGCGGACTTTAAAGGGGCGGATGGACTAGACGGAAAAGAAGTGGATCCTCAGAAGTTAAACTATGACTCTCCATTATCAGCCACTGTTCTAGTTTTTCATTAGAATTATTGCTCTCGAACAATCATTTTCATGCTAGTGATCACCATCATAATCGCCATTGAGCATTCTTAAAGAAGATTGATGATGGATAGATGGGTAGGAAGCGTTCGCTAAAGATTATCAACCCTAGGATTGATAAATCGATATCGGAATAGAAAGGCAAAGGAGAGAGAAATAAGCTAGCACACAACGGAATTAGAAGCCCAGCTTGGTGCGACGCCAGTGACGGCGCTTTGGCGTTGTAGCGGATGGTGTTGTCCGTCCTCATGCGGATCCAGTACGGGATCGGCCTGTTCTGCCTCATCTTCTTCGCCAGCTTCTTCTTG
Organism: Lemna minuta; assembly: GCA_024174645.1. Taxonomy (NCBI): domain Eukaryota; kingdom Viridiplantae; phylum Streptophyta; class Magnoliopsida; order Alismatales; family Araceae; genus Lemna; species Lemna minuta. The sequence continues at coordinate 12,970,250 of CM044112.1, forward strand.
ATCTTGAAGCTCTTGTGCGACGGCTGCCACATTCAATGCCCGATCCCATCATCATTTTATACATAGTATCAAGAGAGGGAAACAGAGAATCAGAAGGAAGAAAATCACAAACCATCTTCGCTTGGGGCGCAGGTGGGGCGGCCGCGAGAACGAAGCAAGCAGGAGTGTACAGAGAACAACCCTAAAATTGACCACAGAAAACCTCGACCCGGGGGGGGGGGAGGAGAAAGCCCACTGAATGTGGGGCCCTGCATTGAATTCCTCCTACGAATGTACGGCTGAGATTCCTCCCACGAATCTCGCTATATCGGGACTCGCTAAGACATTTATTGGGCCTCATCCAAGCCCAGTATAATTTATAAACAATTCTCTAAGGGAGGCCTAATTCCAAGAAAGATTAGTCTTAATTGTTAATTCCTCCTTGCACTCTAGACTGGAACTAGGAAAACAGCGATAAGTCAGAGGAGGACACGATCAAAGAAATTCGATCACCCATGATATTTTTCTTGTTTTTCGTTTCTTTATTTTTCTTTTAGGGATTTCTCTCTCGGAAATGAAAATCAATGCCGTATAGTACACCGGAATGCCTCTCCGGAGAAGAATTAAAGAACAGATGATTCAGAGTCGTGAAGACTCTGGACGTCAGCAAGCTGTCCGAACCCGCTTGATGCGAGACGCCAAATCTTTGGATCCCCAACTGCGTCGATACCCTGTTCAATCCTCCGTGAAGCCCGTTACAGAATCTGCCCAAGTGCTTCACATCGTAGACGACGGGAAAGAACACGTTGAGCAGCTCCAAGAAACCCAATCTCTGATCCGGCAATTCCCTGCCGCTGAGCAGTTTGATCAAGTACCCGAAATCGTACCCCCCGTGGAAGGCAACCCACCGGATGGAATCATTGAGCACGACTCCGGAGGACATGAGCAGTTCCCCGAATCGCCGAGAATCGACTCCGATTTCGGCGTTCTTCTTGAAATCGTGGCCGCATTCGTGGAGAAGATTCATGGAGTCGTGGGCGCAAGCGTCCCTGTCTTCGTCGAACTCCCGAAAGTTGAACTGCCAGACGCAGTGGCGACCGGTGCCGCACGTGGGGAGATTGCCGCGCGCGTCGGAGAACGTGAGACCTAGCTGGATCAACTTGAGACTGTCGACGTTAGCCTTGAGCGTGTGGTATTGTTTGTCATGAATGTTCTTGAAATTCCAGACGGATTGGAGGACGATTCCCGGAAACTCCGTATCCATGGCGACGAAAGGATAGTCGTCGACGATGTCGCGGATTGTGGCGAATTCTTCCTCTAGGTTTTCGCACCAGACGTCCCTGATCTGAATATGTTCGTCTCCGGCGTCGGATTCGGGGGACTCAACTTCTCTATCTTCCACATCCATAGAAGAACATATGGAGTAGCAAGAAATCAGGCGATAAAGATTGGTTGTCCGCGATGCGCTATTTATCCGGGAAAATGGAAGAAAGATTGGGAAGAATTATCATTTCTTGTCTGTGAGCAGCCTTCCGACTTCTGCGGAATCACGATGCGCAAGCAATTGTCGAAGATCGCAGCGAGCCGGATCTTGCGGCAATACGAGGTTTTATGCCAGCAGAAACATTCGTTAGTCGTAGCTCTTCTGTGCGTGTAATTGAGTAGGAGGGGGAGAGAGGGAGCTTAAACCGCCTCGCTTCTTCCACTATTCCCCGGAAGGAAAGAAGGATAGCCGAGGAATATCAGACTCCTTTTCAGGCAGTTAAGTCTGTCGACGTGGCTAGCCCAGATAATTTGAATTAGTATTAATATGTTTAATTCGCATTAAGGTATTAATTAATAAATAGGACTAATTTTCAGAAATAGAAGGATGCTCAGGAGGTAGTAAATGACCGAGATGAAAAAAGGGCAGCATTTCAACATATGTGAGTGAGAGAGTATCCTGTATATTTATATCTTCTGCCTGTCTCCCTTGTTTAGAGCGTCGGCCGGCCGCGAAAAAGGGCGCAACGAAGCCTTCTTGAAGTTCCCAAAAGCGCCATTCCTGCTGCTTGCACGGAGACTGAGGAGAAAAAAGAGCGAAGGAAAAAGCAGACTTCGTTGCGGTCGAGGCGTCAAGCGTTTTCCTTTTATCACGTCTCCGAGATCGCTGGGGGTTTTTTCAGAAGGGTAGACTCTTGGAAGTAGCGAGGGTATCCAGGTTAGCCCGGCGAGCGATACGTCTCATATTGTTCTGCAAACTCTGCTCCACTAAACTCTTCACAGCCTTCCTCTCCTCGCTGGCTCCCCATTCGGATTCCCCTTCTTCCTGCCAAGCTCCAGATTGTGGCGCAGACATGGCCGGAAAGCTGCAGCCTACGTTGGTCACATGTTTGCCTTTCGTTATCCTCAAGCAATCCAGAATCCGAGATGCTCGTCTCTGGGCTAGAGACGATCCGATCAACGTAAGCTCTAAAAGGGCAGACACGACCCCCGCCTCGATCATCTGCGTTCGATCGGTGTACGACTTGTGAGCCATCACCATGAGAACGTACGACGCTTTCTCCTGGCACTCTGGGGAATCAGACCAACGTAGAACGTCAACCAGGATAGGGATTGCTTCGGTAGATCGGCTTACGGCTTTCCTTCCGTCGACAGTGGAAACCACGTTCGAGAGAACGGACAGCAGCCTCTCCGAAATTTGCATGTCTCCCACGGCGGATACGACGTCGGAGATGACGCCAGAGTCGACGATTCTAGGGACGTTCTCCACAGCGAGAGAGAGATTAAGAAGCGCGCGGAGAGCGTCCTGTCGGGCGGTCGGGTGGGAACTCCGGAACGTCTTGACGAGGAAGAGGATCGCAGCTGAAGATCCGATTAGCGGTTTGTTGGCGTCCAGTGCGCTTAAACTAAGAAAGTTTGCGGCAATCGCTTCAATGACGCTCAGCGGAGGGACGGTCTTCTGGATGAGCATCAGCATGTTGTGGATCGCTCCTGCTTCTGCTATAGCGGCCTTGTTCCTGAGATACGAAAGATTAAATTACATGCAACAAAAAAAGGAAAGAATGATTCATAAAATCTACACTTAATTTGTTACATGTCATTGCCGACGCCGAGATTGAGAAGAGCGTAGAGCGAGGCCACTTGGGATTCGACGTCGGAGGAATCGATCATCGCGACGAGAGGAGGAATCGCCTCTAACATCGCCAGCATTTCCCTTGCTTGTACGTCTTCTTTCGCTAGCTTCCTCACATCCTTGGCGGCCTCCAATTTGCACTCATCCTGGAGTCTCTTCACGACGTCCTGAAGCTCCTCCAGTTTCTCCGTCTTCCTCCGCGCGACCGCCTCGACTTCTACCTTCAGCAAAACCGAGAGTCGCTCTGACCTAGCGCGATCTCTCGGCTCTTCTGGCGAGCACGGGTCCTCCTCCTGCTCTTTCCTCTGAAGTCCCATTTCTCTCTCACTTTGAGATTCACCACAGATCACGGACTCCACGAGCTTCCTGCGGAAGGTGGCGACCGAGAACAGAGACCCAAGGCGGAATCCTCCGTCTACAGCCATTGACCCACCGGCATTTCCCCTGCAGGTCGCCATCGTTGCTTTGCTTCTTACATTGCTCGGAAAAGAACTGAAGAAGAGCGAGGAAAACGAAACGCTAGAAGAAACTTGGTGATGAAGGCTACCTCGTAGTTGACAGGCTCCTCGATCAGTGCGTTTTCTCCAGGGCTCATTCATAAATGGGCGCCATAGCCGACGAACGTCATAGATCTTTTTCTCTCCTGTGTGGGGCCCATCCGGCAGAGCTGACCGATTCGCGGCTCGTTGACTCGGTCGCTGAGTTTTAATGCCAATTTCAAGGCTCCAGCAGTCCAGCGCGCGTGACGTGGGGGCATTTAAAGGGGTTGGTGAAGCGGATCGGGTTATGTCGCTCCACGTCAGCTACTACACATAATGTGCCTCAACATACTGAAAACCTGGCCCGTCTTTGAGAGGAGATGACCCAGGCAGTTCATGGTCCCCTGACGTTTAAATGCATAGCTAAACCGTGGCCGTCCAATCCCAAAAAGAACGATGATATAAACCGTTGGATTTAGATCGGTAGCCGGTTGAATCGAGGCCGCGTGGCATCAAGCAATCAACCAACCACCTTTCTCGTTAAGAAGTTAAACGCCACTAAAGAGACAAAAATAACGAGAATACCACTCAATCTCAGTATTCCGATCTACGTGGCTTTGCAGCAGCTACCTGTGCAGAGTGGCAATTCCGTAGTTTTATGAAATCCTTGTCCTTTTTCTCAAGCAGTACTTTCCTGTCCCTGCTACCATACACTTTCCTACTCCCCAACTCCCCGGATTCCAGTCTTGCGCACAATGCGTGGCCATAATCTTCCCCATATATACGCGTCGTGTACTTTCCGTAGCTCGAACCATTGTTAATCTCGCCATATCTTCGGCAGGAGGAAGGAGAAAGGAGAGGAAGCGCAATGGCTGGTACTGGCGTTTTCGAGGAGATCATAGACGGAGAAGTGTACAAGTACTACGCTGACTTGGAGTGGAGGAACTCGGCCTCCGGAAAATCCGTTGGTATCATCAACCCCACCACACGAAAGACTCAGTACAAGGTTCAAGGTGAAGTGTCCGTTAACCTCTTTCGTCGTCAATGTTGCCTAAATTTAACTGATATTCCCGGAATCTGCTGAATCATGTCGGATCTATTTAGCCATTGATCGCAGGCATCTAAAGCCGATAATTTTCTTTAAAAAATGAAATTATCCGTGTTTTTGGCATGCTCCGTTCTTTTTCCGACGGAATTCCGCATTCATTAGCTTGAGTTTTAGTCTTAGTCCATATTTCCTTTCTTCTACAGCATGCACGCAGGTTGAAGTGAACAAAGTCATCGAGTCGGCAAAAATAGCGCAGAAGGCGTGGGCTAAGACCCCTCTGTGGAAGCGAGCAGAGCTTCTCCACAAAGCGGCTGCCATTCTCAAGGAGCACAGAGAGCCCATAGCCGAGTGCCTTGTCAAAGAGATCGCCAAACCCGCCAAGGATGCTGTCATTGAGGTACAGAGTTCTCGTGCTTTCTAATCCTCATGAAAATTCTCCGTCATCCTTCTTATGGGATTTACTGTGGGTTAGGTGGTTCGCTCTGGAGATCTGATCTCCTACACAGCCGAGGAAGGAGTGAGAATCCTCGGCGAAGGCAAATTCCTCGTTTCTGATAGCTTCCCTGGCAATGAACGCACTAAATACTGCCTCACCTCCAAGGTCAGTGCCTTCTCTGCAATTTTTCGGATACAGTATAGGTCTCCTACTGACTTCTCTGTGATTTATTGCGTGGGCTTTGTCTCAGATTCCTTTGGGGGTTGTCCTGGCGATTCCCCCTTTCAACTACCCCGTTAATCTGGCTGTCTCTAAGATCGCTCCAGCTTTAATTGCTGGCAATTCACTTGTGCTCAAGCCTCCCACCCAGGTACCAAACAGATTGACATCAAATTATTTAATTTTATTAGATCCCTCATTATGAAATTATTGATTGTAGGGAGCCGTAGCTGCTCTTCACATGGTACACTGCTTCCATCTAGCTGGGTTCCCCAAAGGTCTCATTAGCTGCATCACAGGAAAAGGCTCTGAGATTGGGGATTTTCTAACAATGCACCCCGGAGTCAACTGTATCAGGTATTTTGGCAAAGGACTGAAGATATGCTGTTTGCTCTTTGTGGTTAAGAGTGAGCGAGGTTGACGGTTTTTATTCATCGTAGTTTCACCGGCGGGGACACTGGAATCGCCATATCCAAGAAGGCGGGAATGGTACCCCTCCAGATGGAACTTGGAGGGAAGGACGCCTGCATAGTGCTGGAAGACGCTGACCTTGACTTGGTCGCCGCCAACATAGTCAAGGGAGGATTCTCGTACAGGTAACATTAATCAAACGCAAGTCAACCGTTGTCTTTGACCTCTGACGATTGATGGTGCGGAATGCAGTGGTCAGCGGTGCACGGCGGTGAAAGTGGTGCTCGTGATGGAGTCAGTGGCGGATACCCTGGTGGAGAAAGTCAACGCCAAGGTGGCAAAGTTGACCGTGGGCCCACCGGAGGATGATTGCGATATTACTCCTGTGGTGACGGAATCGTCGGCGAATTTTATTGAAGGGTTGGTGTTGGATGCCAAGGAAAAAGGGCGCAACATTTTGCCAGGAGTACAGGAGAGAGGGGAACTTGATTTGGCCGCTGTTATTGGACCACGTCCGCCCGGATATGAGAATCGCGTGGGAGGAGCCTTTTGGCCCAGTACTCCCCGTCATTAGGATCAACTCCATCGAGGAAGGCATCCATCACTGCAACGCAAGCAATTTTGGCCTCCAGGTACTCTTTTGGTCTCCATGTAGCAACCTTACTATCTTTTCATCTATTTTCTTATTTCATTGTTCATTGCCTTGATCTTCTTCTTTCTCTACAGGGATGCGTGTTCACTAGGGACATCGTCAAGGCTATCATGATCAGCGATGCCATGGAGACAGGGACCGTGCAGATCAACTCGGCTCCGGCCCGGGGCCCGGACCACTTCCCCTTCCAGGTAGAGAAAGATTACTATTTGAGAGAGAGAGAGAGAGAGAGAGAGAGAGTATCGGTGGTGAATCACCGCTGGCGATGTGAAGAGAGGGAGAGGGAGAGATAAAAAGAGAGGCTTGATGAAGAGAATGAGAGAGATAGACAGCAAACTAGCGTTGAGAGAAAGGCGGTAAATTGGCGATGAGAGGAGAGGAGAAACAGAGAGCAACATAATCTAACCGGCGATGAACGGCGTTTTTTAATTGGCTGCAGGGATTGAAAGACAGCGGGATCGGGTCGCAGGGGATCACGAACAGCATAAACATGATGATAAAGGTGAAGAGCACCGTCATAAATCTCCCATCTCCATCCTACACCATCGGTTAGGTGAACTCTTCGCACCCCCAGGCGGACGGTTAGATTTCCCTCTTCCCTCGTTCTACTTAGCCGCTGGGCTGTAGACCCCTCCACTCCCCTTGTCTCCTCGTTTCTTTGATGGATTGCTTTCATTAACTGGAGTATCAGCAAGATCCGGCTTTCTCCAATGTCAAATTCCAGGTGATCCCACATTTCTTCAGCCGTAATGATGAATTATTAACTTGAAACTATTGGTTTTTAGATAAATGGAGCTTAGTTTGACCATCAGTTCATATGATGCAAGAACAAGGCTAAATAATCTGTGAAGATAGGTAAATTTTAAAAAAAAAACAGTGTTCTACTGTTGGGGAGGTGAGAGCTACCTTCCAACTGATTCACGGGCTCTTTACTTTGACTAGCCGTTTGAATTCAGGTGCTACGCTAGTCAGCTTGTTACTAAACCTCCTCAAAGAACATCTCTAATGAAGAGAAATGTGGCCAAACAAAAAACTATGATAGAACATGAAAGGATCCTATTAAGTCAACGTGGAGAGTATTTCATCAAGAATGGGGAGTGTTATTAATTCTAAAAACATTGGCATTGGGAAGTCTTCCCTTTGAGGAAATGGGAATATTTAGTACTCCTCCCTTCTCCTATTTCAGTTGACTTCTTCCTCGTGATTAATGAGATCTTCAAACTTTTGGGCATGCTTGAAAACTAGACCTCGAGAGATAATGTTGCCAATGATTTAGGATTGTGAAAGCTAAAATGTGGAAATCTCAAGAGAATAGAGAGCTCCAAGGCTGCCTCTACCCCTTTTAAGGTGAGGAGAGACCTATAATTCCACCATTGGCTCAAACTTGGCGCAAATAAATCCAGTCACACGTCGCTGAAACAGGAGCATGGATATGTAATCTGTCGAGTTTGCCACATAAGGTTGTCATATGAAGTCCCGCTGAAATCCTCATTGTGATAAAGCTCTTGTTGACCTTATCATGGATATAATGGAAATTCACCTCAATGTGATATTTACTCTCATCGAATGTTAGATTGCTTCCTATGAAGATGGCAGCTAGGCTATCAAAATATAGAGATTGGAACATGAGACAATGCTTTGTCAAATGAACAAGTCCAAAAACCTATATAGTTTCTAGAATTAGACTTATGATTGCCTTTGCCCTTAAATCTTCTACGTTTTCGTGGAGTCAACCCTCATATTTCCCCTGTTTTTGATATAAAAGCCCCCCATCTAGGGACGTAGTTTAGTTAAGCTATTAGACATAACACTCCAAGCCAATTTTCTTGCCACTACATATGCATATACTAGCTAAGAACTTCCACGATCGAGAAAATGATAGGGTGAGTGATAGTTAAATAGATAAGCATCCCAGTCGGCTATTGATAACATGCTAATTAAACATGAAAATATATGATTATTAATACAAATTAAGGCATAAATCACTCCATTCTAATGCATGTTATCATATTTTTTTAGTGTTTATCTATCATTCTATGAAAAACTAATTATAATATCAAAATGCATTAATTTAGGGTTAATTAAGGATAATATTCTTATAACTCATCTCTATGTGAGATTATAATTAGTTTTTAATGTTAAATAATAAGAGCAATCATTTTATATACATATATTTTTCTAAGTTTTATAATCTAAAAAAAATGAGTGTATTTTTAAAACAAAAATTTAATGTATTGTTATTTATTAAATTTGACTTTTTAGAATGATAGATAATTAAATTTCTGATCCAATGAATAAATTTATATTAATTTGGAGTTATATTGTGAAAGTTATAAATTTTCTAAATTTTTAATGAATTTTTTGGGATTTTTCTAAATTTTTCTAAATTTAAAATTGATTTAATTTCATTTAAAATCAATTTTGTAAGTGTGTAGGTGACGTGGTCAATCTAGAGCGTCCGATCGCGCATTTAATCGTTACCATTGATTGTTACTGAAAGGTGGGAGTATGTGGCGCAATCTGATTCGCTAGCGAATCATTTTAAAACGATTTAATCTCAACTGTTGATTTGAGGAGTTATAACAGCTGAGATTAAAAATGATGAAATGCATCTGGAGCATCTGATGGAGATCAAACGGCGACGGTTCAAAGTGTTACTTATAACGCTTGCGACATGACATCATCTTGATGGTCCATCGGAGATCCAACTGCCACAACTTTATCGTAACGATTCACAATAGTGTGTGTCATCGGAGTTGTTGATCAAAGATTAAATGACGATCGAACGCTTACGCCCGATTCACCCTATAAATTGAGATTTTCTTTGACATATTAAAGCATTCCAGGGTAATTCGAGTAATCGAATTTTTCAGAAACTAAATCCCTTGAATCGCTTCTAGACTCATTTCCGCGTCCACAGAGTGCTTGAGAGTGAGATTTCGTTGAGAGAATAAGAAGAAATCGACGCTTGAACATCAACGATCATGTTTTCAAATTAGGGAATGAAAAGCCTTTGATCCGGCGACTAATTGGATCAATTCGAGTGCAATCTTGGGTTACGGGATCATATTTCATCCTAATCTTCCTTCGTATAGCTTTAGATTTCATTTTCGAATCGTAATTTGAGTCAATTTCTCAATTTTGGTTTTTACGGTTTTATTTTTTTAAAAATTTCTCTCTTGTTCATTTGATGATTTCTTGCAAATCTTGATACAAATTCAGTGATTTTTGATTCCGTGAATTTTTCTTTGAGTTTTCTTTTCAAAAATATCAAAATCTTTAATTTCTATCCACTTTTCATCGTCCGATTTGATCGAATTTCAAAAGATCATCCAAAATTGTCTTAATTCTCCATGGATTCGACCTTATTCACCACCCAATTCGGTATTATTTGATAAAATTGACGAGTTTGGTATTAATTTTGACTCTTGACCATGTATTTTCAACAATTTCGCGGTCTTGATTCGTCAAATGGCGCCGTTGACAAGGAATTAAGGCGTAATTTTAAAAAAATTAGTCAATTTTGACTTGGTAAACGTGGATTTTTCTCTTGATTTCTTGAAATTAACTCACATTGATTCTAAACCGAGTGATCTGAAGTAGAAGTCAATATTCGAGATCCTTAATTCAATAAGATCAAGTGATTTCTGCCCCTTTTCTAAGGATTATGAGCGATCCTTTTGTCAAATTCACGTTTAGAAGACTTCACTCTCACGGATACTAACACTCAGGTACGAACGACTGACATTATTTGATAATTTAAAAGTAATTATTATTTATATTCATCTAAATATTTGCTTCACCCTTCCATGAGACGATAGACCACTTGGGGATTACTGAATAATCCTTTAAACGTTGATCTCTTTGAATGATGCTCGCAATCCCCTAACACTACCAAGACATCTTCTACCATAGAACCAATAGAACTAGTAGAAATGACCCGGAACGACGAGGAAAATGCAAGGAAATGTCTTAATGACTACGCCAGGCCCGTCCTCCAAAGACCTATCACCCGGATTCACATACTCCTAAATAGAGGGACAAATTTTAGAATAGATTTACATATTATGCGTATGATTCCTATCTTCCATGTTAAACCTTCTGAGGACCCATATAGACACCTAGATGAGCAATCCCAAGTATGTGGTTGTCACCGCTGACACAATGAAGATAAAACTCTTTCCCGCTACACTTAAAGACCCAGCCAAGGATTGGTTTTTAAAATTAGGAAAGGAATTCACTAGTTGGACTGAGATGAATGAATAATTTTTGAAAAAATATTACTCTGTAGGGAAAACCACCTCTATCTAGAAAGCCATCCATAAATTTACCCAAGGCACGAGTGAAAACCTTTCACGAAGCCTGGGAGAGACTTAGAGACCTCACTAGCTAGTGTCCACACCATTGAGTGTTGATGCAGGAAGGGGATGTGAAAACCCTCGTGCTTGATCAATGGAACTGATGTTGACTGAAGATAGGGCGGCCAAACCTAGCCTACGGGTTGGCGAATCCTAGACCCTAAGTATAAGACTTAACCTAAACCTACGTGCAGGCAGGCGTGCCGATCAGCGGAGTCGATTTCGGGTGACCCGGGAAAACTCGCGATGATGGATAGGGTGAGATCCTCTTGGTCCACGTCTCAAGGTGTGGAAGTCGTTAGTTGTGGAGTAGCTTGAAGGCTACAGCCCATGCTCGGTGCCGTATTTGACGTACGCGTCAGAAGTCTCGAACCTCTACTCGTACTACCCTACTTAAGTCGTCCGACGAAGGTGGAGACGAGTAAAAGAAAATACTTCAAAAGGTAATTAAACTTTAAAATGAGGGGTTAAAGCTAACCTGCTGGGTGGGGTGCTCGGTGGGTTGTGGCGTAGTGGGGAGTCGGCTCGACGGTGTCGATCGAAGAAGGGGAGACGATGGCTTGATGTCGATCTTGGAAGTGGCCATGCGGATGAGACGATAGGGTATGCCGAAATGGAGCACACAGGCAAGGTGCGTGAGGGATGCGGTAGGGCTGCAAGGGCATGCGGGCTGGACGTACAGAACCCTCGGGCTGGATTAACAGAAACGCGCGGGCCGAATGCAAAGTAGGCGCCGGGCGAGAGCGCAGGGGCGAGTGCCAAGGAGGGTGCGTGCCACTCACCAGTTGACCGCGAGCGCCGGGGCGCGGGAGCGCGCGTGTGCTGGTCACGAGGGCGTACAGACCAGGCAGGGCGTCGTCGGGTTCGCGTGGGGCGCAGATCAAACGTGAAGACATGACTTCCCGAGCGGGCGTGCACGGCACCTTGGGAGGCGATCGTGCAGAGCGCGTGTTCGGCGTCTTGGCAGGGGGGTCAATAGAAGGCACGTCTGAATCAGGTGGCGGGTAGGTCGGTCATGGCGCGTAAGGAGCGCAAGCGAATTCAGGCCAGATTCGTGGACTCCGTCCATAACAGGAAGACCAGGTGGTGAGCTGCTGGGTGAATTCAGCGCAAAGAGGGAAATAGGGCGTCATTAGGGAATCGAGGGGATGCTAGGACAAGATTGGAGGTGATCGGGTGTGAGGGGAGGCTGGGCAGTGGCCTAGAAGCCGGTGGAACGTAAGGGGGGGAGGGAGGATGGGGTGATGACAGAATCCGGAAATGCGACGGGAGGGCGAAGGGGAAGAGGGTTGACAGGGTGACGGATTGAGTTCCGAGCACGCCCGTCTCCGCGCCCAGCTGCGAATCGAATTCCAAGCTCGGATTGAATTCCGAGCGACGAAGGGAATTTAGAGCACTCCCGCCTCCACAGGGCGACGAATTGAGTTCCGAGTTGTTCGAATTCCAAGCTCGGATCGAATTCTGGGTGGCTGAGGACGGAGTGAGGGAATGGAACGGGCGGGAGGTCGGGAGAAGGCCGACTTCGTGAATTCTTGCCTAGGGATCTCCGATTCCGGTGTCGGTACCGGTTTGTTCTAAGAACCTAAACCTATACCTAACTTCGGTT